>CM045988.1:31974945-32354061 GCA_025175895.1 Wurfbainia villosa
GAACTCCCATCCTCTCTCTCTCCCTCTTATTTTTTCAGCCGCCGAACTCCTCTCCCTCACGCCGCCCATAACCTACTCTCCCCCTTCCCTTTTTTTTCCCAGCCACCGAAGAAAGGAGGATTTCTCTCATCCCTCTCTCTCTCTATCTTCAAATTCTAGCCGTCGTCCCTCTTCCCCTTCTATTTTTCAGCCGCTGAAGCGAGGAAGGAGATTGTCTTCTCTTTGGATAATTCAAAAGGGGATTTTTCAAGAGGGATCTCCTCAAGGATTGGATAGAGGATCACACTAAAGCCAAGGAACTCATAGGAGATCTTCTTTTTACGAAATCTAACGGTATAAATTGGTGAAAAAGCATAGGATGTAAGTATCCCCTCACCTGCAGTATAAGTGCTTACGATGTAAGGTTGTATGCTTGATTTTGAACGAAAGAATCTAGAACTATGTGTAGAAGGTTCGACTAATAGGATTAGAGAAATTATTCTTGTTGAAATTCTTCCACGTTATGCATGTTAGATGATGATTTCTATTTATGTTAGCTTAATTTTCCTTATGTCACTACCTTATGCCATGTTAAATTGTACTCGTGCCGATTTATGCTATGCTACATGCTTATGTTTTCACCCATGTTAGGCATGACTCACGTATATGAAATGTCTAAGAAATATTTCCCTAAGAGTAGGGACAAGAACACTCTTTAGGACAAAAAACATGTATGTTATTTTACTTTATGCATGGCTTGTACCGGACCCTAACAAGGTCCTTTACCACACGTGATTTTTAGAATTCGAACATGATGGAAACAAAGTTGTATATGCGACAAATAAATGTTACGCTAAAAAAATGCACTTCCATAATTGATCTGAAGTGAATTAATTTACGGTAAAATATATATATAATACTGGTGAGAAACTAAATAATAAATTAAAGAAAAATAATTTCTAAGATTTGTATATATTTCTTAAATTTTTTGCATATTTTATTGTAAAGGATGTGTCAGTTTGGTAGGCTTGCATGATTCTTCTTGTGCTTGTAACAAGGTTTTGATTTGATGATTTCTATTTATGTTAGCTTAATTTTCCTTATGTCACTACCTTATGTCATGTTAAATTGTACTCATGCCGATTTATGTTATACTACATGCTTATGTTTTCACCCATGTTAGGCATGACTCACGTATATAAAATGTCTAAAAAATGTTTCCCTAAGAGTGGGGACAAGAACACTCTTTAGGACAAAGAACATGTATGTTATTTTACTTTATGCATGGCTTGTACCGGACCCTAACAAGGTCCACGAGATGGGCTCCAAGTTACCCCTAGGTCGACGGACATAGTACGGACCTAGTAACCTAGTAGGTTCGGGATTAGCTACCTCGGATCTATTTAGGATGCGCGCGAATGATATATGTGGTACAATGTCGGGCCCAATATGTTGAGATTATGTTTAAGTATATAAACTATACGTTTTCAAAGAGCATCCTGCATATACCATTTTATGTTCATCGAATTATCATGTTTAGAGACAATGTACTGTTGCGATGAAAATGCTAAGTTTATGTTCTTTTCATAAATTGATCATGTCTCTACTTTAAATAAATGTTGTGCTCATATGTTGTTTAAACGAACATGTCATTACTTTACGTTTAATTCATGATGCATGTTTTTGTGAGTAGGAAAGGACTTTACTAAGTCTATGTGCTTACAGTTTACTTTCCTCGTACTGCAGAAAAGGGCAAGGAATGGATAAATTAAAGGGAGCAGCAGAAGGAGCAAAGATGTGTGTGGCAGTGGCATGGTGGACGAGATCATTTTTCATATACGGACGTATGCATGATTTTCAGTTTATGTGTAAACTGTTAGGAGACGTTAATGCTTTCTATGGTTGTTACTCATGTTTATTTTTATGAACCTTGAAATGGTTAATACATGTTTAGTTAAATAAATTGTTAAGACCTTTTGCCATGATTAAATTGTTAGGTTGATTGAGTTAATGTAATTAGAGTTAAAAGTTGTAAAGTTTTTAAATGCTTCCGCTGTTATATGCATGAATGTATGATCGTGTAGCGTCGCCGCCCATCTATAGGATGTGTGTTAGGAGGACGGGAAGGGCGGGCGTTACAGAAGAATGGAGGCCTCGCCGTGCTATACCCCTCTTGGAAAGTCATCGTGCTCCGGTTGATTGTTAGATCTTCCGATGCAATCCGGGCTCTGATACCACTTGTAAGGGATCCTTGGAAGCTAGAGGGGGGGTGAATAGCTTGTTTTCATTTCTACAAAAATGGTTAGCGGAAACACAACAAAAATAATAGTAATAGAAATGAAAACACAATGCTAACACGAAAGCCTTTACGTGGTTCGGAGATAACGCTCCTACTCCACGACGATCCTTAAGGTGGATCAACCCTAATCAATCTCACTAAGAAGCTTTCTCCTTTTTACAAAGCCCTCCTCTTCTTACAAAAGATGAAGATGAAGTTTCGAGAGGAGAAGGGGAATTAAAACACTAGGAAAGCTTAGAAAATTCGTGGAGGCTTGAGAGAATGATCAAAATGTAAGCATTAACCCTTTCAACCACCACAAGCCCTCTTTTTATAGAGAGAGGGATGTTTTTCCCATTAGGCCACGATCAGTCGACTGTTGTACAACATCAATTGACTGCCATCATGGCTAACGGCTTCTGAACAGTCGGATTCACGGGATTCATAATCGTCATCATCCAACGACAAGCTCATCAGTCGACTGACCCCTCCATCAGTCGACTGATGGAGTGATCAGTCGAGTGATCACCGTGCGCAGTCGAGTGAGACTCCATTCTGTGCCCGTGTTCAACTTGATCAGTCGACTACCACTGTTTGGCAGTCGACTGATGGCGACATCAATCGACTGCCACAACTAGGTAGTTGACTGTTCGTCAGCTTTTCAGCATGACTCAGTCGAGCACCCTAACAGTCGACTGATACATCGTATCAGTCGATTGATTCTCATCAAGTATGAATAATTCATACTTGAATTGACTCCCTAGACCTAGACTCAACCATCTAGCTCTTCCTTAAGCCTTGCGCCTCCAGGATCCCTCCGAATCCGCGACTTGTTCATCCTTTGCGCTTTTCTTCCAAGAGCTTCCTTCAGTTTTGTCATGTCTTGGGTTTCCCTTTGCCAAAGTGCGCTTGGACTTTACGCCGCCAAGACTACATGCTTGGACTTATGCTGCCAAGACTTGCCTTTGAACTTCCTTTGCCAAGGTCTGCTTGGACTTTACGCCACCAAGACTACATGCTTGGTCTTACACTACCAAGCCTTTTCCATGGACTTCTCTTGCCAAGATCACACTTGGACTTTGCCTTTACCAAGTCTTCATACTTAGATTTTCCTGTCACTTAAACATGTTCACAATTAGATCACAAAGTATTGCTTAACTTAGATGATTATCCAAACATCAAAACATATAAATTCTTGGGGCATTGTTGCACCAACATTAATGTATCTTCTCTAGTACAATAATCACTAGTTGAGAGGGAAGATACACGAGAGGTGATATCTCCGCACGAAAATTCATAAGTATTTAAGTTTTAAATTATCTATGTTTTTAATAAAATATATATTTTTATAAATATCTAACATGGTTTATTTTTATTTTATGATAGATTTATAAATTATGTACATGTTATTCACTAGGTGAATAAAATAGTGAATAATCATTAGGGCGGAGCTTCTATGACTTATACGAGCACGCCGGAAGAAATAAAAAGTTTATGGTGGAATTGTTAGTAATATGTGAGAGATGTCCTAAGGCAATCGCCTTATGTTAGAACCATTTATATGATAAATGAAGATTCACTATTTGAGTATACATGTTCTCATGTATTTGATTAGATCTTAAACTCATTTACTGAATGTTCATGATACGATTCACAGCATGAGAGAATTTGTGATTGGATCACAACTAATGAGTATCTCTACATGTGTAATTGTGATGTATCGAAATTATCCCTAGTCGATGAATTAATGGATTCGGACACCATCAAATATGTCGAGACTAGCACGAGGTATACTCCTTGGTGTATCCAAACAACTGATTCTCACTAGCTGGAGATATTGTGATGTCCGGAGTTAATCGTGGATGTTAGTTATGGTAACTAGTTCATTGGAGTGACCAGCGTAAGACTTTATATGGTTCTCTGCATATATAGATATGTCAATGAAGTTCTTACTGTAGCTTAAGTGCGATGTTCCTTTGACTTGCGGTATTCAAGTCATCTTGGTCATGAAGACTTATGCTTTGACATCTTAAGCAAGCATCTCCAAGGAGATGTGGACCCGGGATGATTGGGTATAAGTCGGAGTGATCGAAGGTGTTTGAATAACCTATAAAGGATTCACCACTCCTTGTGAGGAGATGTATACCCATGGCCTCTCGTCGGATTGTTACTAAAGTCTTTGGCCAAAGCATTACATGTTTAGAGTAAGGTACTCTTGGATACATGTGCAGTAACTAGAATCCGTAAGACGAGGAAATGATACTTGGGCTAGGTGTGACATAGTCAACCTAGTGGCGAATGACACTATAGACCATGTCCTGAACCAAGTGGGTATAAGATGAGTGAAGGGAATGGGACACGATTCATTGTAGCTGCTGAAGGGTTTCAGAAATAGTTCTGGATTAACCGTTGATCTTTTCGGTTAATTGGGGATCATGATGTACTACTAGGTGTCACTTATGATCGTTCTATAATTAATGATTAATTATAGATGGCCAACATAAATCGATAACCTATTTGGTCACACGCACAACGAGCATAATCCGAAGGATTTAAAATGAGCTTGAGAATGAGATTCTCAAACCGAGAGAAACTAGGTTTGGTTGGACCAAACAAGGAGCGAGCATGAAATCGTTTCAGGTGCAATGGAAACGTGGATGGGCCGTGTCTTATGAAGACATGATGGATGAACCAAATTGGTTTGGTTCTAATCCAATGGTGGAGAATAAACCAAAGGGGTTTGGTTTGTTTTAAACAAATGAACCAAAGTTGGTTCGGTTCATTTTAACTTAAAATAGACCAAATCGGTTTGGTTTATTTTAACTTAAATTAATGGAGCGGGTTTGTTGGGTTTCCGGCACCGCGGCGTGTGTGTGTTCGATCATGTTTCGTAAATATGAACACAGCGGAAGCAATTAAAAATAATAAATCTATATTTATTACAACACACACAACACACGCATGCATATTACAACAAGTGTAGACATAACCGTAAATTAAAATTTGCAATAAAAGAAATTTATCTACGTTATACCTTTCGTATGACGTGTAGCGGGAACGGCATCAACCGGAACGATCCTCGTAAGAATCGTCTCTATCCGTATCTACGCCGAGCTCCTCGGGATGACTTCGCTAAGTCACGAGCTTCGTCTTCGTACGGGTTACTAGCCTCGTGTTGAAGACGACGTGATCGATAGATGATCACGATCCGAATCCAAATTCGGATCCTAAAACGAGTTCTCAAAACTCGCTTCTCCGGAGAGGTATTCGTCAACCGTTTGATGAATCCTTCGTCCCCCACCTCAGAGGATTACCGGAGATCAAATCCCCGGTAAGTTAGCCGCTGTCGGAGCACTAACCGTCGTCCAAACGACGCTCCGACGAGAGGAGAAGAAGCTGTCCAGAAAACTGGACAGCTTGGTGGAGGAATAGGCGCCGGCCAAAGGAGATGTGGAGCTCACCTTATCACCGAACCCACAAGAGATCACCGGAGGGTCGCGAGCATCGCTGAAGCTTGGATGCCGTGGCAAGGAGGTGGCAGCAGCTCCATGAAGTTGCGGGCAACACCATGTTGGCGGCAACACAAAAGGAGGCTAGGGTTGCCAAAACTTGATTAGGGTTTTGGGTTAGGGTTTAACCTATTTTATAGAGAACTAATTCTCTTAATGGTTAATGGATCATATCCATAAAGCCCGTTAACCCGCTCCATTAAGATAAGTTAAAATAAACCAAACCATGATGGTTTATTTTAAGTTAAAACGAACCGAACCAACTTTTGGTTCATTCGTTTAAAATAAACCAAACTCTTTGGTTTATTCTTATCCATTGGATTAGAACCAAACCATTTTGGTCCATCCATTATGTCTTCATAAGACACTGCCCATCCACGCTTCCATTGCGACTGAAACAATTTCATGCTCGCTTTATGTTTGGTCCAACCAAACATAGTTTCTCTCGGTCTGAGAATCCCATTCTCAAGCTCATTTTAAATCCTTTGGATTACACTCGTTGTGCGTGTGACCAAATAGGTTCTTGGTTTATGTTGGCCGTCTATAATTAACCATTAATTATATAACGATCATGAGTGGCACCTAGTAGTACATCATGATCCCCAATTAACCGAAAAGATCAACGGTTGATCCAGAACTATTTATGAAACCCTTCAGTAGCTCGAATGAATCGTGCCCCATTCCCTTCACTCATCTTATACCCACTTGGTTCAGGACATGGTCTATTGTGTCTGTCCCCACTAGGCTGACTACGTCACACCTAGCCCAAGTATCATTTCCTCGTCCTACGGATTCTAGTTACTCCACATGTATCGAAGAGTACCTTACTCTAAACATGTAATGCTTTGGCCAAAGACTTTAGTAACAATCCGACGAGAGGCCATGGGTATACATCTCCTCGCAAGGAGTGGTGAATCCTTTATAGGCTATTCAAACACCTTCGATCACTTCGACTTATACCCAATCATCCCGGGTCCACATCTCCTCGTAGATGTTTGCTTAAGATGTCAAAGCATAAGTCTCCATGATCAAGATGACTTGAATACCGCAAGTCAAAGGAACATCGCACTTAAGCCACAGTAAGAACTTCATTGACATATCTATATATGCAAAGAACCATATGAAGTCTTACTACTGGTCACTCGATGAACTAGTTACCATAACTAGCATCCACGATTAACTCGGACATCACTATGTCTCCAGCCAGTGAGAATCAGCTGCTTGGATACACCAAGGAGTATACCTCGTGCTAGTCTCGACAGAATTGATGGTGTCCAAATCCATCAATTCATCGACTAGGGATAATTCCGATACATCACAATTACACATGTAGAGATACTCACTAGTTGTGATCCAATCACAAATTCTCTCATGTTGTGAATCGTATCGTGGACATTCAGTAAATGAGTTTAAGATCAAATCAAATACATAAAACATGTATACTCAAATAGTGAATCTTCATTTATCATATAAATGGTTCATACATAAGGCGATTGCCTTAGGACATCTCTCATATATTACTAACAGACTCCCACTTGGCCTAATGCCAATCGCTACGGTATCCAATACCATAAGCACTAACATGACCCTCAAACTTACTTTGAGGTAATGTTTTAGTCAAAGGATCCGCTAAGTTCCTTTCAGTGAGAATTTTCTCGATTTGTATTTCGTTCCTACTGATAATCTCTCTGATAAGATGATAGCAGCGAAGCACTTGTTTGGATCATTGATGAGACTACATCAAGTTCATAGATGAACTTCTTGATCCAAACCGCTTCCTTTGCTGCTTCCAAAGCTGCAACGTATTCTGCCTTGGTGGCAGAATCCGCTATAGTGTCAAGCTTGGAACCTTTCCAACTTATTGCGCCTCCATTCCAGGTGAATACATACCCAGACTAAGACATGGAATCATCCTTGTCTGTCTGGAGCTGGCATCCGTATACCCACGTATCACCATGTACCCTTCTCCATATATTAGGAACACATCCTTAGTTCTTCTCAAGTACTTAAGGATCGTCTTAACAGCCACCCAATGATCCATTCCTGGATCGGACTGGTATCTGTTCGTGACACTCAGAGCATACGATACATCGGGCCTTGTACATAACATAGCATACATGATAGATCCTATTGCGGATGCATAGGGAATCTTACTCATGCAAATCCTCTCGTCTTCTGTGCGCGGACACATAGACTTGAAGGTGTACCCCATGTGATGGGTAGAAACCTTTCTTGGATTCCGACATGCTAAACCTCTTTGCTTTCGGTCTATATATGTAGGCTGCGAAGACCAAACAGCGTTTCGATCTATCTCTATAGATCTTAATCCCGAGGATGTAGGTTGCTTCTCCCAGTCTTTCATGGAGAATGTCTTGGATAACCAAACCTTCAGCATTGTAAGATTGAAACATCGTTTCCTATAAGTAAGTATGTCATCGACATACAATACTAGGAACACATTGCCTCCCACTAACCTTCTTGTACACACAAGGTTAAATGCGGATTTTGTGAGAAATCAAACTTTTTGATTGTCTCATCAAAGCGGATATTCTAGCTCTGGATGCTTGCTTCAATCCATAAATGGATCGTACAATTTGCATACCTTGGTTTTATCAAGATGTGAAACCCTCGGTGTATCATATACACGTCCTCGAGCAAGTTTCCATTAAGGAAAATTTGTTTTCACATCCATCTGCCATATCTCATAATCATAATGAGCGCTATGGCGGAGCATCCGAATGGATTTAAGCATAGCTACTGACGAATAGGTTTCGTCATAATCAACACCTTGTTTTTGGCGATATCCTTTCGCCACCAATCTAGCCTTATAGGTAATCACATTACCATCCATGTTTTCTTCTTGAAAACCCACTTGCACCCTATAGGCTTTATGCCTTGGTGGGTCGACCAAGTTCGAACTTGGTTTTTCGTACATGGAATCCATTTCGACTTCATGGCACCAAGCCACTTATCCCTTCACGAACTTGTCGGTACTTCTTCATAAGCTGGTAGGCTCCTCATCATCAATGAGTAACACACGTCGTTCGATTCACGAGAAATCCATATCTCTCACGAATATTGCGTGTTCTGCGGATCTACGAAGATGTGGTGTTACAATAAGTCAACCGATTGCTCTCATCACTATGAGTTGTCATTGTGCTCAGTATCTCATCAATGTCTATTTGAGTCTCTCGAGCCTCCTCAAGCTCGGCGACACTCCCAACTGTTTTCTTGCAAGAGAAACTCTTTCTCTAGAAACACAAAGCATGCCTTGAAACAAACACCTTTTGTTCCACGGGATGATAGAATTAGTAACCCCTTGTTTCCTTAGGGTATCCAATAAATAGACATTTATCGGACTTAGCATCCAATTTGTCTAATCATCACTTCACATAAGCGAGACAACCCCATATCTTCAAGTAAGATACATGAGGTTTCTTACTATTCCATATCTCATATGGAGTAGTTGAGACTACCTTGGTAGGCATTACATTTTAACAAGTAAGCAATTTATGCGAGTGCATAACCCCAAAGGACTTGGGAAGAGTCGCATGATTCATCATTGGACTGACCATGTCCAACAAGGTCGATTCGCCTCTCGGATACACCATTATCTTTGTGGTGTATAGGCGGAGTCCATTGAGACAATATGCCATTGTCTCTTAGATAATCAAGAAACTCTTGACTTAAGTATTCACCACCTCGATCCGATCAGTATTTTAATACTTTTTGTCATGTTGTTTCTCTACTTCATTTCTGAATTCTTTGAACCTTTCAAAGGCTTGGACTTGTGTTTCATCAAGAACACATACCCAAACCGTGAGTGATCATCGGTGAAGGTAATGAAGTAGCTATAGCCTCCTAAAGCTTGAGTTGACATAGGTCCACATACATCAGTATGTATTAGACCTAGTAACTCTCCCACTCGTTCACCTTTTCCCGTAAAGGTAACTTAGTCATCTTGCCTTTTAAGCATGATTCGCATGTATCATATGAATCCAATTCAAAAGAGTCCAGAATTCCACATCGGTGGAATGCGGACATGCATTTCGTGCTGACATGGCACAGACGACACTGCCACATAGAGGAGTCTCTTTGCTTATCCTTTCGAGCACGCTTGTTGCTCGCTTCAATAGGGAAAATGTCACTGGATACGTCCAACGTATAAACACCATGGCTTAAAGTTCCAGTCCCATAAAGAACTCCATTCAAAGTTATGTAACAACAATTATTACTAAAAGTCAAATGGTACCCATTTCTATTTAAACAAGAAATAGAAATGATGTTCTTTATCAACGAAGGAACATAAAAGCAATTGTCCAGTTCTAAGAGAAGTCCTGTAGGGAGTTTCAACAAATGCGTTCGATGGCGTCAGCAACCTTTGCTCCATTCCCAACACGTAAATTTGACTCTCCCTTGGCGAGTCTTCTTCTATTCCTTAGCCCATGTATGTCATTACATATATGTGAGCCACACCAGATATCAAATACCCAAGTATAGAAATAGAATGACAATCAATAACGAAGATATCTGAAGAAGATGGGGCATCCGATGCCTTATTCTTCTTCACGGACTCAAGATAAATCTTGCACTTTCTTCGCAAATGGCTCTCCTTGCCATAATGATGGCAAGTTTCCTTTTATGCTAGTTCTACCTTCTTAGCCTTTCTCTTCTTTCCCTTCTTGTTCCTTTGACTTCCTCTTAGAACCTTTCTTGAGGAATCAACTAACAAAGTCCCCTACTCATGCTTCTCGAGAAGACTCCACGGTCTTGACATATTGGCGATACCACAGATGAACCTCCTAACATCTCGGAGGTGAAGAGGAGCTTTGAGACTTGAACCTTTCGAATCTCACTTGCTCATCAACCAACTCACAAAGATGAAGGACTACGATATGAGCATCCATATGCTCATGCGCTCGTAGCTTAGGTTCCATCGCGGCTAGCATGATGCAACTCATTTGTTGAGAATCACTCACATGTTTACGATAGGCCAACAATTGGTCGAGTTGCATCGTCACTAGGAGCGGGAAGAGGCGCCGAGGACATTTACAAGCTTTTCACCTTGAGAACAATTCTCAAGTTTCTAAGCCGATCCAAGAAGTTAGGCCCGATCAATTTATTTGAATCCAAAATGGAACGCATAAATTCAAACACATCATGATCAATATATTAACTTAGAAATACAAAGCGAGCATATATGAGAAAGATGATTTTAAAATGCATCAATATACATTTATAAATCCCATTCATTTTTGAATTTCAAAAACCCCAAAATCACTTGGAGATCGTAGGTCCATCTCGAATGGGCTGATATCCATCATAGTTATGAACAACCTTGGAGAGAGTCCAACAAGCCATTCATAACTATGACGGTAGTATCAACTATACCGATTGCATATCACGTATATGCAACTATCACAATGTGCTATCAACTAATTGAATGTTCACACATACATCGGGTTGTTAACACATTAACAAGTATGCATCATATGCATAGCACCCAACTTCACCTCCCTTTACATCGACCTTGGAGAGAGTCCAACAAGCCGATGCTCCAGGTTAAAGCCAACCCATTAATCGGGACATAGTTTTAATATGGTTAGGCGCATTCAACCAATTAGCTTGGAGAGTCCAACAACCAAAGCTAACGATTGACCTCGGCTCTTACCATATTAGTATTAAACTATTCCATGGTTTGAACATATTGAGTTAGTAGGGCTTGGAGAGAGTCCAACAACCCAAACAAAGCAGAACTCGTTCTAACCATATTAATGGAAGGTGTAGGCTTTAATATTGATTAAGGGTTTTATGTCTCATCCTCTTTGCATGCAAATAACTATTATCTACATGGCATGGCATACATGGCATACATCTACATGTCACGACACGCATGGCATAATGTTATGCATCTAATGCAATTACATGGCATACAATTATGTCATGTATATAATTTCCTTATATGTCATAACTATTTATGGAAATAAAATATGTTTAAGATTTGATTCTCCAAATCAAATCATAATTAAATTAGGAAACAAATTTCCAAATCTAATCACATATTTTATTCATGGAATTATTTGATTAAGGAAAATCTATTTAGGAAACCAATTTCCTAAATCATTAAAACTACTTATGGAAATAAAATATTTTTAAGATTTGATTTCCCAAATAAAATCATGATTAAATTAGGAAACAAATTTCCAGAATCTAATCAAATATTTTATTTATGGAAAATATCAATTTCCATAAATTCTTCCAACTTTCCAAAAGTGGAAGATTTCCATAAATACTTCTAGACTTTCCAAAATTGAAAAATTTCCATAAATACTTCTAAATTTCCAAAATTAGAAAATTTCCAGAAATACATTATGACTATCGCAAAACTATTTTTACGATTATGTCAAAACACAACCTGGGCTCTGATACCACTGTTGGGGTTTTCGGCACCGCGGCGTGTGTGTGTTCGATCATGTTTCGTAAACATGAACACAGCGGAAGCAATTAAAAATAATAAATCTATATTTATTACAACACACACAACACACGCATGCATATTACAACAAGTGTAGACATAACCGTAAATTAAAATTTGCAATAAAAGAAATTTATCTACGTTATACCTTTCGTATGACGTGTAGCGGGAACGGCATCAACCGGAACGATCCTCGTAAGAATCGTCTCTATCCGTATCCACGCCGAGCTCCTCGGGATGACTTCGCTAAGTCACGAGCTTCGTCTTCGTACGGGTTACTAGCCTCGTGTTGAAGACGACGTGATCGAGAGATGATCACGATCCGAATCCAAATTCGGATCCTAAAACGAGTTCTCAAAACTCGCTTCTCCGGAGAGGTATTCGTCAACCGTTTGACGAATCCTTCGTCCTCCACCTCAGAGGATTACCGGAGATCAAATCCCCGGTAAGTTAGCCGCTGTCGGAGCACTAACCGTCGTCCAAACGACGCTCCGACAACAAAGAAACAAGCTGTCCAGAAAAACTGGACAGCTTTTGGTGGAGGAATAGAGGCCGGCCAAAGGAGATGTGGAGCTCACCTTATCACCGAACCCACAAGAGATCACCGGAGGGTCGCCGGAGCATCGCCGGCTGAAGCTTGGATGCCGGCGGCAAGGAGGTGGCAGCAGCTCCATGAAGTTGGCGGCAACACCATGTTGGGCGGCAACAACAAAAGGAGGCTAGGGTTGGGCGGCCAAAACTTCATTAGGGTTTTTGGGTTAGGGTTTAACCCCTATTTTATAGAGAACTAATTCTCTTAATGGTTAATGGATCATATCCATAAAGCCCGTTAACCCGCTCCATTAAGATAAGTTAAAATAAACCAAACCATGATGGTTTATTTTAAGTTAAAACGAACCGAACCAACTTTTGGTTCATTCGTTTAAAATAAACCAAACCCTTTGGTTTATTCTCATCCATTGGATTAGAACCAAACCATTTTGGTTCATCCATTACGTCTTCATAAGACGCGGCCCATCCACGCTTCCATTGCGACTGAAACAATTTCATGCTCGCTTTATGTTTGGTCCAACCAAACATAGTTTCTCTCGGTCTGAGAATCTCATTCTCAAGCTCGTTTTAAATCCTTTGGATTACACTCGTTGTGCGTGTGACCAAATAGGTTCTCGGTTTATGTTGGTCGTCTATAATTAACCATTAATTATAGAACGATCATGAGTGGCACCTAGTAGTACATCATGATCCCCAATTAACCGAAAAGATCAACAGTTGATCCAGAACTATTTCTGAAACCCTTCAGTAGCTCGAATGAATCGTGCCCCATTCCCTTCACTCATCTTATACCCACTTGGTTCAGGACATGGTCTATTGTGTCAGTCCCCACTAGGCTGACTACGTCACACCTACCCCAAGTATCATTTCCTCGTCCTACGGATTCTAGTTACTCCACATGTATCGAAGAGTACCTTACTCTAAACATGTAATGCTTTGGCCAAAGACTTTAGTAACAATCCGACGAGAGGCCATGGGTATACATCTCCTCGCAAGGAGTGGTGAATCCTTTATAGGCTATTCAAACACCTTCGATCACTTCGACTTATACCCAATCATCCCGGGTCCACATCTCCTCAGAGATGTTTGCTTAAGATGTCAAAGCATAAGTCTCCATGATCAAGATGACTTGAATACCGCAAGTCAAAGGAGCATCGCACTTAAGCTACAGTAAGAACTTCATTGACATATCTATATATGCAGAGAACCATATGAAGTCTTACGACTGGTCACTCCAATGAACTAGTTACCATAACTAGCATCCACGATTAACTCCGGACATCACTATGTCTCCAGCCAGTGAGAATCAGCTGCTTGGATACACCAAGGAGTATACCTCATGCTAGTCTCGACAGAATTGATGGTGTCCAAATCCATCAATTCATCGACTAGGGATAATTCCGATACATCACAATTACACATGTAGAGATACTCACTAGTTGTGATCCAATCACAAATTCTCTCATGCTGTGAATCGTATCGTAGATATTCAGTAAATGAGTTTAAGATCCAATCAAATACATAAAACATGTATACTCAAATAGTGAATCTTCATTTATCATATAAATGGTTCATACATAAGGCGATTGCCTTAGGACATCTCTCATATATTACTAACAGGGTTAACGGATTTTGGTTATGAACTAATAACCATTAGGAGAATTTGTTCTCTATAAAATAGGGCTCAAGGGTTTAATGAGAGCCCTAATCCTAAGTTGTCGCCCCCTATCCTTCTCCTCTTGTGGTCGGCGCCCAAACCCTAGCCACCGCCCACCCTTGTGTCGCCGTCCAAGTTCCTTACTGGCATCCAAGCTTAAGCCGGTGACCCTTCGGTGATCTTCCTTGTCTCCGGCGACAAGGTGAGCATCTAGCTTCCTTATTTGGCCGGCGCTAATCCTCCACCAAAGCTGTCCAGTTTTCTGGATAGCTTGTTTATTTCGTGTCGGAGCGTCATTTAGACGATGTTTGGAGCTCCGACAGCGGCTACTTTGCCGGAGATTCGATCTCCGGTAATCCTCATAGGTGGAGGACGAAGGATTCGTCAAACTGTTGGCGAATACCTCTCTGGAGAAGCGAGTTTTTGAGGACTCGTTTTGAATCCGAATTTTGATTCGGATTGTGATCTTCTCTCGATCACATCGTCTTCGACACGAGGCTAGTGACTCGTACGAAGACGAGGCTAGTGACTTTGTGAAGTCATCCCGAAGATACTCAGCGTGGATACGGATAGAGGCGATTTTAGCGAGGATCGCTCCAGTTGATGTCTTTCCCGCTACACGTGATACGTCAGGTATACGTAGAATAAATTTCCTTTTATTGCAAAATTTGAAACTACGATTATGTCTACACATGTTATACTATGCATGCGTGTGGTGTGTGTGTTGTAATAAATTAGATTTATTATTTTTATTTTTTCCGCTGTGCACATGTTTACGAAAAATATTCGAACACACACTCGCCGTGGTGCCGAAAACCCAACAGGAATGAGTTTAAGGTAAGTTACTTAAATCATTTTGGTATATAAAATTACAGTTAATATAATCAATTCATTTTTTTTCTCTACTGCAGTGGGTATTTACTTGGAAGAAGAGTAAAACACTAGAGATAAGGAGGATTTTCAAGAAAAAGTGTGGCGACCATATCAGAAACATACTCAGTCATGCAAAAGCCAGAAGTAAAAAGCCACACTGCATAACCGAGGAGAATTGGAATAAGATTGTTGCATATTGGGAATTTGAGGATAGCAAACGAATGAGTGAGCAAAATAAGAAAAATCAACATTGTAATTCCGGCGTTATGTCTGCCGCGTATGTGAGAGGCTCAATAAAAATCGATGAACATAGATATCGTTTGGTGAGTTTTTTCAAATCCTAATTTTGTAATCTAATATGTACTCACTAATTTATAAATTATAATGATATTTTTTTAGGCCCAGAAGACGGGGACTGAGCAATCATTTATAGACACTTTCACCCATACGTTCCAAAAGAAAGATAAGACGTGGAGTGGGGAAAGAGCTAGAATAATGAAGGTTTGTAATTTTAAAAGTTTTATGGTCTTTTGTAATTATTTAACTTTTTTCGAAATAGGATAAATACGATGAACTTGCACAGATAAATTCAGGTGCAAGTGATGATGTAGTCGAATCTGAGTCTTCTGTTAACAATATCAATTTATGGATTGAAGCAACCGGAGGGATGAAAAGTGGAAGAATAATTGGACTCGATTCTTTAAGCCGAAGCTATAAAGCCCCTGGTGCTTCTTCTTCATCCTCATTGACAATAAGAGCAGAAATAAATCAATTGACCGAAGAGGTTACTCATTTGAGGGAGTTACTAGCACAAAAGAAAAATGAATCAAGATAAAGAGAACAGGAAGTGAATGAACAAATGAACGAATTTCAGAGGCAACAAATGTTAATTATGCAGCATCTTCAATTAACGTCTAGTTCAAGTCAACTTCCTCATTCTCGATCTGGTCCTCCTGCTGATCCCTGTAATAATGACAATGATGATGTATTTTTTGATGATGATAGTGATGATGGTAGTTACATTTGAATTTATTGTATTTAAATGCTACTTGACTTATCACATTCGATATTGATTTGGTATTGAATTATTTTCATTTATTAGATTATTATGAAGTTTGATATGTGAATTAGTTTATATTGTTATATGTGTTTATTGTAAAATAGAGAAAATAGTAGAATTTATCATGATATTTTTTTTATTTTCTCAAATCGAAAATAAATTTTATCCTAAATTTGCAATGAAAAATTATTTTTCGTCGCAGAATTGGCAACGAAAAAAAATCGTTGCAAAAAAAATAAGCAACAGTCAACTGCCTCATGTGACCAGTCGACTGATATAATATCAATCGACTAGGCAGTCGACTAAAAAATATTCTGTAACCTACTTCACCACCAGTCGACTGACGTCCACCATCAGTCGACTGATGAATGCATGATTGCGACAAAAAAAAATTTTCCTTGTAGAAATTGCGTCGAAAAAATATTTTATCATAGATTATCCATTATCAATCGACTGATCAATATGATCAACCGACTGATTTACTGTATCACCTTATATAATCTTATTTAGTCGACTGATCAATACGATCAATCGATTGCTGTTACTGTAACACCTTATAGAAACTTTGGTAGTCGACTGACCTTGAATATCTTCAATCGACTGACCTTGAATATCTTCATTTTCATTCACCTTTTATTTTTATTCACATTTCCAAACGAGTATCTTGTGTCACACTTGACTCTTATAGCTTACGATGTAGTTGGCAAACCTCGTGAATATTCTGAAAGATTGCTCATCCCCTTGGACAATCTCTTTTTTGCTAGAGAATCTACAAGCATCAAACGCAGGCATTTGTGCATGCTACCGAGACATGTGTTTAGAAAAAAAAACATTAGGCTGAATAATTAGTGACCAAATCCAACCGAATAAAATTAAATTAATTAAATTTTTTTTTAAAAAAAAAACTAATTCGACCAAACTTTGTTACTACAATCGAATAAACTGAATTAATAAAAAAAATCAATTAATTTAATTAATTATGATTAATATACATGATTAATTGATTACGATTAGACTTGGCCGAATTGTATGTCAAAACAACAATCAATTATTCACAATATGACAATTCCGATTAAGTTTGATCAAATTTTGAATTTTAAAATTGACATCGAACCAAATAAATTGAAATGACAAATATTTTATATAACAAAAATTTAAATTTATGTATTAATTCAATAGATAATTTTGATTTAATCGATATTCGTAATTCTTTATTCTACAAAATTTTCCAAGGCTATTAAAATGGTCCACGCACAAGGCAAGTTGGACTGGGCTGAGGCATGCATTTTGCCCATGGACCTACTATGGGCTTGGTGCAATTAAAGACACCTTGCTTGGGTTGATTAATTTTCAGGGGAAAACAATCGAGAGATTTCCAAAGAAAGAAAAAAGAAAATATGAAGCCTTGCAACAAGAACAATAATAATAATAATACAACACTGAAAATAATCCAATTAATCATCACGAACAGAATTGGCCCATTTCACAGAAAGCTGAGAAATTAACAATGCTCTCTGGAAACCAGCAAGTTAAATCAAGAAAGTCCAACTCCTGTCTCCACTCATGCAACCATGCATGAAGGCGAAGAGGAAACAATGATAGTTCTTGCTCTGATAGCACAAGTGTTCATACTAATAAACTAACTAACTAAGAAGGACCTCAGCACATTGTTAAAGTGTCATCGCCATCATTTTCAACTGCCATTTGCTTGTTCATATTCTCACTGCATGGAGATGTCCCCCACCTATGGAACAGCCAACTCGAGACTTCTTCAATTCCCAATAGTTGTTCATTAAACTATCCGTGGCCTTTTGGCCAGCGTTTGTCCTTTCAAATTTCTTTCGCAGAATTTGGTTGTCTGTGACTTTGGTTTCTTTTCCCCCGCTGCACAAACCATGCAAACGTCCTTGCCGGCCTGCCAAACGAACCAAGTGCTTTCCTCGTTTCCTCGGCGTCACAAAGTTCATTTGAAGTTCTCAAAACACACGTACGTACTTCCTCAGCTAGCTCTCACTTTCGGCGAGCAATGGTCAATCTCTCTCTCTCACAACAACCGCGCATGCGTTGCATGCCAACCTCTCAGCGTTGATTGCGAAAGGACAAGCCATGGACCAGTTCTTAAGAAACGTGTAGCAGGACAGGAGCGTAGGTAGTAGGTTCCATTCACGCCTACAGTGTAGGTTATCATTGCCCTCGGAGAAAAGCTGAGTAATATATTGATCGAGTTCCCTGCAAAGGAGTTCTGTCCTGAATCCTGAATGGAATTAAAATTACATGGCGTCCACAAAGTGCATGAAAAGAGAAATAATATAGGGCAATCCCTGCATGCGAAAGAGTTCTTTCTCGCCTGCGCCTGGTTGTGGAATTACACGCCTACAGTGTGTTCAGAAAGTGCGTTAAAGGGGGAAATAAAATCTGAGCACCTTTATTGTTAGTCGTGGAAAGCAAAGAAGGGTCGCAGGGGCGTGCAGTGATAAAAATGAGAATACCATTTGTGATATTATTTGATGATAAATTTTTAAAAAAATTATTCGGAAGATTCTGAAATTTAGAAATTTATCTGATGAATAAAGTACGATTTCAGTACTGGACTATCATTCAAAGATAATGTGACTATAAAATCCAAATTGAATCGTAAAAAAATTATGAGTGTTTTTTTTATTTACTTTAGTAATCGACAGAGATCATTTGAACTTCGATTTTATCCAACTCAACTATTGATGAGGTATTCTGAAAATCTATAAGATAAAATCGATCACTTTTATAAATTAATCGAATCGAAAAATTTAAATATTCTAGTGTCACTAAAAATTGAAGGCAAAGAAGAATTGTTTTTCATAAATACCTTATCGTCCTTCTCTAGAAAAATATTATCGTCCACTTAATCAATGTAGCGTTCCCGATCTAAATAAATTTATGTATTTTTTTTAATTAAAATTGTCATATAAATTATACATTTTAAAAAATAATAAACAACGATACGAAAGTGCTATAAATTCTTTAGTACAATTTTAAAACTCCTCCATCATTTTGTAAATTTTAAAATTTATTTTTAAATATTTTTATAAAATATACATTAAAATAATATCATAAAATATATTTTAAAAAAAATAGCATAAAGTAAAATGATATAGATTCTTGATGTGAAGTTGATATTTTGGACGATGAATATTTATGTACATGTACACCGTACACGATGAAGAATGTATAGTATTTTTTCTTACACGTTTGTTCATCATTGTTATTGATATTCTATTGAATTTCAATCGTGATTCAATCGTACTCCAGTCGGAATCTAAATGTGATCCAATTGGATTCGGAGTTTGATCATTGGTGATCGTAATTCAATCATATTTCGATCGAACCACTATTGATCCACCTGGAATCTAGTTCGATTGCAGTTGTCAATACCACTATCGTTGGCGATCATGAGTCGAATTTCGATTGTGATTTATCCAGAGAAACTATGACGATGATTTCGATGAATTTAAAGAATTGGACTATAATCACAACAAGAAAAGAAGGAATTACCGAGGAAAAAATATGGCCGGTAATCTTAATCTTTTGGCTGGTAATATGGATTGTCGACCAAAAAAATTTCGCCAGGACTTGGTCGGCAATCCATGGTCGGTAAATATTATTTACCAGCCAAAATAGTGGCTGGTATATTTTTTAAAAATTACTATCCAAATAAATAGTCGGTAATTTTTTCTAAAAAATAATGACCAATTATATATTTGGCCGATATTTTTTTTTAAGAAATGGCTGGTATATTTTTTTTAAATACCAGCCAAATATATATTGGTCGAAATATTTTATTAACATTACCAGCCAAAATATATTTGGCTGGTATTTTTAAAAAAAAATTGCCAGCCAAACTATGTTTGGTTGCTAATTTTTTTTACAATTTATCAAACATTTCTAAAAAACAATAATCAATAAATTTCAAAACACCTGTTTAACAACTAATAAAAAAGTGAATTTTAAACCTACTAATCAATTATCCAAAATGACAAAAAAGACATCATTGTCATATAAAAGTAAATGTCAAATAGTTAATAAAGAGGTGCTGAAAGATCTAAGTAGAGTATCAAGAAATATTTGGACCATATTCTCTTTCTTGCATGGGAGTCAACTCAGGTTGCTGTTGTAATTCACCAGGTTGGTATCGCATGAGGAGTTGCTGCAACATTTCTTGTGTTTTGACTTCTCGTTGGGCTTGTGTTTCTTGCATCATTTTCATTTCCTGTTTCAATTGAGATATCTCTGCCTCTTGTGCAATAATTGTCTCTTGCATAACATCCATTTTTACTTGTACACTAGCTGATGTAGAGGAAGTAGATGTCGAAGTCGTGTATACTTTTGATGGTGGTTTGGGTCCCAATCCTAATCCACGAATATAACCAGATTTACGGCCAAGTACATCTTGGTGGCATTCAAATGCTAGATTCTTGAAATCATCGGAGGTGGGCAAAGAAGTATCATCCTCTGTTGTTCTTGCCAAAAGTGAAGCTTTTTTTTCATTATAGAGAGTGAACATTTCCTCCTATTAAACAAATGTGCATCAATATCAACAATATATTGTGCCAAAAATAATGTACAAAAATGAAAAAAAAAATACTTAAATTATGACTTACATATTGCTTTTGTGCAAGTTCACTAGTCCACCCATCTTTTTCTGTATAATAATATCGACGCCATGCCTCAATTGCATCATATCCCTTGCAATTAAAAAAAAAAGAATAAACATCATGTCATTAGTAAAAATAATAGAAAGACCTATTCATATATAATCATACATGCAACTATAAAATTAATTTTAATTTAACGTACATCCTCTATATGTTGAACCATAGGTCTAGAGCCACCATGATGATTAAACAAAAGCTTTGCTCGATTTGATTTATTTTTTGTAGAGATTATCTTCAAAAAAATGCAGCCAAATTAATAGCTATCATATGATAACATTAACATTGCAAACTGAGAAAATTATAATAAAAATAAAACAACCTTAAACTCTTCAGACTCCCAATAATTACATAAATACTCCCATGCTTCTTGTGATGGTAAGTTATCTGGCTTCTTTTCTTTTTTCTAATCTAAAGTCCAACTAACTAGAAATTTTTGATACTTCTGATGTCATTCACTTACTTGAGTAGAATATGATTTCCTCATCAATTTCAAAAGACAACCCTCTATATCATCACAATCTTGAAACTCAAAAACAGACTGATTAAAAAAATAACAATTATCTATATAAGTTATTAAAAACACAATTGATGCAAATAATATAATTTCAAAACATTACTTGAATGCGCTCAATTAGTTGAATTTTATTTGACTCTGGAACTTTTTTAAAGTTTTTGTATGTAAATGGTAAGAAACTGCGCACCAATGCTCCCAACTCAGTAGTAAACATATTAGCTGTGGGGCATGTTGGCCTGCCATGAATTGATTTCAATGTCACAATAATTTTTCTTCCCCCCTTTGTTTCATTTGCCATACGATAAGCATGTGAAAGCCCCTTAGATGGCTGAGATGGTGAACGTGGACGATGACCTGCAAAAAAGAAAAATGAAGAATTTACTTTTTGGACAAGTTAAATTAATGTACAAATAATATACATTTTCTTCAAATTTAATTCAAATGTAAAATACCTCGTCGTGAAGATGTTGATATCATAGTTGGTGAATCAAGATGGTCGATAGATGAAGGAACAACTAATGTGGTAGCTGCACTAGGTGTTTGTGAATTTCCATCATCAATAGGAATAGGAGTTTGCTCAGTTAATATAGTTAAACTAGTTTGTATGGGAAGTGGTTTAGGTGGCATCTACATTAAGAAAAAAACTCAGTAGGTCAATAATTTTAAAATAAAAAATAAAAAAATGGCAAATATACATAAAGATGTTCAATGATCTAAAAGGAATACATATTCAAATAATAAAAAAATTATGCTTATAGTTTGTAAACTACACCATATTCATATACTACACCACAATATAAACAAATAACCAATTTATTGAAAATCTAATAATATCATGAAAATAAATACCTGTCATTCTTTAGTCAGTATCATAATCAGATATTATTTCAGTGTCAGAATAATTTTCTGCAAAATGATTTAAGTTGACTCCAAATGAATCATCATCATCAACATTATATGAATGTCTAGTCTCGTTCTCATTGCCTTGTAATTCTGTTATTGGAATCTCTACAGAATTCAATTCAATTCTATCAGCTTGTTGAGTAGTTGAGTCCACAATAACATCATGCACATTGATTGTACTATTTTCTATTTGTAATTGAAGCTCAACATCATCATTATCAAGTACTTCTGGATAATCCCAAATATGTCTATGTTGAAATGTTTGAACAATAACGCTTAAAAGGATACATCCACCGAGAAGAAACTGGCCCAGCTAACATTGCCTCTTCGGGCAAGTGAATTGATAAGTGAATCATGATATCAAATAAAGCAGGTGGAAAAATTAATTCAAGCTTATATAATATTACAACAATATCTCTTTGTAACTTTTTCAGCTTCTCAATAATCAATGTTTTCTTTGTTATCTCATGGAAAAAATTGCAAAGCTCTATAATAGCCTCACACACATCTTTCTACAAGTATTTTCGAATACCAATAGGAAGCAAATTTTGAAAAAGAATATGACAATCATGAGTTTTAAGTCCTTGCAGCCTCCCTTCATTTTCGATCACTCGACGAGAAATATTTGCTGCATAACCATATGGAAATCTCACAGATTTTAGCCACTTGCAAAAATCCTTACGATCATCAGGTTTCAAATTGTATTTGGCTATTGGCTTAAAAGTTTTGTTCCCCAATATTTGTAAATGCAATTCAGGTCTTAAACCCTTTTTTTCCAAATCCATACGTGCCTTTAGTGTATCTTTACTCTTTCCATTTGTATCTAATAATGTCCCAACTATAACATCACACACATTCTTTTCAATATGCATAACATCTAGATTATGTCTTAATTTCAAATGAGACCAATACTCAAGTTCATAGAAAATGGACTTCCTCATCCAATTATGTCCATCACCTCCTCTATTACCATGTTTTCTTTTTCCACCCATTGTTTGCAATTGCATTAAAATATCATCAGATGTAAATGCTTGTGGAGGAGGTCTATTTTCAATCCTACCATTAAATTTCTTACTTCTACGCCATGCATGATTTAATGGTAAGCTTCTACGATGACCCATATAACATAACTTGTTGATACATGGCTCTGCATCTGTATCCACATTACAAATAGGGCATGCTTTGTATCCTTTGGTACTCCAACCAGAAATCATTCCATATGTAGGAAAATCATGAATGGTCCATAAAACAATAGCACGAAGATTAAAACATTCTCCAGTTGATGAATCTAGTGGCATAATTCCATCATGCCATAACTCTTTTAGCTCTTCAATTAATGGTTCTAGAAAGACATCAATATTTTTCCCAGGTGATCTTGGACCAGGAATAAGGAGCGTCATCAATGTATAAGCTTGTTTCATCATGTGCCAAGGAGCCATATTATATGGGACAAGTATCACAGGCCACATGCTGTATGAATTGGACATCATCCCAAATGGGTTAAATCCATCACTAGCTAAACCAAATCGAACATTTCTTGGTTTAGAAGCAAAAGTTGGATACATTTTATCAAATTCTTTCCATGCAATTGCATCAGCCGGATGTCTCAAAATACCCTCAGTTTCTACTCGTTTTTCTTTATGCCAACGCATTCCAATAGCTGTATCTTTATGCAAATAAAGTCTTTGCAAGCGTGGCTTCAAAGGGAAGTGTCTAACAACAGTTGTGGGTATTTTTGAAATTTTTTTTGATTTAGAATGTAGCGTGACTTCTCGCATATTGGACATTCTTCAAGATTTGCACACTCTTTTCTAAATAATTTACAACCATTTTCACATGCATGTATTACTTCATATCCCATTCCAACATTTTGAAGTATCTTCTTTGTAGCATAGTAAGACTCAGGGACATAATTGGGTTGAGGAAGACAACTTTGAAGAAACTTTAATAGCATATCAAAGGAACGATTAGACCAACAGTTGAGTATTTTAATTTGCATTAAGTTTACCAAGAAGCTAAATGTCTTCACCTTATTTGCTCCCTGATATAGATCTTGATTGGCTTCTTCAAATAAGGATTTAAAGAACTTGGATGTTGCATTATTGTTACCATTATCCACATCAATTTGTCTCCTCTCTTGCATAACATGTTCTAAGTCAAGTAAGTTGTTCAACATATCAACAAATTCTGGATCCTCACATTCCACTTCATTCATGTCATTATCATTTTGAGCATCAATTATTACATCTGCATTCTCAGATACATCTATAAATTCTTCACCATGATTATTCAATATCAAATAAGTTTGATCAAATCCATACAGATGAATATGAGTCTTAACCATTTCAAGATCTCCAAACTTTAAATTTCGACATAAAATACAAGGACATCTAATAACAGACGATCCATCTTTCATGTGATAAGATGCAAAATTTAAAAATTCTTTAACTCCATTCTTATATCTCTGACTAATTCTATTTCGCTCTATTATCCAACTTTTATCCATTCTTCAAAACCTGATTATGTGATGCAAATAATTTAGATAAATCAAATAAATTATTACATTAATCAAGCAAACAAGTGAATATCGTTGGATAATTGTTACCTATTCCTTAGGCTCAACTTGAAGTTTCGTGATATGGAAACTCTAATACCTCTTGGCATTAATTGGCTTCCTATGTTGTAGCAATATTTTTTTACATGGTAACAAAAGAAGGGAATTATCTATGACAAAATGTGATAACATTCACGCCAAGTGTTTTCGTGATCCGGCTTATCGATTTAATAAAAGATGATAAATCACGAAGAACTTTAAAAATTATTCATACGATAAAACAAGTGGAAGCATTCATGTTCAAAAAAATATATACATTTGCATATTTCTCACTATGTACAATATCTAAATACCAAGTGGTACAATCTGATCAGAAATGGATGGTAGCTGGAATAATTGTGAGCTAAATAGTGTATTAGTGTGTACATATATTAACTTAATGATAACTAGCTTATAGGGAGTAGAGTCTAAAACTTTGGCAAGCGGAACAACCCAAATAGGAGTAGTCTAAAGTTAATGAACAGAAAGGAAGATGCCAAGTTCGAAAATAGACAGGATTCAAGATACAAATAAACTGCACCGATTAGACTTTAGGAGATCCGCGATTCATCCAACGTCAATGAAATAATTTATTCATACATAGCAGGATACAGACCAAAAAAGTTAAGAGGATTAGAGATTGAAGATTTATGAGAAAATAAAGGGCAAGATGAACCACATGTAAAATCAATAAATCGCCTAGTAACAAAAAATATTTTCTGAAATCAACCATATGTTAAAAAAAATTAGTGTTCTATGATTTTGTTTATACCTTGTACTTGGCAACCTCTCACCGGTGCTTACTATTTGCTTTGGTGAAGTGAGGAAGAAGAAGAGTTGTAATGTCTTTCAAATGGAGCTTGAATGGAATTCACCACTGTCAGTTGATCTTCTTTAATTTGTTCCTCTCTTGGTGAAGACCCTAAGACAAACTCCAATCATTTAATAGAATGCCTTAAACACTATAACAATCCAACACTAATCTAGGTAGAAAGAAGAGAAATAATAAACACATCGTATAGACCACTGAAAGAAAAAAGCCTTCAATTACCTTCGATGCAGAATATTGCTGCACAAATCAATTTCGAAGAGAGAAAGAATGAAACGTCTCTTTATCAATTTGGTGTTGAACGGAATGGAGCATGAACGAAGTATGAATGTAGTTGAATCAAGGAAGATGAAGGGTTTTCGACATGAGGTTAGGGTTTTGGCATGAGGTTACGTATGTGTGAGGAACGAAGGAAAAATGAAAATAAGGAAATAGATGTCAATGTAAATAAGAAAGGAAGGGGTAAATTAAAATAAGAAACTTAAAGTTAACATAATTAAGAATAATAAAAGAAGTAAACAGATTTCATAATATAATTAGTATTTAAAAATTATCTTAAAATTAATTTGTATTTAAGATAATATTTATCTATCAATTTTATCGATAATCTTATTAAAGTTCGTCATAACATTTCAAAAAATAAAAATTCAAATATTTAAAATTTTATAAAAATATATCATCAAACTATATTCTAGATGATATTTTTTAAATTCAAATCGCATTTTGGTTGGTAACTAATTAAACATTACCGGTCAAAGTTAACTTTGGCCAGTAAAAAATTAAAAAATACCGGCCAAATTTAACTTTGACCAGTAAAAAATTAAAATTTATCAGCCAAATTTAACTTTGGCCGGTAATAAATTAAAAATTACTGGCCAAATTTAACTTTGACCGGTAAGAAATATTAACATTACCAATCAAATTTAATTTTGGTTGGTAAAAATTAAAATTACCAATCAAATCTAATTTTGGCTAGTAGCAAATTAAATATTACCGGCTAAATTTAATTTTGGCCAGTAAAAAAATTAAAATTTAGCGGCCAAATTTAATTTGGCGGGCATAATATTAAACATTACAAATCAAATTTAACTTTGGTTGATAAAAAAATTAAAATTATTGGCCAAAATAAATTTTAGCCGGCAATTGTAATTATTTACCGGCTAAATGTTAGTTTGGTCGGTAATTTTAAATATTTACCGGGCAATTTAAATTTGGACGGAAAAAATTCATCGATAATCCTATATTTTTCCGTAGTGAATATTCTTATCTTTGATCATCACAATAAAGTGAACGATTATGAACCAATTGACGTATACGATTTCGTCACGCACTCACGATATCATTTGTCTTCTTTCGTAACTCTACGAAGATGTGACAGTCAAATTTTTGAAAAACATATAAAATAATAAAGATTGAAGTGATATAAATGCTGTAAGAGAAAATTTTGCACCTTTAGCATTTTTTTTTTGTCGCCTAGATAAAGGTGCAAAGATTTAGGTAGATTTTGAGAGGCAAATTTGATATAAAAAAAAATAGATGAGACACTTAAAAAAAAAAAAAAAAAAGACACCTTTTGATTTTTGCATATAACATATAGTATTAAGATTTTTTTTTAAAACCCATTTTTTTTCAATCATCAGAAGAACAACTTTTTTTTAAAGGCCACCGCAACCAAATTGTTCTTCCATAAATACCCTCAAATTTAAAAGAATTAGAGCCGTCAAATTGAATTAATCCGTCGGATTGATCTACCCCACCAAGTAATTTAAGCGGATTGGATTGAAATTTTATCAATTCGTCATTTTGATGGGCCTAAACGAATTTACCCGCACGGATTGTGGATCTAGACGGATTGACCCGTGACGGACTTGAATTAGCCTGCGGGTTGAGAAATGTTAAAAGAAGATAAAACTTATGGAAAAAAATTGTTTAAGCCTTTTAATCAATATTCTAATACTAACAAAATAATTCCCTCATAATCACATTCATCTTCTATCACATATATACGTCGATAAAGTGTAAGAGAAATTAGAGAAAATAATAAAAGAATATTTAATTTAAGTACTTTAATAATTTTTTTGATATACTCTAATTAGTTTATAATTATTTTGTCATTACTATTTCAATTAATATAGGAAATGATGACATATCAAAGTTAACCAATTAAAAGTAATGAAAAATCTTAATTAGATTTCTATTTAGATGAGTCAAAATTTGAATTTGTATATTATCAAATTTTGAATATTTTAAAGTATTCGAAAAATAAAAAATATTAATATCTAACGTTGTCTATCAATAATTAGATCTCAATTATAATATTTTAGATGCTTCAAATGCATGCATTCCTATTATGGTATTATATCCGTCTTATCGATTATCGTCTTAAGTCCTCAACACGTCAATAATTTTAGATTTTTTTTATTTTTCTGACCCACGGATTGACTCGCCTAATCCGTAATTCGTTTTGGGTTAGATTGGAGATTTCTCAATCCGCCATAATGACAGGGCGATCCGTTCCTCCCCATTAAATATTAAATTTATGACGAATTGATCCACCTCATCGTGATTCAACCCAACACAAATTATACAGCATTTTGGATCAAAGTATTACATAAATTATAAATTTAAAATATATCTAAAATTATAATTTTTTATAAAATAATAGATAGCAGAATGATATGTTATAAATAAAAAAATGTTATATGAGTTAAACATTTAAAAAAATATCAAAAGCATTTTTTTAAAAAAATGCAAGTTTAAAAGAAAATTAACTATTAAAAAAAATAAAATGGAATGGAATAAAAAACATAATAATCATGATGATTCATTTAAGTATTGTTAAAGCATGAAAAATTGGTCTATCGGAATTATCCATTGGTTAGAGCCATACAAATATTGTTAAAATGGGTAGGAGTTAATTTTCAGTATGAAATTTAAAATCTTTATCCAAACTCAAAAGCTCTTTATCGTTTTTAATCAATAGGTCAAGAGGGCAACCCCTTATGATTTACCTCTCTTAATCAATGACCAAAAATGAGAAACACTAGGACGAACGTAATCACCTTTTACTGTTTAGAAAGCAAGTTTAACTAAAAATATCTATATAATATTTTTGGCCTTATTATATGATGAGTTCTGATATCTCATGCGACGATTTCATACGCATCCATATGTGATTTACTCATAGTTGTCCGATCTATAGGATTGCATAGTAATTAAGATGCACAATCCTTCTATCGTGATGATATTTTTCAATGAGCACTATAGTTAATCCCTTGAACCTATCAAAATTGTCCTTGTTGTCTCTCTCGTTAGATTGCGATCAGATTCTGATCAGATCACAGTCAAATTCGAATTCTGTTCGAATTACAGTCGAATTTCAATTAGATTGAAGTCGGATTTCAACCAGATTATAATCGAAATTATATTCAATCGCTAGATATATCAAATTCGATTATATGATTATTTTAAAGTTGTCTGGTCACTTTCAAATTACGGATAACTTGACATAATTAATAAGACATCTAACATTTAAAATTTAAGAAGAAAATGATTATATAATAATTTTGACAATTTTAGTTAAAAATTTTACATGATTATTTTTTCTTCAAAATTTAAATCTAAATTAATAAATGCATTTTAGAGGATAAGTTGGAGTTTTTCAAATGACGAAAAGATTTAAAATGATTATGCAAAACTATATTTTACTTTTAAACTTATATTTTTATAATTTATTATTATTTTTAAGAAATATATATCTGTGTAATTTTTTTAAATATATAATTTTATAAAAATTATATTTTTGATAGATACATAAAATTGCAACTAATTTTTAAAATTTAATATTACTTTGTGCTCTATTTTTTTAAATACATATTTTTAAAAACATTAATATAATAATTTTAATTAAAATAATGAATTGTAGTGAATTCGAGGGTAATATTTTTGAAAAAAAAAATTACCCTTTGATATTTTATTAAAAAGGAGAGCCCTTGGATTTGTGGGCTACGGTATAAATTGATTTGTTTGCAGCGGATATGCGCCATTTATGAACAGTATTACTGATGCCTTCTCTTCTGGACAATGACGGCTGCTATGTGCCATGTCTAAACAGTGTTTTGTTTGCATGCCACTGCTACTGATGTCCTTCTCTCCTGTTCATATCATTGTGCTGTGTGGAAGTTGAAGTCGAAGTCGAAGTCTATTGCCATTTCCACCGTCGTCGCCTTTGCAAGTGACGGGGCTCCTCCACACACACACAAATTTCAATGAGCATAAGGATTTGCACAAGTCAGTCATCACAAGTCGTCTCCAGTTCAGTTTACAAGAGGGCAAAATATGGAACTGAGCGGGCACTAATTACAGCTTCATTCTTCCGGCCACTCACAGTGCTTGATTGACTCCGACTCACTCCCCAACGTGCTGCCAACTTTCTGTCACTTTTATAGCTTGTCCTTTTTCAGCGACATCAAATTTTATTTATCAATCATCTTTAATTATGTTCTAAAGACTGTAGAAGAAGAACAAATTCAGACAAATGTACTTGAGAATTTAAAATCTTATGCGGTGCACTTGAATATGATTTAATGTATCTTTAAGATTTTTCTCTTGCTTGGGGTACAAGGGATCAATATGATTTGCAAGTTAAAAGAGCGACTAGGTAAATTCTTCGTATAATGATTACTAGAGACTGAAAAATATATGATTCACAGAATTGATTGTTACATTAAAAAAATATATATACAATAATACAATCGTTGCTATTTATCATATATGAAAGTGATCGCGTTGTAAAACCCCATCGCAAGAAGCCATCGGTGGCGTAGATAATCGTCACAAGATATCGAAAAAAAAAAGATTTATTTATAAGATATAATTCACCGTCACAAACGACAATATATAGTGATAGGAAACAGGGCATCGATTAGATACTTATAAACTTACGAATAAGAATAGAGGAGAATAGAAATGAGACATATGAAATCCAGAAGAAGATCGAGAATGTGAGAGCTCATGAGATATTCAAGAGCATGAGAAGTTGAGAGCTTATATACTCAGGAGCATGGAAAGTTTGAGAGCTCCAAAATCAAGAATTCAAGAGTTGAAGCTCGGCAACTTAGAAAGTCGAGAGTCGAGAGCTCAGTATCTCAAAAAGTAGAGAGTTTGACAATTCAAGAAGTCAAGAGTCGAAGGAGTCAAGAGCTCGACGATTCAGAAAGTCGAGAGTTAAAGGGGTCGAGAGCTCTAAGAAAGTCTAGGATTTTATATTAGAGAGGTCGTTATACTAAAATATAATAATATTATTTAAAAAATAAATAAATAAAATTTTGATAATAATCACTTAAAATTTAGGAGGGTCATACCTCCCTCCAAACCCCTTAAATCCGACCTGATAGTAATTTGGGATGTTGAGAGTTGAAGGAGTCGAGAGATCGATAACTCAAGAAATCGAGAGTCAAAGGAGTTGAAAACTCGGCAACTCGGAAAGTTGAGAGTCGAGAGCTTGATGAGTCAAAAAGTCGAGAGTCAAAGGAATCAAAAACTCGACGAATCAAAAAGTCGAGAGTTGGAGTCAGGAACTCAAGGACTACCAAAGGGATTCCTCTCAATAACTATTACATCCGGTCCTTTAACCGTCTCTCTCAATGATAATTCATGAACATATGACATATTAAATCGAGATTTTCTATAACGATTGTGTCTTAATAATCGATCAAAAAGTACTATGGGGAGATAAATTTGATCGTCAAAAGTCTTGGAGGTACTTTATAAATGTGAGTTGAGATTAAAAAAAAGTGATGATTATATTAATTATATTTTTATTATACTGATACTACTGGTACTTTTTCTACCTAATTCCCAATAGAAGAGTCAGCAGGTGACCCGTGACCCGTCCCCCAAAACACCTGGTTCAGAAGAAACAGTTCGGGCGAGAGTTAGACGAAGCCATCAACACGGGCGAGAGTTATCAGAAGTCATTGGCACGGGCGAGAGTTATCAGAAGCCATTGACACGGGCGAGAGTTATCGGAAGTAATCGACACGGGCGCAAGTACCAGAGGTCCTCGGCACGGGCAAGTAGCGAGAGCTATCGGCACGGGCGAATGCTAGAAATAAGGAATGCAGGTGGAAAAGAGGCGGAAGACACTTAGCTAACAGAGGACTAGGAACTGGTTCAACTAAGCAAGTCCGAAAGCCAATGGGATGGAGGAAGGGTCAAGTCAACCTAATCGACGCGAAAGAAGTTTGGTACGGGAAAAAGGAGAATTGGTTCGGTTTAGGGAGAAACCCTAAGGCTAGGTCACCTATGGTATAAGGGCCTAAGTTAACTTCACCCAAAGTAGAGGTGAGGGAAACAGTTAACCTCGCTGAAAAGTAAAGGGAAAGGTGCTTGGGGGGCCCCTACGCAATATTCTGGGAGTCCTCGTTCCTCATATTTGTAATGAATTATTCTCCGGAAGAGGAGGTAGCCACGTGTACGATGGAGATAATCCGACGTTACGCTTGAAGGAGGAGGGAAGATAAAAGGGAGAGAAGGAGGCAAGAGAAGGGATCCGCAATCATTCACATCCAAAGAAGAGAGAAGAGGAGACGAGGAGAAAAGGAAGAACGGTCTCACGAGAAGGAGGACGGAGATCTGGCTTTGTTAAGTCTCTTGTATTTTCTCATCTTGTAACATCATTGTAAGAGGTCATTTCTCCTCCACCTTCTAAACTTGCTTCAGAAAGGAGGATTTTCATAGTGAAAAGTGCTTAGGCACCGCATCTGGTGAGCAACCTCACCCCCGTGGAGTAGGAATCCTTATTCCGAACCACGTTACATCTCGTGTCTGAATCTCGATTGCTGGTGTCGGGTTTTCATGTTTCGTCTACTTCATTTTCTTATTCTTTACTGATCGCTGCCGAGGGAGAATACTCCGAGACCTCCCTCATCGCCTCATCGCCTTGAAAACGGAGCGAACGGATTTTTCCCCCGCGCCCGCATCAGTTGGCGCCGTCTGTGGGAACATCTGGGCAAGACGTTGAGATAATAATACAATCATCTGATTAGGATGATCAATTTCTCGTCAGAGCTTCTCTATTGGATATGACTCTGTGATGGGAGGAAGACATAAATCTTCCATGTTGTTAAATGCAGTAAGTATGTATATAAATACTTACCTGTAACATCTTGTTGCATTCTTATATCTTGTCATTTCTCTAGCTATATTTAAAATTTTCTCCGTTGAAGATATATCACATGAGACATATTTAGAGAACAAACAATATGATTATATATGCACTTAGAATATCTTAAAAGCTCAAATTTAATTATCTCAGCATTTAATGTACATCTTGCAAGTTTACATTTAATTCGGCATTCTAGTGTCTCTTAGTCATACATACTTAGTTGGTCACTCGACCGCATATCAAGCCGACCACTCGGTCAGGGTAGATATTTACACTCAGTCATTTGACCGAGAGCATACTTCATTCTCTCTGGCCACTTGGCCGAGATAAATCGTTCCACTTGGTAGCTCATCCGAGAACATACTTCATCCCTTTCGACCATTTGGTTAGGGTAATTACTTGTACTTAGTCCTTCGGCTGAGTTTATATACTTCATCCCTTTCGACTACTGGGTCAGGGTCATTACTTGTACTTAGTCATCCGACTGAGTTAACATACTTCATATTATCCGGCTACTCGGTTAGGGTAATTATTTGCACTCAACTACTCAGCCGGAGTCGTCATCCCCGCAGAGCGGAAGTTTATCCCCGTGTGGTGGTGGAACGGAAGAACCGAGACTCCTCGGTTACTATTTACTCTATATATGAGATGCTATCCCCGCAGAGCGGAAGTTTATCCCCGTGTGGTGGTGGAACGGAAGAACCGAGACTCCTCGGTTACTATTTACTCTATATATGAGATGCTATCCCCGCAGAGAGGAAGTTTATCCCCGTGTGGTGGTGGAACGGAAGAACCGAGACTCCTCGGTTACTATTTACTCTATATATGAAATGTTATCCCCGTAGAGCGGAAGTTTATCCCCGTGTGGTGGTGGAACGGAAGAACCGAGACTCCTCGGTTACTATTTACTCTATATATGAAATGCTATCCCCGCAGAGCGGAAGTTTATCCCCGTGTGGTGGTGGAACGGAAGAACCGAGACTCCTCGGTTACTATTTACTCTATATATGAGATGCTATCCCCGCAGAGCGGAAGTTTATCCCCGTGTGGTGGCGGAACGGAAGAACCGAGACTCCTCGGTTACAATTTACTCTATATATAAAATGCTATCCCCGCAGAGCGGAAGTTTATCCCCGTGTGGTGGTGGAACGGAAGAACCGAGACTCCTATTATTTACTCTATATATAAAATGCTATCCCCGCAGAGCGGAAGTTTATCCCCGTGTGGTGGTGGAACGGAAGAACCGAGACTCCTCGGTTACTATTTACTCTATATATAAAATGCTATCCCCGTGTGGTGGTGGAACGGAAGAACCGAGACTCCTCGGTTACTATTTACTATATATATAAAATCCTATCCCCGCAGAGCGGAAGTTTATCCCCGTGTGGTGGTGGAACGGAAGAACCGAGACTCCTCGGTTACTATTTACTCTATATATAAAATGCTATCCCAGGCGAAGTTTATCCCGTGTGTGGTGGTGGAACGGAAGAACCGAGAGACTCCTCGGTTATATTACTATATATATAAAATGCTATCTCGCAGAGCGAAGTTTATCCCGTGGTGGTGGTGGAAGAACCGAGACTCCTCGGTTACTATTTACTCTATATATAAAATGCTATCCCTCACAGAGCGAAAGTTTATCCCGTGTGGTGGTGGAGCGGAAGAACCGAGACTCTCATTACTATTTACTCTATATATAAAATGCTATCTCGCAGAGCGAAGTTTATCCGTGTGGTGGTGGAACGGAAGAACCGAGACTCCTCGGTTACTATTTACTCTATATATAAAATGCTATCCTTGAGCGAAGAAGTTTATCCCCGTGTGGTGGTGGAAGGGACGAACCGAGACTCCTCGGTTACTATTTACTCTATATATAAAATGCTATCCCCGCAGAACGGAAGTTTATCCCCGTGTGGTGGTGGAACGGAAGAACCGAGACTCCTCGGTTACTATTTACTCTATATACAATATGCTATCCCCGCAGAGCGGAAGTTTATCCCCGTGTGGTGGTGGAACGGAAGAACCGAGACTCCTCGGTTACTATTTACTCTATATACAAAATGCTATCCCCGCAGAGCGGAAGTTTATCCCCGTGTGGTGGTGGAACGGAAGAACCGAGACTCCTCGGTTACTATTTACTCTATATATAAAATGTTATCCCCGCAGAGCGGAAGTTTATCCCCGTGTGGTGGTGGAACGGAAGAACCGAGACTCCTCGGTTACTATTTACTCTATATATAAAATGCTATCCCCGCAGAGCGGAAGTTTATCCCCGTGTGGTGGTGGAACGGAAGAACCGAGACTCCTCGGTTACTATTTACTCTATATACAAAATGCTATCCCCGCAGAGCGGAAGTTTATCCCCGTGTGGTGGTGGAACGGAAGAACCGAGACTCCTCGGTTACTATTTACTCTATATACAAAAAGCTATCCCCGCAGAGCGGAAGTTTATCCCCGTGTGGTGGTGGAACGGAAGAACCGAGACTCCTCGGTTGCTATTTACTCTATATACAAAATGCTATCCCCGCAGAGCGGAAGTTTATCCCCGTGTGGTGGTGGAACGGAAGAACCGAGACTCCTCGGTTACTATTTACTCTATATACAAAATGCTATCCTCGCAGAGCGGAAGTTTATCCCCGTGTGGTGGTGGAACGGAAGAACCGAGACTCCTCGGTTACTATTTACTCTATATATAAAATGCTATCCCCGCAGAGCGGAAGTTTATCCCCGTGTGGTGGTGGAACGGAAGAACCGAGACTCCTCGGTTACTATTTACTCTATATACAAAATGCTATCCCCGCAGAGCGGAAGTTTATCCCCGTGTGGTGGTGGAACGGAAGAACCGAGACTCCCCGGTTATTAATTACTCTATTTATGCAAATTGCTATCCCCGCAAAGCGGAAGATATCCCCGTGCGGTGGTGAAACGGAAGAACCGAAATTCCTCGGTTATTATTTGTTCTATATTAATTAACTTTATATGATTGTATTCTTGTGCAATAGCAGAGTCGGCTCGTCTAAGGGGTCTATACACCCCGCAGATTGAAAAAGACGGAAGAGCCGAAATATGCCCCAAATTACATGTAAATACAAAAGGAGTAAAGAGTAGTACAACTCAGAAGGTCCTGGAGGAAAGAGATAAACTAGGGAAGTTCGATGATACGGGAGAACTACATACTCCCAGCCATCTACAAGGAGAAACAACAAGAGAAACCCTAATACATCTAGGGTATTACAATTCTTTGTTAGGCGGAACGGATGGAATTTCTTTGCGCGGTCGGGGTTGGCGCAGTAGCTGTTGAAGATAAGACTGCTTCAAGAAGATTTGCTTGGACAGTTCTTTTTGGGACCCGACCAGTTGTTGGCGCAAGGAACGATTGTTGGCGGAGGTTTCCTCTAGCTGTTGCTGTAAACACTTCACTTGTTCCTCCAGAATGACTATGTACCGGCGGTCATTTATCTGTTCTTTAGAAGGCGAGGAACTGCTACCTTGTTCCGATATTCTGTCCATGACAAGCCAAGGGAAAAGGAGAATGGTGGAGACTATCAGGTAAAGATCGGTGGATTTTTATAGCAATGAAGGGGAGGAATGCATTTATTGGTAGAAGAGGTAGGGACCATAAATGCCAGAAAAGAAAGGGAAACGTGTAGGCGGTAGTGGGAAGGTCGACGGGAAGACAACCGTAATTAAGAGGGTCCGAATCCCTGAGAACTGACAGAAAAGTGTGTGTTCGGATCCGGGTACCATCCTTCTGAAAACAGAAACCTTATTTCTGAAAAAAAAAAAAAAAGCAGATATCGTTTTCCTTCTTTGTTTCATTAATATACTTGAAATAATTACATTGGCTTGATTTATACAGACTTTCCCCGATTACTCTTAACAGATGAGACGGGAGATGTCTCTTTGGGGGGAGAAGGAGCCAATATGACTCGGAAACGCTCGCCTTGAGGTGGAGGAAGAACTGGTGGACCTTCATCGAAAGGGGAAGGACGAGTCCTCGCTGAAGGAACCGGCACGAAAGCCAATGCTGGCGGAAGTGGGGGAAGATCAACGGCCGCATGAGGATCTCCCACCGTATACTCCCACGTGAAGGGAGGATTCCACACCCTGTTGCGGAAGGAGGGGAAAGGAGCGCGGAAGGATCTCCCCGCTGGAGGGGTGGGAGCCGGAAAGGCGGAAAAGGTAGGGGATGGAAGACTGGCGGCGCTGACTGGGTCTCCGACCGCATCATCTTCGAGACCACCTGTATTTCAAAAGATTCGATTCAAGAAATTTCAATGGGATTCCCTTCTGAAGCCATGATGGTAAGATAGCTAGAAGAATACATGGGGGACGAAGGATTTATAATGGAAGGAGAATGGCGAAAAAGTTCGGGAAGGGGAGAAGACGAAGAGGCGCATCTTTTCCAAGGGGAGGAAGGATAGGAAAATCAACGGCAAAAGGGTCATTTAAAGTGATGTCCAACCAAAATCGGGCAAGTGATATGGATACTAGTAGGCAAAATCGTAAGAGAGACCCCAACCACCAAAGGCGAGGCGTTATGTGGTACGGTAAAGAAATGACGAGGAAGCTCAAAATTGGTCCGAAACCCCGACTCGTTAGGGAACCCGCAAGGACCGAATGATATATATTGATAAAAGTCACTCTTAACGAAAGAAAAAGTTATTACGTAAAAGAGCGATCGAGGTTCTGTCAAATCGCTCGGGAACAATTAGCCAACGCCGATACAGGATCTAAGTAACTAGTGTTCGCGCAGAGGCGGATATCCTTGTTCGGCATTTTGAGCCACAAATCGAAACCTAATATGAACAAGTCTACTCCTTCGACGATTCCGCTTCGAGGTCCGCCTTCCCGCCCCTTCATTTGATTTCGACACCTGGCTAGGTGGGCTCGACCGTCCGCCGCCTACGCCAGAGCATCTTTCTCGTCATCAGATGGCTCGACACCCAGCCGAAAGAGCTTCATGATATTCTCGATGAAGAACAAGGTTTGAGGAAGAGCCACGGGGAAGAGAGCTCCGCGCATTTCTCTGTACAAGATTTCCTGATGGCCTCCCAAGCTTGATGCTCCAATTGGAGCTTGGAGCGCTCCTGCTGAAGCTGTAGGATGGTGGTTGAGGATTTTGCAGAGTCAATCATGGCATCTCCCAGGTGCCCTTTATACTCCCTCAGTTCCCGCGCCAATTCATCTATCTGTTGCAGCTCACTAGACTGGAGGAAAATCCGCTGCTCCAATTCCTCATTCTTCCACTGCACTCTTCTTTCACTCACTCGAAGCGAGCCACTTGCATCATTGCGTCTTCGCATTGGCCCCTCATATCCTTTTCTTTCGCCTTTTGCTCGCTTCGGTTGTTGGAGAGCTTTTACGCTGAGACACGACGCAAAGTGGCGAGTCTCCACAGTGGATTGGAACCGGGCCAGATGAGTTATCATACTACTATATTGGGTGGCGGCCTGAAGAAGAACAGACTATTGGTACACGTCAGTATATGAAAATAGGCAAGGTGAAGAAGAAACGAAGAAACAATAGATACCTCCGCCAAAGAGTTTGCCTACTTGTTCACAAGGCCTGACTCTGAGATTGATTGAAGAACTTCACCTCCGAAGGATGCCGAATTTTCAGTAAGGATCCTAATGTGGCCCTCGGAGGAACGGGAATAGAGGGGTCTTCCCCTTCAGCAGAGGCGGAAGGTCCGATACGACGAAGGGGAACAGGAGCCGCCCTCGGGTCGGAAGGTTTGGGAGCGGGGGGAAGTTCTGTAGGAGAGGATGGGGGCGAATTCTGGGCAGATGGGGAAGAATGTAAAAAATGGGAGGGGGAATCCTCTCCGTGAGGGGATGAAGAAGGGGCAGGGGAAGTATTGCCTCCTCTCCTTGGTTCATAAATGGCTAGGGAACGAGACTCTAGCGGGTCCGAAGATGAGGGAGGAAGAGCCGAGGAACTCGAGGCTCCTTTCTTAATAAGCCGTAGCTTTTTACGAGGAGATGATGGAGCTGCGGTTGATTTACCTCTTTGGTCGAGGTTTTCTTCTTCTTCTTCTCGGCCTCAATCGCCTCCCCTTCTACCAAAGCCTTCTGCATCAGATTATCTGCAAGGTATGTTGTCAGGAAAGATGAATAATGCAGAAAAGAAGTCCTATTGCCAGTTAAATAATACCCTACCTACAGCAACCGAAGTCGTCAGAGGTAGAGGAGATAATCCAAAATGACGCAAGAGGGGAGTCTCTAGCAGCTGATTCGAACAGTAGTGCAGCTCTCCTAAAACTTTATACACCTCCGGGAAAGGACATTTGGTCCTCATGTCCCGGAAGGAAGGTAATTCAGGAAGGTCTACCTTCCAAGTATCAGAATAAGGTAAAGACTCAGGAAGTTGTACAAAGAAGTATAGTGCTTCCCAGCCCTTGTGGGAGGTAGGCAGGTTCACCAGGAATTGGCAGTCCGAACGACTAGACAAATAGAAGAGGCCTGCCTTAGAAGACTTTAATTGGAAGAAGCAATGGAATAGTTCTGGGGTCAAAGGGAGGTTCAAATGTTGGAACACTATATGGGCTCCCGATAGAATCCGGAAGGAGTTGGGGGTGAATTGGTTCAGGGGTAGTCCATAAAAATCTAGCAGGTCCAAATAGACCGAGGGTACCGGCAGGGATAGGCCGTTAAGAAATTGTTCGGAGAAAAAGCAGGTCAGGCCAGGAGGAGGGTTGTGAGGTCGATGTATTTTAGTCGTGAAGCAGCATTTTATAGAGGGGGCTATGTAGTCGTTCTTAATGTTAAAGAAGTAATGGTTGCAATCTAACTGAGTTACGGTATGTTCGTACCAGGCAGGTGGAAGGTGTCACGCCCGCCCTTCCAGGACCCTAAATGTCCGGAGAGGCGGCGCGTGACGCGACCGTACATACATTACATACAGCGGAAGACTTTATACATACTTCTTAATTCTCACAGCGGAAGACTTTAGACATACTTCTTAATACTTTTTTTTTTTGTTTTTCTTTTAAACATAAACATGCATTAACACATATATACATATATATATATATACTTCTTCTTCTTAGCATAGAGTATGCTTCATAGCGTGGATAGATACTTCTTCTTACTTCTTCTTTACTTCTTCTTAACATAGAGCATGCATCATATATGCAGATACTTAGTGCTTAGTAAATTCATAACATCATCATCATAAGGAGACATAAGTGAGGACATGAATAGACATCTTTATCATAGGTAAACATGTTTAGACCTAACGGATCTTCTCCACCATGCCACTACCACACACATTGGTGTCATCAACTTAACATGTAGCATAAGTAACGTAAGTGAAATATAACATGGATCACCGTATCATCAAACATAACTTGTAATGTATCTAACGTAAACATGTAAACATTCATAGCATATTGTAAAGCATAACTTTCATAACGTATCTAACGTAAGCATGTAAACACTCATAACATATCATAAAACATAACTTTCATGACATATCTAACGTAAGCATGTAAACGTTCATAACATATCATAAAACATAACTTTCATAACATATAACTTAACGTTCTTGGCATATCGTTTAACATAACATGTAACTTAACAATCATGGCATATTATTTAACATAACATGTAACTTAACAATCATGACATACATATGCAAGATGCTTTTGAAAATATATATACTAGGTACGTAAATATAAATCTCAACATATTTGGGCCCGGCATTGTACCACTTCTTCATTATCATAGCGCGCATCCCTAAATAGGCCCGAGGTAGCAAGTCTCGAACCTAATAGGTTTCTAGGCCCGAGTCTTATTCCATCGACCTAGGGGCAATCGTCATAGCGTAGAAGCCCATCCTAGGCCCGAGTCTTACTCCATCGACCTAAGGCATCTTGGAGCCCATCCCGTACTAGGCCCGAATCTTATTCCATCGACCTAGGGGCAATCATACATAGAAGCCCGTCCTAGGCCCGAGTCTTATTCCATCGACCTAGGGCATCTTAGGAGTCCATCCCTTCTTGGACCTTGTTAAGGTCTTGGTACAAGCCATGCAGAAAGTAAAATACTTATATGCTTATTTTACAACATAGCTTATTTCTTTAACATAGCATAGCATACTTCATTTCATAACGCATCATGCTTCATTTCATTCACATAGCATAGCATACTTCATGTCATAACATCTTAGCTTATTTCTTTAACATAGCATAGCATACTTCATTTCATACGCATCATGCTTCATTTCATTCACATAGCATAGCATACTTCATTTCATAACAACTTATCCTATTTCATTAACATAGTCATGGCATACTTTATTTCATAACAACATAACTTATTTCATTAACATAGCATGACATACTTCATTTCATAACAACATAACTTATTTCATTAACATAGCATGGCATGCTTCATTTCATAACAACATAACTTATTTCATTAACATAGCATGGCATACTTTATTTCATAACAACATAACTTATTTCATTAACATAGCATGACATGCTTCATTTCATAACAACATAACTTATTTCATTAACATAGCATGGCATGCTTCATTTCATAACAACCTAACTTATTTCATTAACATAGCATGGCATACTTTATTTCATAACAACATAACGTATTTCATTAACATAGCATGGCATGCTTCATTTCATAACAACATAACTTATTTCATTAACATAGCATGGCATGCTTCATTTCATAACAACATAACTTATTTCATCAACATAGCATACAATTCATGGTATGAACTTCATTGTACCCTAAAGAGGTCAAAGGTGGCCGAATGGTCCTTATAGGCTTTTTAGGGTTTAGACCTTTAACCTAATTCAAGTAACATACATATGCATACAAATTCCATAAAATTCATGGTATGAACTTCATTGTAACCTAAGAACCAAAGGTGGCCGAATGGTCCATGTAGGGCCTTTAGGTTTAACTTTTGACCTAATCCCCTTTTAAAACTTAACCTCATCATATAGTTACAAAACATAGTATGAAACTTCATTGAAACCCTAGAGTGGGGTTTGGCCGAATAGAACTATAGTGTTCATTAGGGTTAGCTTTTGCTCTAACCCACTTTAAACCCTAAAATCATCATCTAGTTCCCATAATATGGCATGGAACTTCATTGAAACCCTAAAGTAGGGTTTGGCCGAATAGAACTAAAGTGTTCATTAGGGTTAGCTTTTGTTCTAACCCACTTTAAACCCTAACATCATAATCTAGTTATAAAACATAGCATAAACATAGCATAGAGCTTCTTTGAGACCCTAGTTCATGACTTGGCCGAATGGGTCATGGAGGCCTCTAGAGTTAGATCTTTATCCTAATCCCTATAACATGCTAACATCATCACTTGCAAGCAAAAACAAGATATAACTTCAATAAAACACCAACAAAACCCATGTTGTCCGAGTGGTTCATAGGGTTTCCTAGGTTTAACTTTTGACCTAATCCATTTTAAGCCCTAACATCATCATCTAATTACAAAAGCATGGCATACAACTTCATGGAAACCCTAGATCATATCTTGGCCGAATATAACAATATAAATTTCTTTTATAAAACGTCAACCGAAGCTACTCGTATGCAGGTGAGGGATACTTACATCCTTCGCGTTGCTTTTGGTGGAGAAGACAACCTAAAGAACCAACCTAGCCCTAGCTTTCTTGCTTGGATGAGGCTCGGCCAAAAGAGGGAAATGGAGAGGGAAGCCTTAGAATTTCGGTGAGAAGAGGAAGAGAAGAAGAGAGGAAGTAAACAATTTCAATCTTCCCTCTTCTTTATAAAGGGGGGAGGAAGAGAAGTTCCTCTTTTCTTTTCTATGCCTCTTCATTTACCCTTAGTCCCATTTATCTATAGTTCCCCCCCCTTCCTTAATCATACAATCCTATTGGGCTTATGGTTAGTGGGTACATCTATAGGGCTTGGCTATCTCTAGAGGTCTGGAGTTCAATTCCTAGGTCTTGTATCAATTTTTGGCTTATTTTCTTTTGTTTTGGAAAAAGGCCTACATAAAGCCCATTATCATCAAGCCAAAAATTCTTGTAAAATTGCTAGGAATTTTACGGGCGTTACAGAAGGGTGGTCCTAGGAGCCATGGGCGTTAAACTAAACAGAGCACTTACTCGGGTGAAAGGGAGAATCGCGTGAGAAGGGGAGGACTGAATCGCCGAAACAGCGCCGGTGAAAATCGCGGAGGAAGAAGAACAGACTGGATTGTTAGGCACGCTAAAGGATACCTAAGAGGAGAAGGCGGAGGTTTATATAGGGTTTCCCGTGACGGTTCAATTTCACGGAGAGAGAAGGAGAAGCGGAGCCCATGGGCCCATCAGGCCGCCTCGAAGGCACACAAAGGAGTTATAAAGGAAAAGGTGGATTCAAACGGAGGAATGAAGAATAGGGCATAAACTTTACGCACATCTGGAAAGTCAAGCTTATAACTTCGCTTGACTATTTTTCGGGGTTGACTAATGATACTACTGGTACTTTTTCTACCTAATTCCCAATAGAAGAGTCAGCAGGTGACCCGTGACCCGTCCCCCAAAACACCTGGTTCAGCCAAAGGGGGAAAAGGAGAAACAGTTCGGGCGAGAGTTAGACGAAGCCATCAACACGGGCGAGAGTTATCAGAAGCCATTGGCACGGGCGAGAGTTATCAGAAGCCATTGACACGGGCGAGAGTTATCGGAAGTAATCGACACGGGCGCAAGTACCAGAGGTCATCGGCACGGGCAAGTAGCGAGAGCTATCGGCACGGGCGAATGCTAGAAACAAGGAACGCAGGTGGAAAAGAGGCGGAAGACACTTAGCTAACAGAGGACTAGGAACTGGTTCAACTAAGCAAGTCCGGAAGCCAATGGGATGGAGGAAGGGTCAAGTCAACCTAATCGACGCGAAAGAAGTTTGGTACGGGAAAAAGGAGAATTGGTTCGGTTTAGGGAGAAACCCTAAGGCTAGGTCACCTATGGTATAGGGGCCTAAGTTAACTTCACCCAAAGCAGAGAGGTGAGGGAAACAGGTTAACCTCGTCGCCTGAAAAAGTAAAGGGAAAGGTGCTATGCAACGGCTTGGGGGGCCCCACGCAATATTCGGGGGAGTCCTCGTTCCTCATATTTGTAACAGAATTATTCTCCCGGAAGAGGAGGTGGCCACGTGTACGATGGAGATAATCCGCGACGTTACGTTGAAGGAGGAGGGAAGATAAAAGGGAGAGAAGGAGGCAAGAGAAGGGGATCCGCAATCATTCACATCCAGCAAGAGAGAAGAGGAGACGAGGAGAAAAAGGAAGAACGGTCTCGCCGGAGAAGGAGGACGGAGATCTGTTGTTTGTTAAGTCTCTTGTATTTTCCTCATCTTGTAACATCATTGTAAGAGGTCATTTCTCCTCCACCTTCGGAAACTTGCTATCTGTAAAGGAGGATTTTCGTAGTGAAAAGTGCTTAGGCACCGCATCTGGTGAGCAACCTCACCCCCGTGGAGTAGGAATCCTTATTCCGAACCACGTTACATCTCGTGTCTGAATCTCGATTGCTGGTGTCGGGTTTTCACGTTTCGTCTACTTCATTTTCTTATTCTTTACTGATCGCTGCCGGGGGAGAATACTCCGAGACCTCCCTCATCGCCTCATCGCCTTGAAAACGGAGCGAATGGATTTTTCCCCCGTACCCGCATCATATACTAATTATATTCTACATTAATCTATTTTGTATTTTTTTCATATTTGACTTGAACATTGAAAAGACATCGTGTTATTTGACCTATATTACATTTTACATGATATTACTGTGGAATGAAACTAAAAGCTAATAAATATAAACACATCTATCTCATCACCACCAATACATTTTTTCTTGTCCGTCGAACATTTCCATGTCTATGCACGTCCAGTACATTTCCATGTCTATGCACGTCCAGTTACTGTTCATATGAATAATGAATTTACTATTTATATGAATAGACGTGCACAAGAAAAGATGAGCGCATATATATATATATATATATATATATATATATATATATATATATATATATATATATATATATATATATATATATATATATATATATATTACAGTACATTTATATCACATCAGACAACACGTGACATCACCAATAGCATAATTAAAATACATACACAGAACAACTCAATTACAAATAGCACAAAAGATAATAAAATCGACTTCAATAGGCAAAATGGAATACTTAAAATGCATGTTTTTAATCATAAAACAAACATGCATATAATTTTTTTTAAAAAAAGAAAACAAAATCAGGTGAGAACCCCAAGATTGAAGGATAACACATGCAGAGGAGGTACTGACATGGAATGACAAAGGAGCTTCGGAGTCGAAGTTAAAATCACACATGGTTGATGGTGATAGAGGCTGTGACACATAATTTAGTGGTCGCAATTTTGTTCCAACCAACATCTCTTGCATCTCATTTAATTGTGTACTTCTCACTGAACTGTAGAAAGCTCTCAATTTTAGATCTTATTTGATAAGTGAGGAGGTGGATAATCCAAACGAAGCATGATAACTAGGGATACTATATATGCTTTATAAACAAAATTCCATCTTAGAGCAAAAAAAAAAAAAAAAAAAAGTGATAAGTAAAAAATCTATCATAAAGTTATCAGCTTAACCTGAACATTCAGTACTATTTTCTATGCTTTATTCTATCATTAATGTCATTGCAAATGACCTGACGTTTATTTGAACCATTGTAGAAAATCATAGCGAAAATGAAAATTTGTGAATTTTTTTCAAAGTATATGATACTACTGGTACCTTCTCTACATAATCCCCGATAGAGGGGTTAGCGGATGACCTGAGATTCGATCCAAAATACACGGCTCAGCTAAGAAAGGAAAGAAAAATTGACGCGGGCGAACCTCAGAAGCCATTGACGCGGGCGAAACGCAGAAGCCATTGGCACGGTCGAATATTGAAAGCCATTGGCACGGGCGAACATCAGAAGCCATTGGCACGAGCGAATATTGAAAGTCATTGGCACGGACGAACATCAGAAGCCATCGGTACGGGCAAATATTGAAAGTCATTGGTACGGGAGAGTTAATGAAAGCAATTCATACGGCAAAGGAGAGGCGGAAGGCGCTTCACCAAGAGGCCAGTCCAATCTGATCAATACAAGGGGAATTTGACACGGGGAAAAGAGGAGTTGGTTCGGGTTGATAAAAAGTCTTAGAGCTAGGTCACCCGTGGGCTATAGACCTAAACTAGCTTCCCTCAACACGGAAGGTTGAGGGAGATAGTCTACCCTAGTTTCCCGAAAAATAGAGGAAAGGGTGTTAGGCCATGGCCTGGGAGGCCCCACATAATATTCCAAGGAGTCTTCACTCCTGATATCTGTAACAGAATTATTCCCTAGAGAAAGGTGGTGGCCACGTGTACGATGGAGATAACCTACGACGTTACGATGAAGGAAAGAAAAAGGAGATAAAAGGGGAGGAAGCAAGGGGGAAAAAGAGGATCCGCAATCATTCCGACGCAGCAAGAGAGAAGAAGAGGCAAGAGGAGAAGGAAAAAAGGGAACAACCATCTCGCCGGAGAAGAAGGACGGAGATCAGCCATTGCTACATCTCTTGTATTTTTCTCATCTTGTAAGATCATTGTAAGAGGTCTTTCTCCTCCACCTGCAGAAACTTGCTTTCTGTAAAGGAGGACCTTCATAGTGAAAGTGCTTAGGCACCGCATCTGGTGAGAAAACTCACCTCCGTGGAGTAGGAATCCTCATTCCGAACCACGTTGCATCTTGTGTCTGACTCTCGATTGCTGGCGTCAGTTTTTTGCGTTTCATCTACTTCATCCTCTTATTCTCTACTGATTGCGGCCGGGGAGAATCCTCTGAGACCTCCCTCAGTGCTTCACTGCATTGAAAACGGAGCGACCAGATTATTTCCCATACCCGCATCAGTTGGCGCCGTCTGTGGGAACATTTGAGCTGGACGTCGAGATGCAACATGAAGAAATACAACAACCTGATACTTCTGCAGTGGAGGAGCGCCCCATCACCCTTCTACCTGTTGGGAGATCGGTTGGCCGGCTAGAGGGGGGTGAATAGCCCTCGTTCGTTGGATGTTGTATTTTGCTCGTCTACGAAAATGTTAACGCAAGCGGAAGCAATAAACTAAGACAAGCAAATAGAAATAAAACAAAGACAATACAAACACGGAGATATAACGTGGTTCACGGCTACGCCGCTAATCCACGGTCCGATTCGTCCACGGTGAATCACTCCGAAACCCAATCACTATTGGTCTCTCCTTTGCACCAAGCTAGGTGGAGGTAACCTTTACAAACACTCCTCTTACAAATAGAATGGAAATAAGCTTGAGTAAGAGGATGGAAAGCTATAGGGAACTTTGGGAGAGTATTAGAGCATAAGCATTAGGCTCCCAAACCCTTACCCCCTTCCTTTTTATAGAGGAAGAGGGTTTCTTCCCGTTGACACGAGCGATCGGTGATGCCCTCGATCGATGTCCCGATCCAGCCGCTGCCCAATAACGGCCGCTTTCCACGCTGGATTCCATCCAGCGGTATTGGCATCGACCGATGGGACCATCGGTCGGTGGTGCTGCTCGATCGAGTGCCCGGTCAGTCGACTCCATTCGTGCGCGTGCAGTGCCATCGATCGCCGCCATTCACTGGCGATCGCTATATCGGCTATCGATCATTGCCGATCCATCGATCGTGCCGCCGGTTTTATACGGTCGATCAACCATCGATTCGAGGCGATCATTGCCATGACATGGCGGTCGTGTCGAAAACCCATCAGACACATGGCCAAAAGGCCAAGTTTCACCTAAAAGCAACCCTTCCCGGGGTACAATCGCTCACTCATCTCTGAGTCCTCGCCGGTTCTCTTCGTTCTCGGCCACGTCCCTCGGCAGCATCAGGCGCACGGCTCTGCAATGCTCCTTCGCGTCTCTTGCCTCGAAGTCTACTTCCTCCGGCTTCACTCCAAGCTTCTCGTCCGGCGGTCCCTCGGATGCTCCAAGCGCACGGCTTCCGCAAAGCAATCCTTCACCGACTCAAGGCCCGAGTGATGAGTTGGTAAAACTCGCCATGGCTCCATGTGCGAATTACTAAGTCCTACACGACTTCAACGCACATATCAAATCAACAATACCAACCTAACTTAAACCCTTTGCCACACCATCAAAACCATATCACGGCAAGAGATTGCCCTAACAATCTCCCCCTTTTTGATGTGTGACAATCCGTTTAAGTTAGGTAAAAACATTTGATATAAATTTTTAAGGAAAGAAAGCATGTAAACATAAACATTTGATAGCAACATGCAACTCCCCCTTAATCCATGAAACTCCCCCTTAATCTCTCCCCTATCATAAATAACTTAAACACATTCATTTCTCCCCCTTTGACACCATCAAAAATATGACCACTAAGTTAAGAACACATGGCATCAAGTCTAGTAAAAAGAAAATACCACATGTTGATTGAAAATTAGAATTCAGCCTTTCTTAGTGAAATTCGGCCATCGATCGTGGTTCGGATACGATCACCGCACGTGATTTTCGGAATTTCTGATTTTTCTGGCCGAATTTCAGAAATGCATAAAAAATTCAAGAAAATTTGAAAAATCATGAAATTAGGGGAACACATTTCATTTAAGTGTATCTATCAGGGAAAAATAGTTTTTCATGAAAAATCATTATATTTTCACGTTTTTGCCAAAAATCCAAAAGCTTTAAAAACTACTAGGTTTTTGATCATTATTGTATCAAGTTTAACACCTAGTTTTGGTTCCAATTGTTTCAAAACATGAATACATGGATTTTAAAGTAAGAAATTGTTTTGAAAACTTATGAAATATCCAACCATGATCTTTGGACAATATGTCTATGAATTAAACATAAGCCTTCCCCATGATTGGTCTATTATTGCTATTTTGATACTTTAAGTGACCATCTAAATGCCATAGGCACTAGTGGACATTTGTATCATCCTAACATCTCACCCATGCTAAGTTTGCAATCAAGTTAGCCTATGGTGAGTGTGAGATGCATCCTAGGGGGTATTTGTATATACTTAACCAATATATTCATGCAATTCTATCATGGTTAAGTATCAACCTAACATCCTACATGATCATAATGACATATATGATTTAATTTCACATTATGATCATGAAACTCATGTATCCATCAAATAATAGTCATGCATTAGGTATTATATGATGATAATAAATAAGGTATTACCTAAAGCATGATTCAAACCTATTTCTCATGATAACGTGCCAAATTTCAAGAACATAAATCATGATTGCAAATATACATAGGAATTACATCAATCATCATGATTTAAGCATTATTATCTATTTATAGGTACGTTATCATCACCCAACACTATAAAAAAAAATGTTGTCCCGTCATCCTAAGTCAACCAAAATATGATATAGGTTAGGTCCATGTGGTTGACTACCCTAGGGTTATTCTAACCCTTAAGGATGGATTTTGGAACCCAAAATGAGTTCTTTCCTATTGGGTTCACTAGGTATTCCTTGGGGATCCATTTCCTAGCTATTACTTTCTTTTTATCTTGTCCCCTAGCTATTAGGCATTTGTAGGCCTTTTCATTTTTCTTTTCCTTATATCCTAGGCCTTTTTTGTTAAAACTTGCTCTTTGGCTCCCTAAGATCATATTTAAGGTGTTGGAGCCAATAGTGAATTTCTCTAGGGCTTTGGTTAAATAATCTACCTTTTCCCTTAATGCCCTATTTTCCTCTATGCATGCATCATTAACATCCAAAGGCATATAATCATGTGAGCATGCATCATCATGGCAAGAAGAAGCATTATCATTTAAGCATGCATTTTCTAGCTTATTTTCCAATGCCTTAATTTTATCTAGCATGCTCTTGTTTTTCTTTTTCATGCCAAATAATTCCTTAGTTAAACTAGAAATTATGGAAACTATTTTCTTAGGGGAAGCATTCGTTACCATAGTTTCCATGTCCTCTTCTTCTTCTTCGGATGATGAGGATGTAGAAGCTCCCCCTTCATTTGAGCTCTCCCCACTTGTGCTTGATTCTTCATTTGAGGAGGAGGAGGAGCAATCCGAGTCATGAAGAGCCATAAGTGCTAGGTTGGAGTAGACATGCTCTTCTTCTTCGGATGAGGAGGCGGGGGCAACGTCATCCCATGTCTTGGCTTTGAGTGCCATGGCCTTCCCTTTTCCTTTTGCCTTCTTTTCTTCTTCCTTTTTCTTGCTCCCCTTCTTCTTCTTTTCTTCTTTCTTGCTCTTATTTAGGAGGGGACAATTATCCCTTATATGTCCCTCTCCTTGGCAATTATAGCATATGACCTTCCCCCTTGGTCTTCTATTCCTATCATTAGATTTATGAAAATGAAAACCTTTTAAAGCCCGTCTTACCCTCCTTACCATATAGGCTTCTTCGGTGCTATCCATGGAGGAGGAGGAAGATGCTTCATCATCGGAGGAGGAGGGAACTTCCATCTTCTTCTTCCCCTTGTTTGCCATCAAGGCTACTCCCCGTGAATTTTGGACTCTAGGCTCTTCTTGTATACCTTCAAGCCTTGTCTCATGAAGCTCCATGGTTGAAAAGAATTCCTCCAAGGTGCTCACTTCTAGGTTCTTGGAGATGTAAAATGAGTCCACCATGGAGCTCCATTTTGAGGACCGGGGAAAGGCATCTATGGCCTTCATTACCATATCCCGGTTTGATAGCTTCTCCCCTACACTTGTTAGCCCAATTAATATTTCTTTAATTCTAGAATGTAGGGAAGTTACCTTTTCTCCCTTTTCAAGCTTAATATTTGATAGTTGGGAGCGGAGGAGGTCTCTTCTTGCTAGCTTGGCTTCCGAAGTGCCTTCATGAAGTTCAACCAATCTCTCCCACATCTCTTTGGCACTTGAGCACTCCCCTATTCTATTTACTTCTTGTTGAGGGAGCACATTGTATAGGTGGTGCTTGGCCTTTGAATTTGCCAAGTATTCTTCTCTTTGCCTTTTGCTCCACCTAGATTTCTCCAATGGCTCCCCATTCTCGTTCCTAGGCAACTCGAAACCGTTTTCCATTATTAAAAGGATTTCAAAGTCGGTTTCGAAGAATACCTCCATTCTCTTTTTCCACCAAGAGAATTCGTCGAACCGGAGGGTGGATGTTTGAGCCGGCCATTTACTTGTTGAAGTGCTCTCGCGGCGGTTAGTCCTTGAAGAGCGACCTTGCTCTGATACCACTTGTTGGGAGATCGGTTGGCCGGCTAGAGGGGGGTGAATAGCCCTCGTTCGTTGGATGTCGTATTTTGCTCGTCTACGAAAATGTTAACGCAAGCGGAAGCAATAAACTAAGACAAGCAAATAGAAATAAAACAAAGACAATACAAACACGGAGATATAACGTGGTTCACGCTCGTACGCTAATCCTGATCCGATTCGTCCACGGTGAATCACTCCGAAACCCAATCACTATTGGTCTCTCCTTTGCACCAAGCTAGGTGGAGGTAACCTTTACAAACACTCCTCTTACAAATAGAATGGAAATAAGCTTGAGTAAGAGGATGGAAAGCTATAGGGAACTTTGGGAGAGTATTAGAGCATAAGCATTAGGCTCCCAAACCCTTACCCCCTTCCTTTTTATAGAGGAAGAGGGTTTCTTCCCGTTGACACAGGAGCAGTCGACTGATGCCCTCGATCGGTACCGGATCCCGTAGCCGTTAATAACGATCGCTTTCCATTGGATTCCATCCAGCGGTATTGGCATCGGTGATGGGACCATCGTCCGGTGCTCGATCGATCGAGTGCCCGGTCGAGTCGACTCCATTCTGCCGTGCGCAGTGCCATCGATCGGCCATTCAGCGATCGGTCATTCGATCATTATCGATCATTGCCGATCCATTGGTCGCGCCAAGCACTTGACCGGTTTTATACCAGTCGATCAACCCATCGATCGAGCGATGGCCCGCCATGACATGGCGATCGACCGGTGTCGAAAACCATCCGACACTTGGCCAAATGGCCAAGGTTTACCTAAGAGCTACCCTTCCCGGGTTACAATCGCTCACTCTCATCTCTCGGAGTCCCTCGCCTTCGAAGTTCTCTTCGTTCTCGGCCACGTCCCTCGGCAGCATCAGGCGCACGGCTCTGCAATGCTCCTTCGCGTCTCTTGCCTCGAAGTCTACTTCCTCCGGCTTCACTCCAAGCTTCTCGTCCGGCGGTCCCTCGGATGCTCCAAGCGCACGGCTTCCGCAAAGCAATCCTTCACCGACTCAAGGCCCGAGTGATGAGTTGGTAAAACTCGCCATGGCTCCATGTGTGAATTACTAAGTCCTGCACGACTTCAACGCACATATCAAATCAACAATACCAACCTAACTTAAACCCTTTGCCACACCATCAAAACCATATCACGGCAAGAGATTGCCCTAACACTACCATCGCAGCTGAAGGTCCTGATGGATGACGCTATTACAGAAGCCCTCGCCAGGGAAAGGAGAAGGATCAGATATTTTCATCCGCACTCCGGGGAACCTTCTTCCAGAGGCCCACCCCCAGAAATGCCTCCTCCCTCTCGTACATTTGCCAATGGGGAAGTATTGCTTGGAGGTGGACTTGGGGGAAGAACGCCTCAGAATACTATGCCCTTCACCCAAACGCGCAGAGAGGAAAAGGGTGAAAGTCAATCAACCAGACCTCCGGAAGTATATGAGCCTAGTCCCTTCACGATGGACATTCTCACTGAGCTCCCTCCATCCTACTTCCGGAATCCTCAGGTCAATAAGTATGATGGTTCTACGGATCCTGAAGAGCACATATCTCAATTCGACGGAGCGGCCTCGCTTCTTTATTATGGCGCTCTCAAGTGCGAGTCTTAGAACCACCACTGGGCTCGGCGCAAAAGTGGTTTACTACCGCCCCGGTCTATCACTGTTTGCTTCACGACTTTGAGAGAATGTTCACGAGAATTTGTCACCGCAAGGCGTATAAACAAGACGCTCTATGTTAATGCATATCACCGGGGACCTTGGAATCCCTTAGGGGTATATTCATCGATTCACAGCTTGAGGAATCCCGCCACCCGATCTGAATCTTTGAGGCACTATTCAAAGAGGTGAGGAGGCCCTTCCTCGAGTTCCTTGTTAAGACAACCTACGGATAATTCACGAAGAGCTCTCGAGCGTGCAGGCTTGATTTTTATCCGTGAAGAAGGATTAAATGCGGAGGACGAGCACAATCGCCACATCCCAGCCCGAAAAAGTTCGCTGCTCCTCAAGCACCCCCTCGGCGGGAGTATACAAGACCTTTTCGACAGGAGGTTCCGAGGCCTCGTCCAATGCTGCAAGGTGTTCGCCCCACCCCGCCTTGCAAATCATGGCTGCTGAAGCGCTTCCTCCTGTGAGGACATGGAAAGAACGTGAAATGGAATTTTCACGACGGCGTCTGCTACGCGACCCTTAGGGACACGGGGGGATCCGCGTAACTGACCCGTTCTTTTGCCAATATCATACGAGTAATCGGCCACGCAGAGTGGTCGATGTTTCAAGGGTTACAAGAAGAATTGGATCGCCTCCATCGCATATCCGCAAGTAAGGTTTCAGCGGGAGGCGTGGCGGGCCCCGACCTAATGTAACCCGTCCTAGGGCGTATAATCAACAACCCGGGTCACTTTCCCCCAAGCGTCGTCCCCAGGTTGTCTCTCAAGAAGGTCCATCGGTGAGGGCCCTTCATCCAATCTAGATGACATTCCCACTCGGGAGTTATTCATGTTATAAATTTGGAGGACCTACCTGACGGGACTCCACGCGAAGTCGTCGCCGTCTCATGGAGAGTTTGGCCATCGTCACCGAGACTATTCAAGTTACCGCCGTTTCGTTCGGGCGGAAGATGCAAGGTGTCCTGGCCGCCTACGACGCCTTGGTTATCCGTATATCCTCGCCAATTATGAAGTGGCGGTACTAGTTGACTTCGGGAAGCTCTGTTAACATCCTTTTCCAGAAGCCTTTGGACAAATGCTGGAAATGCCCAATTAGAAGATGTGTCCACTCCTCTTGGATTCGCAGGCACATGGTTCACGAAGACAGATATCATTACCTTTAACTCGGGTGTAAAACCCAACCAAAAAACCAAGATAATTTCTTTCCTTATTGTGGTGCGCTCGGAGTCCGCCCACTTATTGGGTGTCCTTTCTCCTCACCCTTTTCAGCGATGGCTTCCCCATACCACCAGAAGCTGAAATTTCCCGTAGGGCAATCGGTGAGCGAAGTTCGTGGAGAACAGAAGGCCTCTAGGAGCTGCTACGTGCAAATGGTTCGGGACGATCAGAAGAAAGCCCGAACCGAGGACCTAAAGGGAAAAGCTGTCATCATCACTGATGTTTGCGTCCTGGAGGAATCCCCCCCCAAAGTTGATAAAATAGAGGAGGGAGAACTGGTGGAAATCGCTCCAGGAAAGGCCACACGGATAGCACAACAGCTGGATGTCAAAGAAGAGCTGGTGGCTTGCCTGAAGGAGAATGAAGATATCTTTGCAAAAGATATGCATGATCTCACGGGGATCCATCCTCAAGTGGCGGAACATCATTTCAATATCATTAAAGGAACTGACCGTCCCAATGTAAGAGGCGGCATTTTGGACCAGAAAAGGACAAAGTCATAGCAGAAGAAGTGGACAAACTACTAAAAGCGGGTCATGTAAAGGAAATCCAGTTCCCCGAATGGGTTTCGAATGTAGTCTTGGTCCCCAAGCCTTCGGGGCAATGGAGGATGTGTATCGTTTTTCGTGATTTGAATAAAGCATGCCCTAAAGACTGCTACCCCTTGCCTCGTATTGATCAATTAGTGGATTCTACTGTGGGATATGAAGTGGTGTCTCTAATGGATGCATATCAAGGGTATCATCAAATACCTTTGGCCCAAGAAGATCAAAAGAGGGTTAGCTTTGTGACTGCGGGGGGGTTATACGCTTATGTGGTAATGCCGTTCGGACTAAAGAACGCAGGAGCCACCTATCAGTGCCTTATGGACAAAATCTTCGCGGAGCAGAAAGGGAAGAATGTGGAGGTCTACGTGGATGACATCTTAGTCAAATCGAAAGCCACTCAGGATTTAGTCAACGACTTACATGAAACCTTCGCTACATTAAGGCAGTTCAATATGAAGCTAAACCCTAACAAATGCCTATTCGGGGTAAAGAGTGACAAGTTCTTAGGGTACATAGTAATGGAGAAGGGGCTGCAAGCCAACCCTGAGAAAGTGCAAGCCCTATGCAACATGAAATCACCTGCTAATCTGCGAGAGACCCAAAGGTTGGTGGGCAGGATTGTTTCTTTATCCCGATTTATAGCCAGATCGGCGGACAAGGGGCTGCCTTTTTTCAAGATTTTGCGCAAGGCTGCTAAATTTCAGTGGGATGATCAATGTGAACAGGCTTTCCAGGAGTTGAAGAAATATTTGGCTGGACTCCCCCTGCTAGCCAAACCAATACCTGGAGAACCATTATGGATGTATCTGGCCGTCTCGGAGGGAGCCGTTAGTTCGGTATTATTGAAACAAGAAGGTTCTCACCAGCAACCTATTTATTATACCAGCCATATCCTGAAGGGGGCAGAATTCCGTTATACGGAGCTGGAGAAGTTGACATATATCCTAGTACTAACCGCTCGCAAATTAAGGCCGTACTTTTTGGCTCATCCCATCACCGTTCTAACACACAGCGAATTGGGTAAGGTCGTCACTAAGTCAAATTTCTCTGGAAGATTGGCCAAATGGGGGTAGAACTAAGCGAGTATGATATTCACTACCAACCTCGAATGGTTATCAAGGCCCAAGCACTCGCTGATTTTCTGGCAGAGGTACCTTGCGGCGCGGAAGATGGTTCGGCAACAAAGGAGGAGGGATCAGAGGCATGGAATATATTCGTAGACGGTTCTTCAGGATCTATAGGCAGCGGCGTTGGTATTTTATTAATTTCCCCGGAGGGTGAAGAAACTCGATTAGCAGTTCGCCTGGAATATCGGGCATCTAATAATGAAGCGGAATATGAAGCCATTCTAGCGGGACTACAGGCTGCTAAAGCGGCAGAGGCTTCTTCCATTGTGATCCACTCGGATTCCCAGTTGGTAATATCACAACTTCAAAGTTCTTTTGCGGTTTGGGAGGAAAGGTTGCGTAAGTACTTGAAGACTTTTGAGAAAGAAAAAGCTCAATTTCGTTGGGTCCTCTTGAAGCAAATCCCGCGGGAGCACAACGGGAAGGCAGATGAATTGGCTCGGATGGCTAGCGCTATGGGAGGAATAAAATCCTCGGAAGCGATCCATACGAGAATTCATACTTCCTTAGCAATATGCAGCGTGGAGGGAGACGTACCTGAATCAAGCCTAACTCTTGATTGGAGGACCGACATCATAGCTTATTTACGGCACGGGAAGATCCCTGAAGGGAAAATAGCGGCATCCACTTTAATAAACCGAGCCAAACGGTTCATCCTCTTAAATGAAGACCTATACAAGACCTCTTTTGGGCGACCCTTGTTAAAATGCCTGGGAAACGAGGATGCGGAATGGGTACTCCGGGAGATCCATGAAGGATGCTGTAGCAATCATTTAGGAGGGAGAGCTTTAGCAAGAAAGGCCTTATTGGCAGGATACTTTTGGCCTACTCTTCAGCAAGATGCTGCTCATATAGTGCAAACCTGCATCGCTTGTCAGAAGCATAGCAACCGTTCTGAACGGCCAGCTGAGTTAATGAAAGTCGTAATCTCTTCTTGTCCTTTCGATCAATGGGGAATAGATATAGTAGGCCCGATGCCGGCGACACCTTTACAGAGGAAGTTTTTATTGGTAGCTGTGGATTATTTTTCCAAATGGGTGGAGGCAGAGCCCTTAGCCAAAATTACTGAGAATGCCGTAATACAGTTCTTATGGAGAAATATCATTTGTCGGTATGGTATCCCTCGGAAAATAGTCAGTGACAATGGACGACAATTCCAAGGAAAAAAGATCCAAGAATGGTGCCAAAGTCTCAACATTCAGCAGGCTTTCACTTCGGTAGCCCATCCTCAAGCGAATGGGCAGGTGGAGGTAACTAACAGGATCCTCATTCAAGGATTAAAGACCAAGTTGGGTGCTCAGAGGGGAAACTGGGTAGAAGAGTTACCAAGGCGTCTGTGGGCCTATCGAACCACACCTAAGACAAAGACGGGAGAAACTCCTTTAGTTTGGTATATGGGGCGGAAGCCGTTATTCGGCCGAGGTTTTGTTGAATAGCTCGGATAAAGGCATACGAACCAAATCAATCCAACTTATCCAAGCACCGAATTGGACTTGGTGGAGGAAAGGCGGAGATGGCACGGAGAGGCGAGCGGAATTTTACAAGCAAAGAGTGCAATGAGCCTTTAATAAGAAAGTGATGCCTCGAGATTTCAAGAAGGGATTGGGTTTTATGCGTAAAGTCAATCTACTGAGACCCTGGAAAGCTGGCTCCCAACTGGGAAGGACCCTATGAAATAACACGCTGCGTAGCAGGGTCAGCATATTATCTGAAAGATGATAAAGGCAAAGAGCTTCCACGACCTTGGAATGCCCTTCATTTAAAACTCTTTCACACTGTATGAGAAACATGGAATAGAAGAAGGGAAATTATGAAACTCCGAAGGGGGTGCTTCTTAAATTGATTGCGTTAATTAGATGCCAAGTATTCTCCAAATTTCATTAAGGGGTTATTTATAAGGGCAATATGGTATTATCAATACATTTTGAAGAAGAAAAAGCAAAATAGAAAGGAAATTCCCGTGTCAAAATGAGATATTAAATTACAGCTTAAACCGGTCGGGAGGATAACGTCGAAAACCAGCCTCCCAATTTAAAGAAAATGAAGGATAAGTGAGAGGAGGTAATCCTTGGGTAGCATACTGCTGAATCGCGTCATTAAACCCGTCTTGATAGGTGGCGCACATTAAAATGATGAGCCGCTCCTCGCGGTTCGGACGGTCAGGGCTTCGCTCTCGATGCAGCCTCTCGCATGTTTCTTGTTGCTCTTGAAGATTTCGACGCACGTCCACATAGCGCCGCGACACCTCCATAATAGCATCGGCCAAGATGGAGACATCATCGGCTCGGGAACTTTGGTCCTGCTGCACAAGGTGCGTCATCTCCACCATATTTTGACGCATGGAAGCTGAAATCCCCTCCACTGCTTCGGAATACGATTTGGTTCGGGCAAGTTCAGTGCTCATCCTCTGGAGGGAAGTTTCTTGCCTGTGTAGACGGGCATGAGCATGCGCCCAGGAATTTATAAGGGATGAGTTTTCTTGTACCTCCTTGCACAAGAGGGTGGGAAGGTCCCCTATCTTATCTTGTGCTCGCTGATATTGAACCTGAAGGCGAGCGATGACGACATCGAATCCTGCTTCTGGAGGAGTTCTGCTACCTGCCTTTGAAGACGTAGTAACTCTTGAGCCGAGGAAGATTCTGTGTCAAGAGAGGCCGACTGGACTTCCTGCTGGGGGACAAGTGGCTCTGCACCTGGACGTGGTTGCTCCTTTAATGCTGCAATAGTGTCATCATCCTTCTGAATTTGCTGGCGAGCTTCGGTTAATTGCTCTTGACATAGGTGCAATTGTTGTAACAGGAGTCGTTCTCAATTCTGAGCATTCGCCAAGCCTTCCCGTTGTTGTCGCTCCCATTCTTGGGCTTGAGCCTGGTATTGATGAAGAGAGCGATCCAATTCTTGATGGTTGGTCAGGGCCTACATACCGATTGTGGGAAAAGAAATTGGTCAGCCAGACAAAGCTAAGGAAGCTGAGTAAGAAAACATACCAAGTCCAGAGCATGACGCAGGCCTTCCATGCGAGGAACCACTTCCTCTAAGTTCAGAATCCGAAGACTCCTGGGAGAAAGGGAAGAAGACGGGACAGAAGATGCTGAAAGAGGAATCTCGCTTATACAGGGGAAAATGGGGGTGGTATCCATTGGTTGAGAATGGAAAGGAGGAGGAGTATCATTCGGACGGCCCATGGAGGTGGTAGTCAGGGGCGGCATATACGGAGTTGCGGGGAGAATGGGTGTCCCGCCTGGTTGGGGGTTGGGTTCGGAAGGAAAAACGGAAGGAGGCTGATCGGAGGAGGGATCTTGAGAAGACAAGACGATGAGCATTGGGCTGGAGGAGCCTTCGATGGGGACGCAAGAAGTAGAGGGACTCTGGTCAGGGTCCACAGGAGGAGAGGGATTCTTCAGACGATGAACGAAGGGGGAAGTTGGCAGTGAAGGAATATCAACCGCCATGGGTTCAGAAAAGGAATGACGTGCCGGGGAAAGAGAAGACAGGGGTGATCCAGCCTCTGTCATTGGCTGACATGGGAATACATCCTCCCCAGGTTCATCCCCAGGTTGCGGGGAAGAAGAAGGCGATTTCTGAACGTCGTTGGCGGAAGGAGAAAGAGTGGGAAAGTTAGGGCTTGTAAAGACCGGAGGAAGTGAGGAGAGACTAATGACCCTGGCTTCCTCTGGGATGGAGGTAGCGAGGGTCGCCGGAGGAGGAGAGGGAGAACGACGAGGTGAATCAGATATGGTGGTGATCGGGGAAGGTGAAAAGGAAGAAGAAGCGAAGGTCGACCAAAGATCCTGCTTCATGAATTCGTGTGGCCTGCTATCTCCTGGAGGAAGTTGGAATGCATCTTGGGGGTCTAAAGATAAAAGGAAAAGAGGGGCTGGGAAGAAAGGATCGAGGAAACGAGGTTTGGCGGCGGAGGAGCAAGCAGATGAAGAAAAAGGAGACCAAAAGGCGAAGGGATGAAGATGGCAGAAGAAACGAAGACAAAAGAACCCCCTATAAAAGGGGGGAAGAATGGGCTTGCAGCCATTAGTGGGCTTCTCGTCTGTGGTGAAAGGGAAAGAAGGGTTTATATTTCTAAATGGCCCATTATGTGATAAAGCCCCATCTGCGAAGAGGCGACATAGGCGTCCCCCTTCGGAGGAGAGCCAAAAGGAATTATATGAAGGCGTTGCCTCCTTTATCGATGGCCTTGGCGCTATACATATAAATTTCTATCCATAGAAGCGAGGCGGAAGCTATCCCCGTGTGGTGGTGGAACGGAAGAACCGATATCCTTCGGTTATTATTTACTTTATCTATAAAATTCTATCCCCGCAGAGCGGAAGATATCCCCGTGTGGTGGTGGAACGGAAGAACTGATACCCTTCGGTTATTATTTACTTTATCTATAAAATTCTATCTCCGCAGAGCGGAAGATATCCCCGTGTGGTGGTGGAATGGAAGAATCGATATCCTTCGGTTATTATTTACTTTATCTATAAAATTCTATCCCCGCAGAGCAGAAGATATCCCCGTGTGGTGGTGGAACGGAAGAACCGATATCCTTCGGTTATTATTTACTTTATCTATAAATTTCTATCCCCGCAAGGCAGAGCGGAAGCTATCCCCGTGTGGTGGTGGAACGGAAGAACCGATATCCTTCGGTTATTATTTACTTTATCTATAAATTTATATCCCCGCAAGGCAGAGCGGAAGCTATCCCTGTGTGGTGGTGGAACGGAAGAACCGATATCCTTCGGTTATTATTTACTTTATCTATAAATTTCTATCCCCGCAGAGCGGAAGCTATCCCCGTGTGGTGGTGGAACGGAAGAACCGATATCCTTCGGTTATTATTTACTTTATCTATAAATTTCTATCATCGCAGAGCGGAATATATCCCGGTGGTGGTGGAACTAAGAACAGATATCCTTCGATTATTATTTACTTTATCTATAAATTTCTATCCCCGCAAGGCAGAGCGGAAGCTATCCCCGTGTGGTGATGGAACGGAAGAATCGATATCCTTCGGTTATTATTTACTTTATCTATAAATTTCTATCTCAGAGAGAAGATATCCTGTGGTGGTGGAACGGAAGAACCGATATCCTTGGTTATTATTTACTTTATCTATAAATTTCTATCTCATGAGAGCGGAAGATATCCCTGTGGTGGTGGAACGGAAGAACCGATATCCTTGGTTATTATTTACTCTATGTCTAAATTTCTATCCCCGGGCGAGCGGAAGCTATCCCGGTGGTGGTGGAACGGAAGAACCGATATCTTTGCTATTATTTACTTTATCTATAAATTTCTATCTCGCAGAGCTAAGATATCCAGTGGTGGTGGAACGGAAGAACCGATATCTTTCAGTTATTATTTACTTTATATATAGATTTCTATCCCCGCGAAGTGGGAGATATCCCCGTACGGTGGTGGAACGGGAGGACTGGGACTTCCTCAGTTGTATATCACTTTCTGTCCCCGTAAAGGGGGGGGGAGTTGAAATTCTTGTTTAACTTTGTATTGTTGTATTCCTGTGAAATAGCAGAGTTGACTCATTTAAGGGTTCCATATACCTGGCAGATTGAAAAGACGGAAGAGCCGAAATATACAACTCAGAAGATACTGGAGAAAGGAGATAAACTAGGAAAGTTCATTAATGCGAGAGAATTACATATTCTGAGTCATCTACAAGGGAAGATAACAAACAACAACCCTTATATATCCCGCATAGCTTTCTTTGTTAGGAGGACAGAGAGGAGTTCCTTGTATGGTTGAGGTTGGCACATAGTTGACGCCGATAGGATTCCGCAGAAGGTCTGCTTGGCCAGTTCCTTTTGGGACCCGACCAGTTGTTGGCGCAGGGAGCGATTATTGGCGTAAGTTTCCTTCAGCTGTTGCTGTAAACACTTCACTTGTTCCTCCAAGATAGCTATGTATCGGCGATCATTTATCCGTTCTCTAGAAGGCGAAGAACTGCTACCCTATTCTGATATCTTGTCCATGGCAAGCAAAGGAAAAAGGAGAGTGATGGAAGCTATCAGGTAAAGGTCGGGGGTTTTTATGGCAACGAAGGGGAATAGTGCATTTATTGGTGGAAGAAGTAGCAACCATGAATGCCAGTAAAGAAGAGAGAACGTGGGGGCAGTAGTGGGAAGGTCGACGGGACTACAATTGTAATTAAGAGGGTCCGAATCCCGAGAATGATAGAGGAAGGTATGTTCGGATCGGACTACCGTCCTTTTGGAAGACAAATCTTACTTCTACAAGAAAAAGACAAAATTCGATCTCATTTGCCTCGCTTATTTTTTATTCAGATATTTGAAACGTTTACATTAACTTGATCTACAAGGCTTTTCCATGATTACTCCTAATGATGAAACGGGAGATGTCTCTTTGGGGGAGAAGGAGCGCTGCTCCTGAGGGGAGGAAGAACTGGACCTTCATCGAAAAGAGGAAGGATGAGTCTCGAGGGAACGGGACGAGCCGGCTGTGGAAGTGGGAGAAGTTCACGGCAAAGACGAGGATCTCCCACTATACTCCCACGTGAAGGGAGGATTCCACACTGTGCGGAAGGAGGGAAAGGAGCGCGGAAGGACCTCCTCCGGAGGGGTGGAGCCGACGAGAGGCGAGAAGGCGGAAGGAAGGAAGGCTGCAGTGGCAGTTGAGCGGGTCTTAGAATCTTTAATATCCTCAGAGACCCAGTCTTGTAGTTCAAAAGATTCTGACTCTGAAGAAACTTCGATGGGATGCCCCGCTGAAGCCATGATAGAAAGATAGCAGGATGAAGACATGGGGGACGAAGGATTTATAATGGAAGGAAAGGGGCAACAGAGGTTCTGGGAAAGGGAAAGAAGATGAAGAGGTTGATATCATTTCCAAAGCAGTAAGAGAGATAGGGAAGATCAACAAGCAGGAGCTGTTTAAAGCGTCGCCCGAACCAGAATCGGGACGGGTATGAATGATGTCAGGCAGAGACCTTTCAAGCGAACCCCAAACCAAAATTAGGGTGGAGGGGAATAACGGTATTCTACATCTCTCCGATAAACCCAAACCGATAAGGTTATTCGCGCATACACGGAAAGAGATAACAGTGTAGAGCGAGACCAAGTTAAAATTGGTTCAGAGTTCCCAATCCCTCAAGGAGTATAACAAGAGGACGATAACTAGTTATAGGGACAAAGGTATCGTTCAGAAGCAAGCGAGAAGCCCTCAGGAAAGTTACTAAAAAAGAGAATGTTATAAGTTACAGTTCAAAGAGATCGGGCGGACACTTGGCTAATGCCCTTACTGGATCCAAATAACTAGTGTCCGCAGGGGCGGTATCCTGCTTTCGCGTTTTGAGCCGAGGACCCCTCAAAGCCTAATACAAATAAATCTACCCCCTTCTTCACATAGTGTCTTTTAAGATCAGTCTCCTGCTCTTTCATCTGATCTCGGCATTGGGCTAGTTGAGCTCGACTTTCCGCCAGTTCAGCCGCCAGAGCATCTTTTTGGTCGCTTGGATGGCTGCCTACCCAGTCGAGGGCTTCGGAGTATTCTTGGTGAAGGATGGGCTGCTGCTGAGCCACCGATGATAAGGTTCGGGGAATAGCCGCTACCATGGAAAAAAGCTCCTGACACTTCTTCGCACAGGATTCCCTGGTAACTGCCCAGACCTGACGCTCTAGGTTAAAATGATGACGTTCTTGTTGAAGATGTGTGATAGTAGCCGAAGAATCAACATCCTTGATCATGGCGTCCATAAGATATCTCTTATACTCTTTCAGTTCCTGAGTCAGGATATCTACCTGTTGCAGCTCGCTAGATTGCAAAAAGAGGCACTGCTCTAGTTCCTCATTTTTCGCTAGTTCCTCTTTCTTGCTTCAACCAAGGCTAGTTGCATCGTGGCATCTTCGCCCCTAAAGTCCGCCTCCTTTTGCCTCTTGCTCGCTTAACCATCTCGAGCTCTTTCACATGACACGGCGGCAAAATGGCGAGTCTCCACACTAGATTGGAATCGGGCTAGATGGGCTACCATGTTGTTATGTTGGGTGGAGGCCTAAAAGGAGAGGAAAATTATCAGCCTACATCAGTACAGGGAAATACCCATAGCAAAGAGGAGGAGAAGGGGTAAATACCTCTACCAGCAGTTTGCTCACTTGCTCACATGGGCCTTGTATACCCGACTGGTTAAAGAATTTTACCTCTGAAGGGTGCCGAATCTTCAGCAAAGATCCCAGAGTGGCCCTCGGAGGAACCGGAAGGGAAGGATCTTCTCCTTCCGAAGAAGATGGGGGCCTACACGCAAGATGGATAGGAGCGGTTCTCAAGGAAGGTATTGGAGTTTGGAGGGATTCCGTGAGAAGGTGGGTGAATTCTGTGCGGAGGGGGAAGAATGCAGAAATTGGGAGGGAGAATCTCCTCCTTAGGGAGCTAAAGAAGAGGCAGGGGAGGTGTTGCCTTCCCTTCGGGGTTCATAGATGATTAGGGGTTGAGCTTCCGGCTGGTGGGAAGATAAGGGAAGAAGAGCTGATGAACTTGAAGCTCCTTTCTTGATAAGCCGCAGCTTCTTCCGAGGAGATGACGGAGCTGCTGTGGATTTGCCTCTTTTAGTCAGGGTTTTCTTCTTCTTGGCAGCCTCGATCGACTCCCCTTCCACCAAAGCCTTCTGCATCAGATTATCTACAAGATATACTGGTAAGAAAGATGAATGCCCTAAAAAGGAAGTCACATTGCAGGATAAATGTCACTCTACCTATAGCAACCGAAGTCGTCAAAGGTAGAGGAGACAATCCAAATTGGCTTAAGAGGGGAGTTTCTATCAGATGGTTGGAGCAGTAATATAGCTCTCCTAAGACTCTATACACTTCCGGGAAGGGACATTTGATCCTCATTTCTCGGAAAGAAGGCAATTCAGGAAGGTCTACCTTCCAAGTATCAGAGTAAGGTAAAGACTCTGGAAGTTGTACAAAGAAATATAAGGCTTCCCAACCCTTGTGGGAAGTAGGCAGGTTCACCAGGAATTGGCAGTCTGAACGACTAGACAAATAGAAGAGGCCTGCCTTAGAAGACTTTAACTGGAAGAAGCAATGGAATATTTCGGGGGTCAAAGAGAGGTTCAAATGTTGGAACACTATGTGGGCTCCCGACAGAATCCGGAAAGAGTTGGGGGTGAATTGGTCTGTGGGTAGTCCGTAGAAGTTTAGGAGGTTGGTACCGCAGGGATAGGCCGTTAAGAAATTGTTCATAGAAAAAGCATGTCAAGCCGGAGGAGGTTTATGAGGCCGATGTTTGGTCGTGAAACAACATTTTATAGAAGGGTCTATGTAGTTGTTCTTGTGTTAAAGAAATAATGGTTGCAATCTAATCGAGTTATGGTATGTTCATACCAAAGTGGTGAAGAGAGGGTCCTAGGAGCCATGGGTGTGAACAAAGCAGAACACTTACTCGGAGGATAAGGAAGAATCGTGTGAGGAAGGAAGGACTGGATCGCCGCAACGCCACCGGTGAGAATCACGGGAGAAGAAGAACAGACTGGTTTATCAAGCACACTAAACGATACCTAAAAGAAGAAGGCGAGGGTTTATATAGGGTTTTCCGCGACGATTCAGCTGCACAGAAGGAGAAGGAGAAGCGGAGCCCATGGGCCCAGCGGGCCTCCTTCAATATACTGGGGGGAGTTATAAGGGAACGGATGGATTTAAGTCGAGAAATGAAGAATAGGTCAGAAACTTTATGTACATTAGGAAAGTCAAGCTTATAACTTCGCTTGACTATTTTTCGGGGTTGACTAATGATACTACTGGTACCTTCTCTACATAATCCCCGATAGAGGGGTTAGCGGGTGACCTGAGATCCGATCCAAAATACACGGCTCAGCTAAGAAAGGAAAGGAAAATTGGCGCGGGCGAACCTCAGAAGCCATTGGCGCGGGCGAAACGCAGAAGCCATTGGCACGGGCGAATATTGAAAGCCATTGGCACGGGCGAACATCAGAAGCCATTGGCACGGGCGAATATTGAAAGCCATTGGCACGGGCGAACATCAGAAGCCATCGGTACGGGCAAATATTGAAAGCCATTGGTACGGGAGAGTTAATGAAAGCAATTGATACGGCAAAGGAGAGGCGGAAGGCGCTTCGCCAAGAGGCCAGTCCAATCTGATCAATACAAGGGGAATTTGACACGGGGAAAAGAGGAGTTGGTTCGGGTTGATAAAAAGCCTTAGAGCTAGGTCACCCGTGGGCTATAGACCTAAACTAGCTTCCCTCAACACGGAAGGTTGAGGGAGATAGTCTAGCCTAGTTTCCCGAAAAATAGAGGAAAGGGTGTTAGGCAACGGCCTGGGAGGCCCCACATAATATTCCAAGGAGTCTTCACTCCTGATATCTGTAACAGAATTATTCCCCAGGGAAAGGTGGTGGCCACGTGTACGATGGAGATAACCTACGACGTTACGATGAAGGAAAGAAAAAGGAGATAAAAGGGGAGGAAGCAAGGGGGAAAAAGAGGATCCGCAATCATTCCGACGCAGCAAGAGAGAAGAAGAGGCAAGAGGAGAAGGAAAAAAGGGAACAACCATCTCGCCGGAGAAGAAGGACGGAGATCAGCCATTGCTACATCTCTTGTATTTTCCTCATCTTGTAAGATCATTGTAAGAGGTATTTCTCCTCGACCTGCGGAAACTTGCTTTCTGTAAAGGAGGACCTTCATAGTGAAAGTGCTTAGGCACCGCATCTGGTGAGAAAACTCACCTCCGTGGAGTAGGAATCCTCATTCCGAACCACGTTACATCTTGTGTCTGACTCTCGATTGCTGGCGTCAGTTTTTTGCGTTTCATCTACTTCATCCTCTTATTCTCTACTGATTGCGGCCGGGGAGAATCCTCTGAGACCTCCCTCAGTGCTTCATTGCATTGAAAACGGAGCGACCAAATTGTTTCCCATACCCGCATCAGTATATATCATGAAATCAAATTGCAATAACTTTGATCCCATCCCAATGCGCTATCATAGAAACATCAAAATTTTGTCCTGCATATTCTTACTGTAGTATTGCAATTGCAATATTACAATAAAATTATAACAAATTAAGTATATATTGTAGAAAGTCATAGAAAATAATTGGATACTAAACTATTGGGGATGATATATTTTACAATAGATTGATTATCTAGCTATGCTATAAGGGTTTTTAGCATCTATGAGAGATCCATGCATGACCTATTAGTTATCACCGTATAGCTTATTTTTTACATTATAGTTTATCATTTGTGATGACTTGTTGCAACGGAGTCACTGTTAGAAGTTTAAATAGAAAAAGAGATGAAAGTACTCACATTGGTAGTTAAGAGAAAATTCATTGATTTATATTGAATCATAATATTTATAATCATGACTATGTATGAGTGAAAATTTATCTCTCACTTATGTGCCCACAAAGAAGGTGCAAATTCAAGGTTCAAATTTTATTAAACTCAAATGACTCGTTGTGTTATATACCGAAAAAACTGATACAATTATTTTTAATATTAAAATAAAATAAAATAATAAAGGATAACTGAAATAAAATATAAATAAATTTATATTTATCTATTTTTGGAATTTGTTTTATAAAGAAAAACTATTTGAATAATGGAATGGATAGATTAGGCTTTGAGATAATTTATTTATATTATCCCAAAGATAGGAATTGATCGAATTAATCAACTCAAGGTTTAATTATAAAATCTAACTTTTAATCGGCTACTGATATCTTCCTCCTTGGCCACAACACACCACCCACGTGCACAGTGCTTGTTGCCCATTGCCTGTCAGAAGCGATTGGTTGTTGCCTTGTGACACCCATGACCCCTCTGCGACACACACAACCCTCCCATGACTCCCACGATCATCGTCTCCCGATGCTCGTGCAGCACTGCTGCCACCCAAGCCTTTGTGCATTCAAAGTGGTCTTGTGACCTTCACCACTATGCAAACAAGGGGTTGTTTTGATTTATTAGATTTGACTATGAGATATAAATGATGATTAAGAGATAGATAGCTACAACCTTTGCGATTTGAGGTGGATAATTTCTATCCTTACATCTTAAGGTTCTATCTTGTGCATGATATTTTATTTTAATTCAAGTTATAATGTTTATAGAATTGCATGATATTCCACTCTTCTGCTTGCATACTTATCATTTCACTTGCTTGATCTTCCTATATTTCTATTGCTATCTAGACAACTTATTGATTGATTGTACTTGAACACTTACTTATTTGATTGAGATATTGTTTGAGGTTATCCCCACAGGGATGATATGGTGGTTAAGATATGACGGTGCTTGTAAAAGTGACATGGGTTGATTCTAGAGGAGGTCTAAAGTCCTTTCCTGGATTCAGATGACCTACATGTGTCTTGGCCACCATGTCAAGGTTCATAGAACTCTCTGTGATTTATCTCCCTTACAATGGTTGTGGGGCAAGCTGGTGGAGGCCGCTAGGTTGATGGTTCCAACCTTTTGCAGAGATATTGTATGAGGTTATTTAGTTGTTTGTTTTGATAAAGAATGAATCCTAGTAGACAATTATATTGGGTAGACATGTTTAGTATGAACAATAAAACATGCTCTTTATTAGTGATCGAATAATTAATCTAATTAACTTATTGTTAGTGTAATCAGTCCAAGTCACGATTGACTAGACTCGAGTTTGACTCGAGTAGTATTTTAATGTTCGTGTTTTGATGTTTGATGATAAGTTGACCATTGTTTGACAATGGATTGACTATATGATTGACTTGAGATTGATTATATGAAGGAGAAGTCCAAGTGAGACACTTGACATGGAAAGTCCAAGCATGGATCGTTGATACTAATGATACCTTATTTAGAGATTAAAATAAGAAAGACCATGTGAAGGACGTTGGTTGAATCGGGAGATCAAAATTCCAGGAGGTGGATCGGGTTGGCAAGATAAAGATATAGGAAAGGAGGGAATTGGCTCGGTAACATAAGTCTGGGGGAATTGGCTCGGTAACATAAGTCTGGGAGAATTGGCTTGGTAACGTGAGTCTAGGGAAATTGGTTCGGTAATGTAAGTCTGGGGGAATTGGCTCGGTAACATGAGTCTGGGGGAATTGGCTTGGTAACGTGAGTCTGGGGGAATTGGTTCGGTGGGAGGTTGGCTCGGGTTGTTGTGAAAAGGTCTAAGACACCGAGTTTAAGAGCTAGAAAGGGATTAGGTGTTAATAGGAAGGGTATGCCCTGGTGGCTATGAAACAAGGGAATCTCGTAGAGAGGGGGCCAAGCCAATAAGTCACCTAACACGGGAAGAGAGGGTAAAGAAGAAGGGTAAGATGTTTTCTCGAAGCATTCTCCGGAGTTTGTTATAACAAACTAGGACCCACATAGTATGTCGGAAGGTTTTCATTTCTTACCTTATTAACAGAATGATGCTCCAGGGAGAAGAGTCCCTCCACGTGGACGATGATGGGGGTGGTTTGTTACGCTGTCACAGCTGCCGTAGAGAAGAGGGTATAAAAGTAGAAGAAAGCAAAGGAAGAAGGGGGGATTTCTCCAATCTCGATTCTCACCACATCTGAACTTGGGAGGAAGGAAACATCACCGGAGGTCGAAAAGGAGATAAGGGGAGGAGCACGAAAAGTGAGTGCAAGGGGAGTGAACTCTGTTTTTCATTCTATATATAGTCTAAGTTGTAAGAGGTTTTCCCTCCACCTCTGGAAACCTTTTTCCACGAAGGAGGAATTTGGTAGTGAAAGTGCCTTAGCGTCGGAGCTCGTGATAGAGCTCACTCTGTGGAGTAGGAATCCTCATTCCAAACCACGTAAAATCTTATGTTCTCATTTTATGTGTTGGTTTTTTACTATTATCTATTCCCTTTTCATTACTGTTGCGGCCGGAGAGAACCCTAAGCTTCCTAGATGCCTTTTGACGTTAAAAGGAGGTGAGAAAATCCGTGTATCATTCTGCATTAGTTGGTGCCGTCTGTGGGAACAATTGCTGAGCAAGACGTTGAGATATAGCCAGAGGAGATACAATATCCAACAGCCTCCTCTGTTAAAAAGAACCCCATTACATTATTGCCATTGCAACTAAAAGCTATGGTGGACACCGCTGTGGCTGAGGCCTTGGCCAAAGAGAGGAGGACAGGATATCTCCATCCTCATTCGGACGAACCCTCTCCTCGAGGACATTAGCATGAGATGCCTCCTCCGCTTCGTACAACGACAAATGTCGAGGTATTGCCCGGTGATGGGCTAGGGGGGAGAATACATCATAATACCATACTGGTAACACAAACCAAGCGAGAAGAGCAGGGAGAAAGCCAATCAACCAGGGCTCCAGAGACTTACGAGTTTAGTCCCTTCATCATCGACATTCTTTTTGAACTGCCACCTTCATACTTCAGAAATCCTCAGGTGGGTAAGTATGATGGCACAACTGACCCGGAAGAACATTTATCGCAATTGCCGCCTCACTTCACTACTATACTGATGCTCTTTGTCGAGTCTTCCCTACCACCTTAACCTGTTTTGCACAAAAGTGGTTCGATACCCTCCCTCCAGGATCCATTACCTGTTTCACTGATTTTCAAGGGGTGTTCCACCAAGAGTTTGCTAACTGCAAGACATATAAGCATGACACTTCAATCCTATTGCATATTAGGCAGGAGCCCTCAGAATCACTCAGAGGGTATCTTCATCGATTCAGTTCTACCGCTAGGAATATTCCTTTGGCAAAGTTAGATGCTCTGAGGGTGGCCATCCTTCATGGGCTGAGAGAGGGGCCTTTCCTCAGCTCCTTGTTGAGAAAATCGACAGCTAGCTATGAGGAATTTCTAAGCCGCACTGAGAAATACATAAATGAGGAAGAAAGGCTGAAGGTTCAGCGGGCTGAACGGACACTTGCAATTTCCCCCGCTGAAAGAGGTCGTCCTGTAGCCCCTTGGCTCCTGCCCGAAGAGAATATGTGCAACCCTTCATACCAGAAGCTCCTAGGCCTCGGTTATTGATGTCAGGGGCTCGCCCCACCCCCTCCTTTACAAATCATGGCTGCCGACACCCTCCCTCTCCCTAGAATCTGGAAAGAATGAGAGATGGAATCTTATGACCAACAGGGTCTTCTCCAACAATCGATGGGGTATAGGGGAGTGCCTCTTAACACTCCAGCTCCTTTCGTCTGTTAATACCACATGGAGTATGCCCATACCAGTGGTCGGTGTTTCAAATTACAAGAGGAGTTGGAGCGCATCCGAGCCGCTTACCCACATCTGCAACCCTAGATGGGAGGGTCGACAAGGGGAGGTCAGCGACCTAATATAGCACGCCAGGGACCTTATAATTGGAGACCTTAGGTTGCCTTCCAGCCGGACCAACAGATTCCTATTCGGGATGGTACTTCGCAAGGAGGGCCATCAGGTGAGGGCCCATCATCCGACCCGAATGACATCCCCACACGGGGAGTTATTCACGTTATTGCGGGAGGATCTACTGACGGGGACTCCAATAGGGCTCAGAAGTCCTATGGTCGCCTTATGGAAAGCTTATCCATTGTAACATAGCAGGCTATCCAAAATGCGCCACTAATATCTTTTGGACCAGAAGATCTGTGAGGCATCCTGTTACCTCATACGTACGCTCTGGTAATCCGTATTTTTCTCACCAATTATGAGGTAGCTCGGGTCCTAGTTGACTCGGGAAACTTAGTTAATATCCTCTTCTAGGAGGCCTTCAGACAGATGCAATTGGGAAATGCACAATTGGATGATGTGGCTACTCCTCTGTTCAGATTCGCGGGACACATGGTGCATCCCGCATGACAAATTTCTTTGCCTCTCACTCTGGGCACCAAACCCAACCAAAAAACCAATATCATTCTTTTTCTTATAGTGGATGCTCCATCCACTTATAATGCAATTTTGGGTCATCCTTTTTTATCTATTTTTCAGGTGGTGGCTTTCCCCTATCATCAGAAGGTGAAGTTTCCAGTCGGATAGCTGATCGGGGAGGCAAAGGGAGAACAAAAAGCTACCCGTAGTTATTATGTACAAATGGTTAGGGATGACCAAAAGAAGGCTCGATTTGATGACCCAAAGGGAAAAGCCGTCATCATTTTCTGATGTCTGCGTTCTGGAAGAAGCACCTTCCAGAGTTGAAAAGATAGAAGAAGGGAAGTCTGTCGAAATAGCCCCGGGCAAAGTCACTCGGGTGGCTCAACAACTTGAGACTAAGGAAGAGTTGGTGGCCTGCTTGAAGAAGAATGAATATATCTTTGCCAAGGATGTGCATGACCTGACGAGAATAGATCCTCGCATTGCTGAACATTATCTCAACATCACTAGGGGAGTCTGACCCGCTCAGTAGAAGCGGCGGCATTTCGGGCCTGAAAAGGATAAAGTCATAGCTGAAGAAGTAGATAAATTATTACAAGCGGGTCATGTTAGAGAATTTCAATTTCTTGAATGAGTATCCAATGTAGTTCTGATCCCTAAGCCCTCTGGGTAGTGAAGGATGTGTATTGACTTTTGTGATTTAAATAAATCATGCCCTAAAGATTGCTATCCCTTGCCTCATATTGATCAGTTGGTTGATTCTATTGAGATGTATACTGAAAAGTCTATATTTTGTATGAACATCTTTATTTTTGAAATAAGAATTACATGATCATTGTTTACATATTTATGGTTATATATATTGTCTGATACATTACATTGTAGATAACATGATGTGTAGTGTCACACAGGAGATCATTGTTGGAGATTTGACGCCGCTAGAGGGGGGGGGGTGAATAGCGTTGTGACCGTACGAAGATGGAATTCGATCGTGATCGTGTCTACAATTTCATTAGCGCAGCGGAATATAGAAATGAAAGCAATAACGAAATACAAACAATCAGGAACACAAACACAACACGAGATATAACGTGGTTCGGAACTGAAACAGTTCCTACTCCACGGATTGAGCTCTAACGAGCTCTAGCGATGCCAATGCAATCACTAATCACAAATACTCCTTCTCGACACAAGTCTGAGGTGGAGAAACCTCTTACAATAGATTACAACAATAATCTAAAAGCAACAAGCAAATACAATGAAGAATAATGCAATACAAGTAAAGAAAACACTTTACAAATGCTTTGGATTGCTTGCTTTTGGTTGCTTGAAGAGTGGTCTTGGAGACTCTGATTTGCAGCAACAAATCGCCCCAAAGATGCTCAAAAAACCATTGCCAAAAATCCTCCCGTCGAGCTCCTTTTATCCTTCCGCGCGACCTGGATTTTTGCCCATCAGTCGACTGCCATAAGTCACCAGTCGACTGATGCCACTGTTGTCGTGAGACAACGGATCGATCCACGCAGGAAAAACTCCAACGGATCTCTTGGCGACATCGCCAACATTGGCGATCGCTACCACGAATCGATCGCTAAGCTGGCCACGAGCATTGCTCATGGTCACGAATCGTCGATCGCCGTAGACATCGATCGACCGCTCCGATGAGATCGGCCGATCGCCAGAGCAGCCTTCAGTCTTAAACGACAAATAACTCTGTGACTCCATAATGCGCCAACCTCAAAAATGAGGTTTTAACCCAAAGTATGGTGCCCCCATACTTGCTAGACCACCCTTAGCCTAGACCTAAGCCTTCTAGCCACCTCCATCAACCTCACGCCTCTCGGATCCCTCCAAGTCATCCATGACTTGTTCATCCATTGCGCTAGCCTCCAGGTGCTTCCCTCGGCTATGTCATGCTAACGGTGTCTACACCGCCAAGGCACATTGGACTTACGCCGCCAAGACTCCGCTTGGACTTTACGCTGCCAACCATTGGTCTTATGCTGCCAAGACTCCCGCTTGGACTTTACGCTGCCAATATCAAACCCTTGGACTTCTCAAATGCCAAGACTCAAGCTTGGACTTTCCCTTGCCAACCCATGTTGGACTTTCCATGCCAAGACCATGCTTGGACTTTCCTTGCCAACCCATGTTGGACTTTACATTGCCAAGACCATGCTTGGACTTTCCTTGCCAACCCATGTTGGACTTTACATTGCCAAGACCCATGCTTGGACTTTTACATTGCCAAGACCCATGCTTGGACTTTTCATGTGCCAAGACCCATGCTTGGACTTTTCATGTGCCAAGTGTCCCACTTGGACTTTTCATGCCAAGTACTCAAGACTTGGACTTTACCAAATGCCAAGTGTTCCACTTGGACTTTCCCATGACAATTACATTGTCATATGTTTTTGTCGAAACATCAAAACATCACTCGAGTCAAACTCGAGTCACAGTATCGTGACCTGGGCCGATTGCACCAACAATCTCCCCCTTTTTGATGTTTGACAAAAACCAAACAAATCATTTGAGTTAGACCACTAACTCAAATCCCTTACCAATTATCCCAAATTGGTAAACACTCTCCAAATGTTCTCCCCCAAACATTCTCCCCCTTTTTGACTAACATCAAAAAGGTTTTCTCTCCAAGGAGGTCAATGTCTCATGTCCCAATGAGATCTTACAATCTCCCCCTTTTTGACCTAAAAATATCTAGGATGCCTACCATCATCCTAGTGATAAGTCCCATATCACTCAAGAGAGGCAATCCTATAATCTCTCCAAATTTCCAAATTGGGTATAAAAAACCCATCAATTTTTCCAATTGATGATACTCTCCCAATAACTTCTCCTCTCCAAGGAGAAAAACACATCCATCATCCCAAGATGGATAACTCCCCCTAAAGGCTTGCTCCCCCTTGACCATTGCACCAACAATGTCCTTGGGAAGCCCCTAAGCCAATAGGAACTCTAAACCATCAAAATTAAGGTTCTAAGTTCAACATAGAACTTTCACTCACCCTAAATTTGATACTTTGACCTAACACAGCTCCTAATCCATATCCAATGGATTTTCACCCTTTATAATGCTTTTTAAAGCATATCCTAGGGTTAGGAGTGATTAGGAACCTTTTCCATAGCTGAACACGGGCTAAACAAACTTTGTCAACCCGAAATCAGACACAGCGATCGACTCTCAGCGATGTCGATCATTGCCACTCATCGATCATTGCCACCGCGAGGCGATCGGTGATAACCTTAATCTCGATTTTCAGCTATTAGAAATGAATTTTGAAAATTCATAAATAATTATACGTAATTCAAAAAATCGTAAAAATTCATATGTATAATACTTATGACACACACAATGGGTGAAAAATATTTGAAAATTATTTTACCCATAAAATAGTGAGTTTGATACAAAACTCAAAACCATTGAAATTTTCAATGTTTTGGCCCTATTTTGTATCAACTCTATCAATGGTGATTGCTATCAAAAGATAGACTTCACCAAGATTTTTCAAAATGATTTTAAAATGTTTTAAAACCTTATTTTGGATCATATTCCTTGGGCTCTATGTACATGACTTGTACACATGCTCTCCCAATGATCCACAAATGAAACAAGATGAGTTTTAGTTCATCTAGATGCAAAAACTATGCACCTTAAACTTAACTCATATCCTAGCATCTCACCTGTATCTAGGGTGTATAAATACACATACATGTCAATTGGCTGTGAGATGTGAGTTTTGGTTCATTTAATCTTGGGTTTCATGCATTCTCTAAGGCAACCCTACTTGATTCCCTTATAAATGGGACTTCAAGTCATGCCATAGTCCTTAATTCAATTTCAACCAAATTATCTTAAATGCATGAATGATTATGACATTAGAAATATTATAAATAAGCATATGCTCATAATCATGATGTCATGGCATAATATGAAATCTAAAAGCACATGACATTTAATCCTTAATTCTAAACATGTACATGACATATAGAATGATTAAAAATAAGCATGATGTCATGACATGTTATATGGCAAACAAAGCATGACATATAAAATATATAGGTATAGTAATACCTAAATTTTAATATTAATTTCCATTTGATGTAATTAAGTATATTTTTCCATATTAACCTAAATTTTCCCAAGTGTGCCAAAAACCCAAAATGGCACACTACGACCTCTAAACCTAAATTGTGCCAATTTGACCATTTTATCAAGCTTCTCAAATAATATTGGCACACCCTAAAATCTTTTAGGATGATAATTCAAATCTATTTCCAAGGTATCAATAACCTTGAAAATAACCTAAAATGCCACCTTTGCCATGGTTGAGTTAACTACCCATCCATTTAAGGTTGGCACACCCTAACCCATCTTAGCGTGAATCAATCACGCTCTTAGGAACCCAAAACCGATTTGAGCTCCTAGGGTTAATTAGGTATTCCTTAGGCATAACCTCCCTATATACCTTCCTAATGACCCTCCTAGGCTTGTTAGCCTTGGTCATTTGGGTCTTACCTAGGTTGACTCTAGGGGTAACTCCCCTTGCAACCTTCTTAGTGGCCACCCTAGGTTTCCTTGAAACCCTAGCCACTAGGCACACCCTTTGGTCAATTCTAGGGATGACTTCCTTATTGACCTTGGTCTTCCTAGACCTAGTTTGTGTTCCATAATCAAATGGAACACTATGGTAAACTACCTTAGGCTTAGGTTTGTGACTCAAACCTTGCTTGCCCTTGGTTGACTTTTGACTCTTAGGTCCTTGGTGTTGACTTTGACTTTGACCATTTGACCCTTTAAATTAGTTTTTAAAATTCCTAAGGGTCTTTTCAAGTTTTTCAAGCCTTGACCTCAAGACTTGATTTTCCTTTTCTAATTGCCCGATTTTAGAACTTTGATTTAAATCTTGGGCATTGGACTTCCTAGGCATATGCCTAGTCCATTTAGGGTTTAGACCTAGGTGCTCTTGCACCTTTCTAATTGTCTCCCTAGGTAAAATTGATCTTGAGTTATTTGACCTAGGTTTGCCCTTAGGTAAAATATTTTTAGGGACATTAGTCCCAAATTTCTTCTTGTTTCCTAAGTGAACACTCTTAGCACCTAAACAAAAGTATTTATTTCTATTAGCATGCTTTTTATGGCAAATTGCAAGTGAATTGAAATTTCTAGCATGCTTTTGACTTTTAAATCTAGAAGGTGCATTATTAAAATATACCTTCGGGTTTGCCTTGGAGGCTCCCCCTACATGTATAGCTCCCTCTTTGACTCTCTTGTTCCCCCTAGGGCATTGACTCCGATAATGCCCCTTTGAATTGCACTTGAAGCATATGATGTGCTCTTTGCTCTTTTGACTTGGGGCACTGGCATTCTTGACTTTTGGTGCCGGTGGAGCTTTCCTAGCCTTCTTTGGGCACTTGCTCTTATAGTGCCCGGTTTCCCTACACTCAAAACATATTATATGCATTTTATTATTAACACATATGTTTGAGTTACCTAGGTCAATGGAGACCGGAATTGGACTTTGGGCTTCTTCATCTTGACCGGATGTTGAAGCTTCTTCTTGATGTTCCGGTGTGAAAGTTATCTTCTCCCCCTCAATCCTTGAGGTGGATGCTTCTTCCACTTCCTCCACCTCTTCTGATCCGGATGTTGATTCCCTATCAACCTCCGAATCCTCACTTCCTTGTGAGGATGAAGCATTAGCCTCTTCGGTCTCTTCCTCTTGGACCGGTTGTGAGCCTTCATGATATTTTGCCACTTGACTCCAAAGTTCTTTGGCATCCTTGTACTCACCTAGCTCACACATAATTTTATTAGGAAGCAAATCAACCAAGAATTTAATTACCTTTGTATTCTTTTCGAACTCTTGGATTTGTTCCTCGGTCCACTTCTTCATCTTGAGAATTCTTCCCTTGGGCCCTTTTGGATATTGAAATCCCTCTATCAAAATGCCCCACTCTTCAAAGTCCTTCATCATCAAGAATTCTTCAATCCTCACCTTTCATTGATTGAATCCTTCTTGTCCATAGAAGGTATAAGGGATAGGTGTGTTGATATCCCATCCAAGCTTGTCTTGGAATTCCATCTTCACCCTCTAGCGTCTTGCTCCCGGTTGTTAATCCGTTGAAGAGCCACCGAGCTCTGATACCAATTGTTGGAGATTTGACGCCGCTAGAGGGGGGGTGAATAGCGTTGTGACCGTACGAAGATGGAATTCGATCGTGATCGTGTCTACAATTTCGTTAGCGCAGCGGAATATAGAAATGAAAGCAATAACGAAATACAAACAATCACGAACACAAACACAACACGAGATATAACATGGTTCGGAACCGAAACGGTTCCTACTCCACGGATTGAGCTCTAGCGATGCCAATGCAATCACTAATCACAAATACTCCTTCTCGACACAAGTCGGAGGTGGAGAAACCTCTTACAATAGATTACAACAATAATCTAAAAGCAACAAGCAAATACAATGAAGAATAATGCAATACAAGTAAAGAAAACACTTTACAAATGCTTTGGATTGCTTGCTTTTGGTTGCTTGAAGAGTGGTCTTGGAGACTCTGATTTGCAGCAACAAATCGCCCCAAAGATGCTCAAAAAACCATTGCCAAAAATCCTCCCGTCGAGCTCCTTTTATCCTTCCGCACGACCTGGATTTCCGCCATCGATCGCGCCATAAGTCACCATCGGATCGATGCCATGTCGTGAGACAACGGATCGATCCTATCTTTGGAAAAACTCCAGCGGATCTCTTAGCGATCGCGCCAACATTGCGATCGGCCCCGCCAATCGCGGATCGGCCACGGGCATTCTGTACTCACGCGAGCTGGCGATCATGTCGACCCTTAGCGTCATGCGTAGACATCGATCGATCGCTCTCAATGAGCGATCGCATGAGCGATTCGGCTCTTAAACGACAGTCGAACTCAAGTCGACTCACGGCAGTCGAACCGACCATAATGCCAGTCGACTGCCAACCTCAAAAATGAGGTTTTAACCCAAAGTATGGTGCCCCCATACTTGCTAGACCACCCTTAGCCTAGACCTAAGCCTTCTAGCCACGTCCATCAGCCTCACGCCTCTCGGATCCCTCCAAGTCATCCATGACTTGTTCATCCATTGCGCTAGCCTCCAGGTGCTTCCCTCGGCTATGTCATGCTAACGGTGTCTACACACGCCAAGTACATTGGACTTACGCCGCCAAGACTCCGCTTGGACTTTCGCCACCAACCATTGGTCTTATCTTGCCAAGACTCCGCTTGGACTTTCACGCCAATATCAAACCCTTAGACTTCTCAAATGCCAAGACTCAAGCTTGGACTTTCCCTTGCCAACCCATGTTGGACTTTCCATGCCAAGACCATGCTTGGACTTTCCTTGCCAACCCATGTTGGACTTTACATTGCCAAGACCATGCTTGGACTTTCCTTGCCAACCCATGTTGGACTTTACATTGCCAAGACCCATGCTTGGACTTTTACATTGCCAAGACCCATGCTTGGACTTTTCATGTGCCAAGACCCATGCTTGGACTTTTCATGTGCCAAGTGTCCCACTTGGACTTTTCATGCCAAGTACTCAAGACTTGGACTTTACCAAATGCCAAGTGTTCCACTTGGACTTTCCCATGACAATTACATTGTCATATGTTTTTGTCGAAACATCAAAACATCACTCGAGTCAAACTCGAGTCCTGGTCAATCGTGACCTGGGCCGATTGCACCAACAATCATGTTATCAGTTCCTTGTAGAGTATAAGTAGAGGCTCATAACCTAGATGGTTTTGGACAAACCATTGGTATGGTTGTAGTGTGATTTGATATTGGTTTATCTTGACCATAGAATTACACTAGTACACTTTGTGTGTATTGACCAGGACCGACTTAGAGGTGATTCAATTTATTGCTGACTACATAATTGAATCGGACCTCGGATATTATGGTGTACATGCTCTTAATCCCGATATAATAACAGACACATGTACTTAGTATTTATTTCTTTGATTTACTAATAGGCGAGATTTTTAGATAAATCGATAGGCTCGATAAGTTGGGAAATAATATTATTTACATGGTGTGTCATTGATTATAGGAGAAAATCGTGTCCTATATATTAGGATGATGATGTCCCATTGAGGAGCTCATAAATATCATCATGTAAACCCTGCAGGTGGACTTGGTCCGACATGATGATAAGGTTGAGTGGTACTACTCATGGAGTTAGATGTTGATTAATTAATTGTCAGTAAATTAATTAATTGATAGACATTCGAGATCTTAAACACAGAGAGATATTTGTACAATTAATATATATAGCCCATATTTATTTATGGGGTTGGTGAGGTAGATCAATGATAATCCTCTAGTGGAATGAATTATCATTAATGGATCGGATTTTATGTGGGTCGGATGCATTAGGTGGCCAAGATCCAACTCCTCCTCATGGTCCCTATTGTAGCCTATTAAATACCTCATGAAAGCCTAGATCCGACGGTGGAAAATAAAAGCCTAGATCCGACGGTGGAAATTGAAACCCTAGATCCAACGGTGGAAATTGAAAGTAGGCTTAAGCCTAACTCTATAAAAGGAGGGCTAGGGCTTGGGCGGCAAGAATATAGAACAATCTTTTGGTTTCTAGGGTTTGCTCTCCTTGAGCTTGGGTGGCAAGAAGGATTAGGGTTTGGAGTGTGGGCGGCGGTAAGAAGTGGAGGAGATCTTAGGGTTCTTCTACCTCTCTTCCTAAGGTGTGGTCGGCGCAACTTCTCCTTCCCTTGGTGGCCGACGCTCCTTTCTTTAAGGATAGGCCAGTGATTCTTCTTCCTCCCCAAGTGGCCGGCGGTTCCTTCTCTATTGGAAGGGCTGACATCTTCTCCATCTTCCTCTCCTTGGCCGGCGGCAACATCCAAGATAGGTGGCTTGGTGGTCGGTGCTAGATAGAAGAAGAAGAAGTCTTTTATTGTCTTCCTTTGTTCGGAGCAAACAAGGAAAGGAAGATTCGCGATCTAGGAGGCTTCAACTCTTGGAGGATCATTGCCCACACAACGTCTAAGAGGAGGATAGGACATACAATAGAAGACCTAGAGGTAAACAAGAGGTATAATTCTTGTTTAAGTTTGTTTCTTGTTCTATGCAATTTGTATGTATTGTATGTGGCTAATTTATTTGGACCTCAAAGATAAACACAAAAATCGGCGATCTGTACATCATCTATTCCGCGGCTAATCGAGGAAAAGAGTTAGGTTGCTTGAACAACAAGTTTGTTCAAGAGACCACTCTAATCGAATAGCACAATGATGGATCGGTTGCTTGGGTAATCCGTCATCGTCTTGGATTAATTTTTTTAATCCGGGGACATAGATGGGATCACCATGCATAAGTGACCAAGTTGAAGCGGGAAGCGAAGCTCCCACCTTCAAGTGGTATCAGAGCACGCTTTCTGGTTTTGTGTGTTTAGGATTCGGTTATTTTTATGCACTTATCATATATTGTATGTGACGGATAATAGTAGGATGTGCGTAGGCTAACTTTTTGATTGCAGGCATAAGATCCAACTATTATGGTCATATGTGTGTGTATGTGATTGGATGTGTGTAATTGTAATATTATTTGAATTCTCGGGGTTGACGAGGCTAGTATTTAATTTGTGTAAGTAAGTACGATATTGTTTAGCCACTCTTTTATTTTAGTTTACTTTCGATCTAGATTTCATGTACACTCCTTCATGGAGTATAGGATCAATGGATGTAAATTAAAATAATTTTTCTCGGCTCGGATCTCCGGATGGCTTGTACATGACATAGGGAGGAACGATGAGATGGCGATACGACGGGAGGCATATTGGAGAACAAAAGCCATAATAGTTGGAAAATATTTTTTTTATATTTATTGCTTCTTATTTGATATGCATGTCGTGTGCTAGGAAAATTCCTCATTTTAAATTACTAAGTGGGAGAGGGATATTTTTTATAAATTCCCACGACCTCCATTACGATTTGACATGTGATGCAAACAAACTTGCGCGTCGGCTCTAAGTGCCTTCCTCCCCATCGGATGAGTTTATTTTATGGATCACAGGGTCGAATATGGTTATAGGAAATTATTTAGGAGCGTGTGTACTTCCCCATCGAAAGGCACATAATCTGAGATAATTACCTTGGTATCGAGTAATGGTGCACGCTTAGATGCAAATAGGAGTATCCTCCCCATCAGAGTCACTGCTTTTATTTGTAGGGCCGAAGTGGAACCAACTATTAATTTTATTTGTCAAAAAGTTAGGTTGACAAGATAGTAAAATTAATGGATAAAATCTCCTCTTACAAATGTAGAATTCATATACGTCCACACGATCGTGGCATACGATATTCTCAGTGTTTTGAGGTGTTGGTTGATTTTAAAATTTTATTGTTTGAGGAATCAATAATTTTTTGAAATCTAATGTTTTGATCTATGTGATTCTTAGGTTTTTCAAAAATAACTTTCAACCCACTTGCTGTGATACTAAAAGAGAATAAACTTACTGGACCCAATTATGTTGATTGGAAAAGGAATCTTGATATTGTCTTGACTGCTGAGGAGTACAAGTATGTACTCTTCAAAGAGTGTCCTCCTAAGCCTGCAGATGATTCTGGGTGTTTTGAGGTGTTGGTTGATTTTAAAATTTTATTGTTTGAGGAATCAATAATTTTTTGAAATATAATGTTTTGATCTATGTGATTCTTAGGTTTTTTAAAAATGACTTTCAACCTGCTTGCTGTGATACTAAAAGAGAATAAACTTACTGGACCCAATTATGTTGATTGGAAATGGAATCTTGATATTGTCTTGACTGCTGAGGAGTACAAATATGTACTCTTCGAAGAGTGTCCTCCTAAGCCTGCGGATGATTCTGGGGAAAAGGAGAAAGAGAGTTATAAAAAGTGGATTAAGGCTGATGAGATGGCGCGGTGTTACATTTTGGCTTCTATGTCAAATGTATTACAACATCAACATCAAGCCATGCCCACTGCTTATGACATGATGCTCAATCTCAAGGAACTTTTCAGAAACCAGAATCGGGCTATAAGGCAGGAAGCCATGAGGGACTTGATGATGACCACCATGGTCGAGGGAACACCGGTGAGGGATCATGTTCTCAAGATGATGGCTCATTTGAATGAGCTGGAAGTCCTTGGAGTTGAGATCGATGGGGAAACCTAGGTCGATATCATACTCTAGTCTCTACCTAGGAGTTTTGAGCAGTTTCGCCTGAACTACAATATGAATAATAGGTTGTATTCATTGGCAGAGCTTCTGACAGAACTCCAGGCGGCAGAGGGGCTTTTTCGTCAGAGTGCTCAGGCTCAAGCCATGGTTGCTCAGAAGGTTTCGACTTCTAAGCCAAAAGTCAAGAAGAAGAAGAAACAAGGTGGAGCAAAGGTGGAGGGAGGATCTCAGAGAGGAGTGAAGAAGACGAAAGGCAAGTGCTTCACTTGTAAGCAGACTGGACATTGGAAGAAGGACTGCCCCAATCGGAAGCAGAACAAAGGTATATCTTTTGGTCTAGTCATTGAAACATGTTTAGCGGTGTTATCTACCGGCACCTAGTGTGTAGATACGGGAGCCACTGATCATGTCTGTAATACTTTACAGGGGTTTCAGGAAACCAGGCGATTAGCTGAGGGGGAGATTACTATTTACTTGGGCGATGCTATGAAGGTGGCGGCTATTGCAGTGGGAGATGTTTATTTATCTTTTGAGAGGAATAAAATTTTGGTTCTGAAAAATTGCCTTTATGTACCTTTATTTAGAAAGAATTTGATTTCAATTTCTAAATTATTTTTGGATGGATATTCTATTTCTTTTAATGACAGAGTTGTTATAAAAAGGAATATGGAGATTATCTGTTCTGGTGCATTGATAGGAAATTTATATACCCTTGAACCAAAAGCTCCCACGATGCAAATAGAAGTAAATAACTCATCTTCTAATTCTAATAAGAGAAAAGAACCCTCGAAAATGAACCAAACATATCTTTGACATCTAAGGTTAGATCATATTAACCTAAGTAGAATTCAAAGGTTGATAGCTGATGGACCTTTGAGTTCATTAGTGGTGGAAGATTTCTCAACCTATAGGATTATGTTCTTGGGAGAATCTTCTGATTTGATCCCTGGCGAACATGAACTTGATCCCTGGACATATGACGAGACAATCCAAGATAAAGATGCGGTATCTTGGCAAAGTGCAATGAATTTTGAGATTGAATCTATGGATTCAAATCAGGTCTGGGAGCTAGTAGAACCACCCAATGGTGTAAAAACCGTTGGATGCAAGTGGATCTATAAAAGAAAGAGAGGAATAGATGGGAAGGTTGAGACCTTCAAAGCAAGGCTTGTTGCGAAAGGGTATATTCATAAAGAGGGTATCAATTATGAGGAGACCTTTTCACCGATAGCCATGCTTAAGTCTATTTGGATTCTCTTATGTATTACTGCTCATATGGATTATGAGGTGTGGCAGATGGATGTCCAGACAGTTTTCCTTAATGGAAGTCTTGAGGAAAACATCTATATGAAGCAACCAGAGGGATTCATTGCAAAGGGCAAAGAACATCTTGTGTGTAAGCTTAATCGGTCCATTTATGGATTGAAGTAAGCTTCGAGATCTTGGAACATTCGCTTTGATGAGGTAATCCAGTCTTATAGATTTATTCAAAGTCTGGATGAGTCTTGTGTATACATAAGATGTGACAAAAATGTAGTGATATTTCTTGTACTATACGTAGATGACATTTTGTTAATTGGCAACAATGTCAAGGTGTTATCAGACGTAAGGGTATGGTTGTCCAAAAAGTTTGATATGAAGGACTTGGGAGAAGTGGGACACATCCTTGGGATCAAGGTTATAAGGGATCGCAGGAAAAGGATGTTGTGCTTATCTCAAGCTTCATACATAGATACTATTTTGGGTCGTTTTAGCATGCAGAACTCCAAGAAAGGTTTTCTACCTTTTAGGCATGGAGTACCTTTATCTAAAGAGATGTTTCCTAGAACATCAAAGGAGATAGAGGAGATGAAGGCGGTTCCTTATGCTTCGACAGTAGGAAGCCTCATATATGCTATGCTATGTACGAGATCGGATATCTGCTTTGCTGTGGGCATGGTTAGCAAATATCAGAGTAATTCAGGATAGGGACATTGGACTGCAGTAAAGCTTATATTGAAGTACCTGAGAAGGACTAGGAATTATATGCTGGTATACCAGGCAGATCAATTACTTCCTGTGGGTTACACAGATTTCGACTTCCAATCAGATAGGGATAACAGTAAGTCTACCTTGGGTTTTGTGTTTACTTTGGGAGGTGGATCCATTGTATGGAAGAGTGTCAAGCAGAAGTGCATGGCGGACTCCACCATGGAAGCTGAGTATATGACAGCCTCTGAGGCAGCCAAAAAAGTTGTATGGCTTAGGAACTTTGTTATGGACTTGGATGTGACTCTTGGTTTGCCCAGAACTATCACAATTTATTGTGATAATAGTGGTGCAGTTGCAAACTCGAAGGAACCACGAGCCCATAAGGCAAGTAACACATAGAGCGCAAGTACCACCTGATATGAGAGATCGTAAAGGAGGTAGAAGTTGCTGTCGCCTAGATTGCATCAGAGGATGACCTTATAGATCCTTTCACTAAGGCCCTTCAAGCGAGAGCTTTTGATAGGCATGTGGAGGGAATGGGAATCAAATGTATGACAGTATGAGGACATCATAGTCTTTTAGTATAAGTGAGAGATTATTGGGATGTGTACTGAAAAATCTATCTTTTGTATGAACATCTTTATTTTTGAAATAAGAATCACATGATCATTGTTTGCATATTTATGGTTATGCATATTGTCTGATACATTATATGTAGATAACATGGTATGTATTGTCACACAGGAGATCATGTTATCAGTTCCTTATAGAGTATAAGTAGAGGCTCACAATCGAGATAGTTTTGGACAAACCATTGGTATGGTTGTAGTGTGATTTGGTATTGGTTTGTCTTGACCATAGAATTACACTAGTACACTTTGTGTGTATTGAGCAGGACCGACTTAGAGGTGATTCAATTTATTGATGACTACATAATTGAATCAGACCTCGGATATTATGGTGTCATGCTCTTAATCCCGATATAATAACGGGCACATGTACTTAGTAATTATTTCTTTGATTTACCAATGGACGAGATTTATAGATTAAATCGATAGGCTCGGTAAGTTAGGAAAATGATATTATTTACATGGTGTGTCATTGATTATAGGAGGAAACCGTGTCCTATGTATTAGGATGATGATGTCCCCTTGAGGATCTCATAAGGATCATCATGTAAACCCTGCAGGTGGACTTGGTCCGACATTATGATAAAGTTGAGTGGTACTACTCATGGAGTTAGATGTTGATTAATTAATCATCAGTAAATTAATTAATTGACAAACATTCGAGATCTTAAACAAGGGGAGATATTTGTACAATTAATATATGGAGCCCATATTTATTTTTGGGGTTGGTGAGGTAGATCAATTATAATCCTCTAGTGGAATGAATTATCATTAATGGATCGGATTTTATGTGGGTCGGATCCATTAGGTGGTCAAGATCCAACTCCTCCTCATGGTCCCTATTGTAGCTTATTAAATACCTCATGAAAGCCTAGATTCGACGGTGGAAAATAAAAGCCTAGATTCGACGGTGGAAATTAAAATCCTAGATCCGACGGTGGAGATTGAAAGGAGGCTTAAGCCTAACTCTATAAAAGGAGGGCTAGGGCTTAGGCGGGAAGAATATATAACAATCTTTTGGTTTCTAGGGTTTGCTCTCCTTGAACTTGGGTGGCAAGAAGGATTAGGGTTTGGAGTGTGGGCGGCGGCAAGAAGTGGAGGAGATCTTAGGGTTCTTCTACCTCTCTTCCTAAGGTGTGGCCGGCGCAACTTCTCCTTCCCTTGGTGGCCGGTGCTCCTTTCTTGAATGATAGGCCATTGATTCTTCTTCCTCTCCAAGTGGTCGGCGGTTCCTTCTCTATTGGAAGGGCCGACATCTTCTCCATCTTCCTCTCCTTGGCCGACGGCAACATCCAAGATAGGTGGCTTGGTGGTCGGCGCTAGATAGGAGAAGAATTCTTTTATTATCTTCCTTTGTTCGGAACGAACAAGGAAAGGAAGATACGCGATCTAGGAGGCTTCAACTCTTGGAGGATCGTTGCCCACACAATGTCCAAGAGGAGGATAGGACATACAATAGAAGACCTAGAGGTAAACAAGAGGTATAATTCTTGTTTAAGTTTGTTTTCTTGTTCTATGCAATTTGTATGTATTGTATGTGGCTAATTTACTTGGACCCTGAAGATAAACACAAAAACCAACGATCCATATATAATCTATTCCGCAGCTAATCGAGGAAAAGAGTTAGGTTACTTGAACAATAAGTTTGTTCAAGAGACCACTCTAATCGAATAACACGATGATGGATCAGTTGCTTGGGTAATCCATCATCGTCTTGGATTAATTTTTTTAATATGGGGATGTAGATGGGATCGCCATGCATAAGCGACCACGTTGAAGCGGGAAGTGAAGCTCCCACCTTCAGATTCTACCATGGGGTATGAAGTTGTGTCTCTTAAGGATGCTTACCAAGGATATCGTCAAATATTGTTGGCAAAAGAGGACCAGAAGCATGTCAGTTTTGTGATGGAAGGAGGGATATATGCCTATGTAGTTATGTCGTTCGGCTTGAAGAATGCGGGAGCTACCTATCAACGACTTATGGATAAAATTTTTGCAGAACAGAAGGGCAAGAATGTGGAAGTCTATGTTGATGACATCCTCGTCAAGTCAAAAATTGCTCAGGATCTAGTTATAGACCTAGATGAGACTTTTACCATTCTGAGGCAGTATAACATGAAGTTGAACCCCAAGAAATATCTGTTTAGGGTAACGAGTGGGAAATTTCTGGGGTATATTGTAACTGAGAAGGGCCTGCAAGTTAATCTGGAGAAAGTGCAAGCATTGTACAACATAAAGTCACTGACTAACCTACGAGAGCCTTAAAAGTTAGTAGGTAGAATAGTTTCCTTATCTCGATTTATAGCTAGATCGGCAGACAAGGGGCTACCTTTCTTTTGGATTTTGTGCAAGGCTTCTAAATTCCAATGGGACGATCATTGTGAGCAAGCGTTCCAAGAGTTAAAGAAGTATTTAGTGGAACTACCTCTGCTAGCCAAACCAGCTTCAGGAGAGCCATTGTGGATGTATTTAGCCGTTTCAGAGGGAGCCATCAGTTTAGTATTATTAAAGCAAGATGGTTCTCAGCAGCAACCCATCTATTATACCAGTCATATCTTAAAAGGAGCAGAGTCACAGTATACTGAGTTGGAGAAACTGGCATATATCCTAGTTCTGACAGCCCACAAATTGAGACCATATTTCCTAGCCCATACAATCAACGTTTTGACTCATAGTGAGCTAAGTAAGGTGATGAATAAGCCTAATTTTTCAAGGAGGCTCTCCAAGTGGGATGTGGAACTAAGTGAATATGACATTCACTACCATCCCCGAACCAATATTAAGGCTCAAGCATTAGCTGATTTCCTAGCGGAGGTACCTGTTGGTTCAGGAAATAGCTCGGCTGAAAAAGAAAAAGAGATGGGGGTATGGAATGCCTTTGTGGATGGGTCTTCTAGCTCTACAGGTAATGGAGTGGGGGTATTGTTGGTATCCCATGAAGAAGAAGAAACTCGTATAGCCATTCGCCTCGGATATCATGCATCTAATAATGAAGCGGAATATGAAGACATTCTAGTCAGATTGCAAGCCGCCCAAGCCGTAGGGGTAATTTCTATCATTATCCATTCAGATTCTCAGTTGGCGGTATCACAGCTCCAGGGTGTTTTTGTGGTTCGGGAAGAAAGATTACAGAAATACTTGATGGTTTTTAAAAAAGAAAAAGCTCATTTTAGAGAAGTCATTCTGCAGCAGATTCCCAGAGAGAATAACAGGAAGGCAGATGAATTGACTCGGTTAGCCAGTGCCCTGGAAGGGGTGAGACAACCAGAGGCAGTTTGCATGGAAGTTCCTAATTCCTTGGCGGTGTATAATGGGGAGGAGGCGGTACCAAGAATTGATTAGACCCTCAATTGGAGAACTGATATTATGGTATATTTACAACAAGGGAAGGTACCTGAGGAAAGGGGAGCGACATCTGTCATGGTGACCAGAGCAAAGCGGTTCACAATCATGGATGGAGTCTTATATAAGATGTCTTTTGGACGACCCCTATTGAAATGCCTAGGGAAGGAAGATGATGAATGGGTACTCAGGGAAGTACATGAAGGTTGTTACAACAATCATTTGGGAGGAAGAGCCTTGACAAGGAAAGTATTGCTGGCTGGATATTTTTGGCCCACCCATCAACAAGATGCAACCCGTATAGTGCAAACTTGTTCAGCTTCTCAAAGGCACAGCAATCGGTCCGAGCGACTAGTCGAGTTGATGAAAGCTATCGTTGCTTCCTGTCCCTTTGACCAGTGGAGAATGGACATAGTGGGTCCCATGACTACAACACCTTTACAAAAAAAGTTTCTCCTAGTAGCGGTGGATTATTTTTCTAAATGGGTAGAAGCTGAACCTCTAGCCAAAATTATAGAAAATGCAGTAATACAATTTTTGTGGAAGAATATTATTTGTAGGTATGGAGTCCCACGAAGGTTGGTCAGCAATAATGGTCGTCAATTTCAAGGTAAAAAAATTAGAGAATGGTGTCAAAGTCTCAATATACAGCAGACCTTCACTTCAGTGGCTCACCCTCAAGCTAATGGGAAAGCGGAGGTAACTAATAGAATTCTCATTCATGGGTTGAAAACTAAACTGGGTGTTCAAAGGAGAAGTTGGGTAGAAGAAATGCCTCAGATTTTATGGGCTTATCGAACTACTCCTAAAACAGCAACAGGGGAAACCCCATTCAGTTTGGTGTATGGAATGGAAGTTGTTATTCCGGTGGAATCCATTTTGAGCAGTGCTCGAGTTGAAGTTTATGAGCTGGAACATAATCAAATTATCAGAGGAATCGAGTTGGATTTGCTAAAAGAAAAATGAGAACAAGCACGAAGGCGAGTAGAGTTTTATAAGCAGAGAGTACAACACGCTTTTAATAAAAGAGTGGTGCCCCAGAGGTTTCAGGAAGGTGATCTAGTCTTACGCAAGGTCAATCCTGCAGGAAGCCCGAAAAAGCTAACCCCGAATTGGGAAGGACCCTACATTGTTGTTTGCCGAGTGGCGGGGTCTACTTATTATTTAAAAGATGGTAAGGGCAAGGAATTACCTCGGCCTTGGAACGCTGTACACTTAAAATATTTTCATACCATATAAGACAAAGCTATAGGAGGGAGAAGTCTAGTTTATTTGTTATGAGTTATACGTGACACCCAACATATTGCTTTGTGGATAATATTGGACATGAGCATGGATGAAAAACAAGTATCATTGAAAATTGTCTCTTATAGAACAAAGAAAGTCAAAAGCAATATTAAAGATAAGCAAGGTGTTGTGGTAGTTGTTCCCAAGTAGCAACAGTTATAATATGACATAAAAGACTACAACTTGAAATGGTCCGGGGGATAGCGTCTGAAACCAACTTCCCAATAAAGAAAGAATGCAGGTTGGTTGGCTGGAGGTAACCCTTGATCAGCGTATTGCCGAACCGCTTCATTGAATCCATCCTGATATGTAGCTCGCATCAATGACAATAGGCATTCTTGCTGGTCCGGGTCATTTAGGCGCAGTTCTTGATGAAACCTGAAACAATGCTCTTTATGCTCCCGAAGAGATTGGCACATTTGACAATACCGATGAGATATTTGAAGGATGATATCGGCTAGGGTGGATATATCGTCAGATCGGGAGGTTTGGCTCTGTTGCACAACCCTCGTTATCTCCATCATGTCTTGACGTATGGATGCAGAAATCCCTTCCACGACCTCTGTATGAGATTTGGTGTGGACAATCTCATTACTCAGTTGCTGGAGGGAGACTTCCTGCCTGCGTATTCGGGTGTGAGCATGCACCCTAGATGTTATTAAGGAGGAATTTTCTTGTACCTCCTTGCATAGTCGTGTACGGAGGTCAACTATTTTATTCACGTCTTTTTGATGTCGAGCTTTAAGAGCTGTCATAATTTTGGCATTCTACTACCTCTGACATTAGATTTCAGCTAGCTAGTTTTGATAGTTAACCAGTTCTTGTGACATGGAATTTTCTCTATCAGTGGGAGCCAGGGCATTGTCATCCTTCTGTTGGACATTTTGGAGAGTGGATATCAGTTCAACATCTTTCTGTTGTTGTTCTTGTAGTGTCGCTATGGTCTTCACATCTTCCTGCCTTTGGCGGTGAGCCTTAGTCAGTTGATCCCGGCAGTGTGCTAATTTTTGTAGTAACACATGCTTCTGATCTTTGGCAGCAGTCTGATCTTCCATCTGTTGTTATGCCTGTTGCTGAAGCTGACTTCGATATTGGGAGAAAGAATGGTCTAGTTCTTGATAATTTACTAATGCCTGTGGGTCACCGATGAAGGAGTTATTATTGAGGAAAAGATGACATAATTAGTCAAATAGACTTACCAATTCCAAAACATAGCGTAAGCTTTCCATCCTCGGAGATAGTGTTGGATCGATTTGAGCGCTAGAGGGGGGGGGGGTGAATAGCGCAAGGAAAACTTTTTGATTCGTTTAAAACACAAGTAAAAGAGTAAAGTGCAGTGGACAATAAATATAACAAATTTTTTTTTACTTGGTTCATAGCCTTCGGCTGCTAATCCAAGGCCCTAACAGTCCTAGACCACATACGGAGGGCAAAACAATAAAAACACTCCTCCTCATTAGAGGTAGGAGTAAGCGAGTACAATCAACATGAAAAAATCAACGTAGAGGGACACTCCCCCTTTCCTTGTTATGATTAAAGCACGATAAAGAAAGATGTGAACAAGATTTAAAGAGAACAATTTATAAAAATATACCAACGACTAAAAAAAAAGAACTTGAGCTCTTGTCGCTGGAGATACAGTAGCACTTTGTCGTCGTAAGATCGTCGTAGAAGAGTAGCATAGCGAGAACACTTTGGAGCACTTTGAATGATGAAAATGGGGTGGAGAACCCCTACTTTTATAGCCTTGTGAAACCCTAAACGTTGAGATGAGGTTTCATGAGGTGATGCCACCTAGCCCTTGAGAAATGGTGATAAGCTTTGACTCCCCTTGAGGCTGATCCTTGACCAGCAGTCGACTGATCAACCCTATCAGTCGACTGTTGGAGGCATCAGTCGACTGATAGAAGTCATCAGTCGACTGATGGCAGGGTTTCCAACTGCAATGAAGAGTTAGCTCGAAAATGCAATTAGTATAAGTAAGCTCGATGGTCATTTACCATCCGATCTCGACTTAGACATTCCATTGGAAGTCTTGAGTCAGATCATCGCCTAAGGACATCCTCGTAAGGAGGAAAAGACCTTACTTACACTCACTCACACAAGCTTATCTCAACCTTTACCTTTGAAGTTTCGCTTTCGGTCTACACCTGATTTCTTCGACTCCCTCTGAAGTCCTCCCGGTGTCGCCCGACCACCATGGTTTCCTCCAAGTGTCGCAGACCTTCAGCTTAGCTTAGCATTTCTGCACACCTGATTCAGCTCCTGAGATAACAAAGTGAACTTAACTTTGTGTATTTACTATAATTAAAACTCAGGTTCGATTCAGGTGCCTACTGCATCAACAATCTCCCACTTTTTGATCTATGGCAAACCAACACAAAGTTAAGTAAATAACATAAAACATAAATATGAAGGAATGAGTAGACTTAGATTAGTAAGTTAAGTAGGAGTATGAAAAACCTTTTTCAAGTACTCCCCCTTGAGGAATCCTCCTCCTTGACCGAGGGTGAGTACTTGAGAAAGGATTTTAATCCTCCCCCTTGATGTTGCTACTAATATTGGCCTTAGTGTTTAAAATAAGTTTAAGTTAAGAGATCAAAACTTGATTTCTTAACCTAGGCCTTTTCTCCCCCTTCTCAAAGTTATGTTTCTAAAAGTTAAGTAAACATACGAAAAAATTGATCCCTTAACTTTGACTTTTCTCTCCCTTTTTCCATAAATTGAAAAAGAACCGAGGGGGGGGGGGTTTGGAAAAACACAAGTCAGAAAATAAGCATTAAGTCCAAGCATGTTCCAAATAAATTTTGAAAATAGTAGGTTAAACATAAGCTCATCTAATTGAATGTTCAACTCTATTTGACTCGGTTGATATGAAATGATCAACAAGCCCTGATTAGAGTTGGTTAATTTATGTAATTATACTCTGTGGTTCATGTTGATGCACTAAGTCTACATCTGGAACTAGGAGTAAGGTCCCAACATCTCACACCCATCTATGTGGCTCCTTAAATCTATAGGTACATGATATCTAGGGTAAGCCCTAAGCTAGTTCCATTAACATGAAAAGAAAAGTAAATAATAGAGTATATAAAAAGAATGTAAATCCTACTCTATTACGCACATGCCCAATTTTCGTCTTAGTAGACTAAATTCGGCTTCGGGTAGCGGCTTGGTAAAAAGATCGGCTAGGTTTGATTTGGATTCCACATATTCGAGTTGAATGGTTCCGTTGGCTACGAGCTCTCGAATAAAGTGGTGTTTAACTTCTATATGATTAGTCCTAGAGTGACATATAGGATTTTTGGTTAAGTTGATTGAGCTAATATTATCTATGTGAGTTTTAATATTGTTGAAGTTTAAGTTAAAATCTTGGAGAGTGTGCTTCATCCAAAGAAGCTGAGCCACACACTCACCCATCATGACGTATTCGGCTTCGGTGGTAGATAAAGCAACACAGTGTTGCTTCCTACTACACCAACTCACTAGACTTGAGCCGAGAAGTTGACAACAATCACTCGTGCTCTTTCTATCGAGTTTACTACCGGCATAGTCCGAGTCGGAGTAGGCGATTAGTTCGAACTCGGTAGATTTAGGGTACCAAATACCTACGCTTAGTGTGCCCTTTAGATACCTAAGGATATGTTTGACTAAAGTTAGGTGAGACTCCTTGGCACAAGTTTGGAACCTTGCGCACATACTTACTACGAAGAGTATGTCGAGTCGACTCGCAGTTAAGTAAAGAAGACTTCCTATGATGCTCCTATAGTATTTTAGGTCAATAGACTTTCCGGCTACATCTTCTCCTATATTAACATTTGTTGCCATGGGTGTATTAAAGGTTTTAGCATTTTGCATTCCGAATCAGTTAATTAATTCCTTAGCATATTTTTGTTGATGTAAATAAATTTCTTCCTTAGTTTGTTTAATTTGTAATCCTAGAAAGAAATTTAATTCTCCTACTAAATTCATTTCAAATTTACTTTCCATAAGTGAAATGAATTCGTTTAGTAGGATTGAATTAGTGGTTCCAAAAATGATGTTGTCTACGTAGATTTGGGCTATAAAAATTTCTTTGCCTACGGTTTTCACGAAAATGGTTGGGTTGACTAAGCCTTGGCTAAACCCTTTGGACTTAAGATATATAGAGAGCCTCTCATACCAAGCTCGAGGAGCTTGCTTTAGTCCATATAAGGCTTTCTTGAGTTTAAATACATGGTCGGGTTTATCTAAGCTTTCGAATCCTGGGGGTTGACTAACGTACACTTCTTCCTTAATAAGTCTATTAAAAAATGCTAACTTGACATCCATTTGAAACAATTTAAATCCTTAATGTGCAACGTATGCCAATTGTAGGGATTTTTTATGCAAAATAGCATATACGCAACGGAAAAATAGGATCCCTTCCAAGTGATTCTTGTGAAAGAAAACCTCGTACAAAAAAAAATAAATTTCTCAAAACCTATCTTATAGGAGAATATTACCTTTGTTGCATGCCCTTTTTAATCCCGCTTCTCCTTGGGTTTATTGGATCTTTTAGCACGTTCAAATGTCTGTGCCTCTATATGTATCCACACTAGCAAGCTCTTGTCTCACAAAAGAAACTAGAAGAGCTCTCCTTTACTTCTTGCTAGAGAAGTCCCTAAAGGAGAGGAAGGTAGGGAAAAAGAGAAAGGAAGAAGAAGACCACTCTTCTTGCTAGCCTACACTCACAAAAGCCACACAACCAAAGCCTCTCACCACCAAGCTCTCTCCAAGCCTCAAGCTTCCACCACTTTGGCCGGCCACCCCATGGAGTGTTTTATAGGATTGAAAAAACCTTTCACCTCCTATCACATTCAATGCAATCAATTACACTCCTTGTTTGGCCGACCACATGTGGAGAAATTCCAAAGGTCAAAACCCTTTGTCTCCTTCCACCTCATCAAGCTTAGGTGGCATGCTTATGTGGCATGCTTAGGTGGCATTCATGCATGTTGAATTAATCTTATTAATTCAATAAGCTTATGTTATCATATTGAATTAATCTCATTAAATCAATAAGGTAACATATTGAATTAATCTTATTAAATCAATTAAGCTTAGGCTATCATGATAACATATTTATTTAATCTTATTAAATTAATAAGCTTAGCATATTGAATTAATCTCATTAAATCAATAAGCTAAAATTCTCATTAAGCTTAAAGTCCAAAAACCATTTTGTACTTAAGCTTATTCCCAAATTATTCTAGTCAAACTAGAATGCACTAATTCTTCTAATCATCATGCTCTTTGTGTGTGACCCTATAGGCTCTCATAACGCTGTGGATCTAAACTCTTTTAGATACACAAGCAACGAAGCGCATCTAGCAATACATCATTGCTACCCAAGTTCTGAAATAAGTCAAGATCCGACTAACGCTTTGTGACTACTATAATGTATGACCGTGTCCTTCTATCCTTGATATCAGATTGACCAATGAGGCATAGACCGTGTCATCCTCGATCAATCTATGTGTTTCTTGATCCCTGAGTAAACTAACTCAAACAAATGAGCTCAATATCTCATATTGACTCATTCGAGCATGGCCATGCGTTTTAGTAGTTCTACTCAATCAAGGGGTCCACAAATATCACTCCCGTCATATGAGAGGGATAGATCCCATCTACATCACTCACATCCCTCCGCATAATTTGTTATATACCCAGTAATCGCCTTTATGGTCCACCCTGTTACGGGTGACGTTTGACGATACCAAAGTACATAACTCCTTATGTAGTGAACCGTAGTGACTTCAGGTTTGAGGACTATTCATACCAATAGTCACATGAGAAAGTTTATGACACTCATATGATGATCCATGAAACTTTCTCATGGCGGGTCAGTTCAGTATATATTCTCTAATATATACCCATGTGTCAACTTGATATCATATATCCATGACTTGTGAGATCAAGTCATCAATTGACCTACATGCTAGTCTTTATATATTAATATTGCCCTTGCATATTAATACTTAACTAGGAACATTTAGGAAAGTGTTCTCTACAGCCTCTCATAATCAATTCTGCCAATTGATGTGCTGTAGATAAGAACCTACTTTTCTAGGGCATTATTATATTTAATTTAACTGGCACAAGCAAGACGTAAATATAATAACCAATCCTTTGCCTTTATAGAATATGATACAAAATGTTCCCTATTCAACCATCACATGATTGGTTCTAGGGCTATAACTAACAATCTCCCACTAGCACTAGTACTAATCACTATAATATCTGATACCTAGTGACCTAGTGTGACCATTATGCTTCCTCTGTGCCAAAGCCTTGGTCAATGGATTTGCGATGTTAGCTTCTGTCGGTACTCTGCATATCCTCACATCTCCTCTATCGATGATCTCTCGAATGAGATGGAAGCGCCGCAGTATGTGTTTGGTCCGCTGATGTGATCGAGGTTCCTTAGCCTGTGCAATAGCCCCATTGTTGTCACAATAGAGGTCTATTGGATCTGCAATGCTAGGAACTACCCCAAGTTCACTGATGAACTTGCGGAGCCAAACAACCTCCTTTGCTGCATCAGACGCAGCAATATACTCGGCTTCTGTTGTAGAATCAGCAACTGTGTCCTGCTTCGAACTCTTCCAGCTCACAGCTCCACCATTCAGGCAAAACACGTACCCCGATTGCGATCTATAGTCATCCTTGTCTGTTTGGAAGCTTGCATCACTATAACCCTTTACAGTTAGCTCCTCATTGCCTCCAAATATCAGGAAATATTCTTTCGTTCTTCGTAAGTATTTAAGAATATTTTTGACTGCTATCCAGTGACTTTCACTTGGATCCGACTGGTATCTACTCGTCATGCTCAAAGCATACGAGACGTCAGGATGAGTACAAAGCATGGCGTACATGATAGACCCTATAGCAGATGCATAAGGGATCTTATCCATGCGATCTCTCTCCTACTTAGAAGAGGGACATTGAGTCTTCGAAAGACTCACACCATGTGATAAAGGCAGAAATCCTTTCTTGGAATTTTGCATAGCAAAATGATCTAGCACTTTATCAATGTATGTACTCTGACTTAGGCCAAGTAATCTTTTAGATCTATCTCTATAGATCTTGATGCCTAGAATATAGGCAACTTCACCTAAGTCTTTCATCGAGAAACAATTCCCTAACCACATCTTCACAGACTGGAGTGAGGGAATATCATTTCCGATGAGAAGTATGTCATCTACATACAAGATAAGAAATACAACTGTGCTCCCACTATTTCTCTTGTAGACACAAGGTTCATCTTCATTCTTGATGAAACCAAACTCCTTGATTGCATCATCGAATCGAAGATTCCAGCTTCGAGAGGCTTGCTTTAGTCCATAAATGGACCTTTGCAGTTTGCATACCTTTCCAGGATGCTTTGGATCTTCAAAACCCTCAGGCTGTGTCACATACACATCCTCGAGTAGCTTTCCATTCAGAAAAGTGGTTTTGACATCCATCTGCCAAATCTCATAATCGTGGTAGGCTGCAATAGCAAGTATGATCCGAATGGATTTAAGCATCGCAACTGGTGAAAAGGTTTCATCATAGTCAATACCATGAATTTGTTTGAATCCTTTAGCCACCAATCTACCTTTATAGGTATGCTTATTACCATCCATGTCAGTCTTTACTTTAAAGACCCACTTACACCCAATGGGTTTTACCCCTTCAGGTGGATCAACCAAAGTCCATACTTGGTTAGTGTACATGGATTCCATTAAGGATCTCATGGCCTCTAGCCATTTCTCGGAATCTGGGCTCATCATAGCTTCTTGATAGGATGTAGGCTCGTCAAGATCGACAAGCAATACATCACCGTTGTCAGTCAAGAGAAAAGAATATCTCTCGGGTTGACGACGGATCCTATCAGATCTACGAAGAGGTTGGTCTACTTGAACAGGTGTTTGCTCCACAACTCTTTGGGCAACAATTTCCTCATCCACAACACTTTGTGGTGCCTGTTCATTTTCCATCGAAGCCTTAGTGTTATCTTCATCTTGAATTTCTTGAATTTTACTCCCACTAGTTTTTCTAGAAATAAATTCTCTTTCTAGAAAGACATCATTTCTGGCAACAAACACCTTGCCAAGTGTGGGATTGTAAAAGTAATATCCCTTAGTTTCCTTGGGATATCCTACAAAATAACACTTATCTGATTTGGGTCCTAGTTTATCTGAGACTTGACGTCTAACATAAGCTTCACAACCCCAAATCTTTATAAAAGACATTTTGGAACTCTTCCCAGTCCATAACGTATATGGTGTCTTTTCTACGGCTTTTGATGGGACGCGATTAAGTGTGAAAGCTACCGTCTCTAGAGCTAAACCCGAAAGGAAGTAGGTAGATCACCTGGCTCATCATTGATCGCATTCATATCTAATAGAGTACGATTTCCTCTCGGATACACCATTCCATTGTGGTGTTCCAGTGGAGTGAGTTGGGATATTATCCCACACTCGGCCAGTGATCACGAAACTCTTGACTAAGGTATTCACCACCTCGATCCGATCGAAGTAGCTTAATCGCTTACCAAGTTGGTTTTGTACTTCATTCTTGAATTCTTTGAACTTTTCAAAGGATTGACTTATGTCTCATCAAATATAAGTAGCCAAATCTACTCATATCATCGGAAAGTAATAAAGTACTTATAGCCTCCTGCCCGACATTGAAAGGGCCACATACATCGTATGTATGAGTCCTAACAAGTCCGTCGCTCTAGCCATGTCCACTAAATGGAGTTTTAGTCATCTTTCCTAAAAGACAAGATTCGCATACCTCATATGATTCAAAATCAAATGAGTCCAATAATCCATCTTTATGGAGTTGGGATATGCGTTTTTCATTTATGTGACCTAGGCGACAGTGCCAGAGATATGTTTGGTTCAAATTATTCAATTTGAACCGTTTGGTATTTACGTTATAAATTGGGTTTTCTAAATCTAGAACATAGAGACCATTCATAAGTGGTGCATTACAATAAAACATTTCATTCAAATAAATGGAACAACATTTGTCCTTTATTATAAAATTAAAGTTTTTCTTGTCTAAACAAGATACAGAAATTATGTTCTTCGTTAATGCAGGTACATAAAAGCACTCCTCTAGTTCTAAGATAAGCCCAGTGGGCAAAGACAAAGAATATGTTCCTACAGCTACAGCAGCAACTTTTGCGCCATTGCCTACTCGTAGGTCCACTTCGCCCTTTTCCATTAGTCTACTATTTCTCAGTCCCTGCACATTAGTACAAATGTGAGATGCACATTCTGTTGGGTTTCCGGCACCGCGGCGTGTGTGTGTTCGATCATGTTTCGCAAACATGAGCACAGCGGAAGCAATTAAAATTAATAAATCTATATTTATTACAACACAAACAACACACACATGCATATTACAACAAGTGTAGACATAACCGTAAATTAAAATTTGCAATAAAAGGAAATTTAACTACGTTATACCTTTCGTATGACGTGTAGCGGGAACGGCATCAACCGGAACGATCCTCGTAAGAATCGTCTCTATCCGTATCCACGCCGAGCTCCTCGGGATGACTTCGCTAAGTCATGAGCTTCGTCTTCGTACGGGTTACTAGCCTCGTGTTGAAGACGACGTGATCGAGAGATGATCACGATCCGAATCCAAATTCGGATAAAAAACCGAGTCCTCAAAACTCGATTCTCCGGAGAGGTATTCGTCAACCGTTTGACGAATCCTTCGTCCTCCACCTCAGAGGATTACCGGAGATCAAATCCCCGGTAAGTTAGGCGCTATCGGAGCACTAACCGTCGTCCAAACGACTCTCCGACAACAAAGAAACAAGCTGTCCAAAAAAACTGGACAGCTTTTGGTGGAGGAATAGAGGCCGGCCAAGGAGAGATGGAAGCTCACCTTATCACCGAACCTAGAAGAGATCACCGGAGGGTCGCCGGAGGTTCACCGGCTGAAGCTTGGTCGCCGGCAACAAGTTGGAAGGTGGCACAAGGGGCTGGGCGGCGGCACACTAGGGTTGGCGCCGAAAACTCCTTCGAGGGGTGGGCGGCAACACCAAGGGCTTAGGGTTTTTGATTAGGGCTTAATTATCCATTAAGCCCTCTTTTATAGAGAACTAATTCTCTTAATGGTTAATGGATCATATCCATAAAGCCCGTTAACCCACTCCATTAAGATAAGTTAAAATAAACCAAACCATGATGGTTTATTTTAAGTTAAAACGAACCGAACCAACCTTTGGTTCATTCGTTTAATATAAACCAAACCCTTTGGTTTATTCTCATCCATTGGATTAGAACCAAACCATTTTGGTCCATCGATTATGTCTTCATAAGACACGGCCCATCCACGCTTCCATTGCGACTGAAACAATTTCATGCTCGCTTTATGTTTGGTCCAACCAAACATAGTTTCTCTCGGTCTGAGAATCCCATTCTCAAGCTCGTTTTAAATCCTTTGGATTACACTCGTTATGCGTGTGACCAAATAGGTTCTCGGTTTATGTTGGCCGTCTATAATTAACCATTAATTATAGAACGATCATGAGTGACACCTAGTAGTACATCATGATCCCCAATTAACCGAAAAGATCAACGGTTGATCCAGAACTATTTCTGAAACCCTTCAGTAGCTCGAATGAATCGTGCCCCATTCCCTTCACTCATCTTATACCCACTTGGTTCAGGACATGGTCTATTGTGTCAGTCCCCACTAGGTTGACTACGTCACACCTAGCCCAAGTATCATTTCCTCGTCCTACGGATTCTAGTTACTCCACATGTATCGAAGAGTACCTTACTCTAAACATGTAATGCTTTGGCCAAAGACTTTAGTAACAATCCGACGAGAGGCCATGGGTATACATCTCCTCGCAAGGAGTGGTGAATCCTTTATAGGCTATTCAAACACCTTCGATCACTCGACTTATACCCAATCATCCCGGGTCCACATCTCCTTAGAGATGTTTGCTTAAGATGTCAAAGCATAAGTCTCCATGATCAAGATGACTTGAATACCGCAAGTCAAAGGAACATCGCACTTAAGCCACAGTAAGAACTTCAATGACATATCTATATATGCAGAGAACCATATGAAGTCTTACGGCTGGTCACTCCAATGAACTAGTTACCATAACTAGCATCCACGATTAACTCCGGACATCACTATGTCTCCACCAAAGCTGAGAATCACCGCTTGATACACCAAGGAGTATACCTGTAGTCTCGACGTAATCGATGGTGTCCAAATCCATCAATTCATCGACTAGGATAATTTCGATACATCACAATTACACATGTAGAGATACTCACTAGTTGTGATCCAATCACAAATTCTCTCATGGCCGTGAATCGATCGTGGGCATTCAAGAAATGAGTTTAAGATCCAATCAAATACATAAAACATGTATACTCAAATAGTGAATCTTCATTTATCATATAAATGGTTCATACATAAGGCGATTGCCTTAGGACATCTCTCATATATTACTAACAGACTCACTTGGCCTAATGCCAATCGCTACGTATCAATACCATAAGCTCTAACATGACCCTCAAACTTACTTTGAGGTAATGCTTTAGTCAAAGGATCCGCTAAGTTCCTTTCAAAGGGGAATTTTCGATTTGTATTTCGCTTCTACCGATGATCTCTCCGATAAGATGATAGCGGAAGCACATGTTTGGATCATCGATGAGACCACATCAAGTTCGAGAAGAACTACTTGATCCAAACCGCTTCTTTGTCGCCTAAAGTCGCAATGTATTCTCGCCTTAGTGGCGTAATCCGCTATAGCGCCAAGCTTGGAACCTTTCCAACTTATTGCGCCCATTCTAGGTGAATACATACCTGCATCGAGACATGGAATCATCCTGTTCGTCTCAAGTCCGCATCCATATACCCGCGATCACCATGTCCCTTCTCCATATATTAGAACACATCCTTAGTTCTTCTTAAGTACTTAAGGATTGTCTTAACATCCACCCAATGATCCATTCCTCGATCGGATCGTATCCGCCGTGACACTCAGAGCATACGATACATCGGGCCTCGTGACATAACATAGCATACATGATAGATCCTATCATGGATGCATAGGAATCTTACTCATGCAAATCCTCTCGCCTTCAGGCGCGACACATAGACTTCAAAGGTGTACCCCATGCCCGATGGGTAGGAAACCTTTCTTGGATTCGACATGCTAAACCTCTTTAGCACTCTGGCCTATATATGTAGACCGCGAAGACCAAGCAACCGCTTCGATCTATCTCTATAGATCTTAATCCCGAGGATGTAGGTTGCTTCTCTGTCTTTCATGGAGAATGTCTTGATAACCAAACCTTCACTCGATCAGAAGATTGAAACATCGCTTCCTATAAGTAGTATGTCATCGACATACAATACTAGGAATACGACTGCACTCCCACTAACCTTCTTGTACACACAAGGTTCGTCTGGATTTTGTGAGAAATCAAACCTTTTGATTGTCTCATCAAAACGGATATTCCAGCTCCTGGATGCTTGCTTCAATCCATAAATAGATCGTCGCAATTTGCATACCTTGGTTTTATCAACCGATGTGAAACCCTCAGGCTGTATCATATACACGTCCTCGAGCAGGTTTCCATTAAGGAAAGCTGTTTTCACATTCATCTGCCATATCTCATAATCATAATGAGCCACTATGGCCAGGAGCATCCGAATGGATTTAAGCATAGCTACAGGCGAATAGGTTTCGTCATAATCAACACCTTGTTTTTGACGATATCCTTTCGCCACCAATCTACCCTTATAGGTAATCACATTACCATCCATGTCGGTTTTCTTCTTGAAAACCCACTTGCACCCTTTAGGCTTTATCCCTTCAGGTGGGTCAACCAAGTTCCAAACTTGGTTTTCATACATGGAATCCATTTCCGACTTCATGGCACCAAGCCACTTATCCCTTTCTGAACTTGTCAGCACTTCTTCATAACTGGTAAGCTCCTCATCATCAATGAGTAACACGTCGTTCCATTCACTTACGAGAAATCCATATCTCTCAGGAATATTGCGTGTTCTACCAGATCTACGAAGATGTGGTGTTACAATAGGTCCAGCCGATTGCTCATCACTATGAGTTGTCGGCTGTTGTGCTTCACCAGGTATCTCATTAATGTCTATTTGAGTCTCTCGAGCCTCCTCAAGCTCGACGACACTCCCACTATTTTCTTGCAAGAGAAACTCTTTCTCTAGAAACACAACATGCCTTGAAACAAACACCTTTTGTTCCACAGGATGATAGAATTGGTAACCCCTTGTTTCCTTAGGGTATCCAATAAATAGACATTTATCAGACTTAGCATCCAGTTTATCGTCTGATCACTTCACATAAGCAGGACAACCCCATATCTTCAAGTAAGATACATGAGGTTTCTTACCATTCCATATCTCATATGGAGTAGTTGAGACTACCTTGGTAGGCATTCTGTTTAACAAGTAAACAGCTGTCTGAAGTGCATAATCCCAAAAGGACTTGGGAAGAGTCGCATGATTCATCATTGACCTGACCATGTCCAACAAGGTCCGGTTACGCCTCTCAGATACACCATTATGCTGTGGTGTATAGGGCGGAGTCCATTGAGACAATATGCCATTGTCTCTTAGATAATCAAGAAACTCTTGACTTAAGTATTCTCCACCTCGATCCGATCGAAGTATTTTAATACTTTTGTCAAGTTGTTTCTCTACTTCATTTCTGAATTCTTTGAACCTTTCAAAGGCTTCAGACTTGTGTTTCATCAAGAACACATACCCAAACCGTGAGTGATCATCGGTGAAGGTAATGAAGTAGCTATAGCCTCCTAAAGCTTGAGTTGACATAGGTCCACATACATCAGTATGTACTAGACCTAGTAACTCTCCCACTTGTTCACCTTTTCCCGTAAAAGGTAACTTAGTCATCTTGCCTTTTAAGCATGATTCACATGTATCGTATGAATCCAATTCAAACGATTCCAGAATTCCACATCGGTGTAATTCGGACATGCGTTTCTTGCTTACATGGCCAAGATGACAATGCCACATGTAGGAGTCTATTTGATTATCCTTTCGAGCACGCTTGTTGCTCGCTTCGATATTGCAAATGTCACTGGATACGTCCAACGTATAAACACCATTGCTTAAAGTTCGGTCCATAAAGAACCCCATTCAAAGTTATGTAACAACAATTGTTACTAAAGCGTCGAATGGAAACCATTTCTATTTAAACAAGAAATAGAAATGATGTTCTTTATCAACGAAGGAATATAAAAGCAATTGTCCAGTTCTAAGACAAGTCCTGCAGGGAGTTTCAACAAATACGTTCCGATGGCGAGTGCAGCAACCTTTGCTCCATTCCCAACACGCAAATTTGACTCTCCCTTGACGAGTCTTCTTCTATTCCTTAGCCCATGTATGTCATTACATATATGTGAGCCACACCCAATATCGAATACCCAAGTGTCTGAGGAAATAGAATGACAATCAATAAAGAAGATTTACAGTGGGGCATCCGATGCCTTATCCTTCTTCACGGACTCAAGATAAATCTTGTACTTTCTTCGCAAATGGCTCTCCTTGCCATAATGATGGCAAGTTTCCTTTTGTGCTAGTTCTACCTTCTTAGCCCTTCTCTTCTTTCCCTTCTGCTGTTCCTTTGACTTCCTCTTAGAACCTTTCTTCGAGGAATCAACTAACAACACTGTCCTCGCCATGCTTCTCAAGACTCCACAGTCTTGACATATTGAGCAAGACCACAGATGAACCTCCTAGCATCTCAGAGGTGAAGAGGAGCTTTGAGACTTCGAACCTTTCGAATCTCGCTTGCTCATCAACCAACTCACAAAGATGAAGGACTACGATATGAGCATCCATATGCTCATGCTGCTTTCGTAGCTTGGGTTCCATCGTGGCTAGCATGATGCAACTCATTTGTTCAGAATCACTCACATGTTTCTGATAGGCCAACAATTGGTCCAAAGTTGCATCGTCACTAGGATCAAGTGAAGAGGCGCCTTCGAGGACATACACAAGCTTTTCACCTTGAGAACAATTCTCAAGTTTCTAAGCCACCCAAGAAGTTCGCCCTACCAATTTATTTGAATCCAAAATGGAACGCAAATTCAAACACATCATGATCAATATATTAACTTAGAAATACAAAACGAGCATATATGAGAAAATGATTTTAAAATGCATCAATATACATTTATGAATCCCATTCATTTTTCGAATTTCAAAAACCCTTAAAATCACTTCGGGAGATCGTAGGTCCATCTCCGAATGGGCTGATATCCATCATAGATAAGAACAACCTTGGAGTGAGTCCAACAAGCCATTCTTAGCTATGATGGTGGGTATCAAGTATACCGATTACATATCATGTATATGTAACTATCACAATGTGCTATCAACTAATTGAATGTTTACACATACATTGGGTTGTTAACACATTAACAAGTATGCATCATATGCATAGCGCCCAACTTCACCTCTCTTCACATCGACCTTGGAGTGAGTCCAACAAATCGATGCTCCAAGTTAAAGCCGACCCATTAATCGCGAAATAGTTTTAATATGGTTAGAGCGCATTCAACCAATTAGCCAGGCTTGGAGTGAGTCCAACAACTCAAACTAACGATTGACCTCTGACTCTTACCATATTAGAGGTAAACTATTCCAATGATTTGAACATGTTCAGGTTCGAGCCGGGCTTGGAGTGAGTCCAACAACCCAAACAAGAAACAGAACTCTGGTTCTAACCATATTAATGGAAGGTGTAGGCTTTAATATTGAGTTAGGGTTTTATGTCTCATCCTCTTTGTATGCAAATAACTATTATCTACATGGCATGACATATACATCTACATGTCACGACACGCATGGCATAATGTTATGCATCTAATGCAATTACATGGCATACAATTATGTCATGTACATAATTTCCTTATTTGTCATAACTATTTATGGAAATAAAATATGTTTAAGATTTGATTCTCCAAATCAAATCATAATTAAATTAGGAAACAAATTTCCAAATCTAATCACATATTTTATTCATGGAATTATTTGATTAAGGAAAATCTATTTAGGAAACCAATTTCCTAAATCATTAAAACTACTTATGGAAATAAAATATTTTAAGATTTGATTTCCCAAATCAAATCATGATTAAATTAGGAAACAAATTTCCAGAATCTAATCAAATATTTTATTTATGGAAAATATCAATTTCCATAAATACTTTCAACTTTCCAAAAGTGGAAGATTTCCATAAATACTTCTAGACTTTCCAAAATTGAAAAATTTCCATAAATACTTCTAAATTTCCTAAATTAGAAAATTTCCAGAAATACATTATGACTATCGCAAAACCATTTTACGATTATGTGGAAACACAACCTGGGCTCTGATACCACTGTTGGGTTTCCTGCACCGCGGCGTGTGTGTGTTCGATCATGTTTCGTAAACATGAACACAGCGGAAGCAATTAAAATTAATAAATCTATATTTATTACAACACACACAACACACACATGCATATTACAACAAGTGTAGACATAACCGTAAATTAAAATTTGCAATAAAAGGAAATTTAACTACGTTATACCTTTCGTATGACGTGTAGCGGGAACGGCATCAACCGGAACGATCCTCGTAAGAATCGTCTCTATCCGTATCCACGCCGAGCTCCTCGGGATAACTTCGCTAAGTCACGAGCTTCGTCTTCGTACGGGTTACTAGCCTCGTGTTGAAGACGACGTGATCGAGAGATGATCACGATCCGAATCCAAATTCGGATCAAAAACCGAGTCCTCAAAACTCGATTCTCCGGAGAGGTATTCGTCAACCGTTTGACGAATCCTTCGTCCTCCACCTCAGAGGATTACCGGAGATCAAATCCCCGGTAAGTGAGGCGCTATCGGAGCACTAACCGTCGTCCAAACGACGCTCCGACAACAAAGAAACAAGCTGTCCAGAAAAACTGGACAGCTTTTGGTGGAGGAATAGAGGCCGGCCAAGGAGAGATGGAAGCTCACCTTATCACCGAACCTAGAGGAGATCACCGGAGGGTCGCCGGAGGTTCACCGGCTGAAGCTTGGTCGCCGGCAACAAGTTGGAAGGCGGCACAAGGGGCTGGGCGGCGGCACACTAGGGTTGGCGCCGAAAACTCCTTCAAGGGGTGGGCGGCAACACCAAGGGCTTAGGGTTTTTGATTAGGGCTTAATTATCCATTAAGCCCTCTTTTATAGAGAACTAATTCTCTTAATGGTTAATGGATCATATCCATAAAGCCCGTTAACCCACTCCATTAAGATAAGTTAAAATAAACCAAACCATGATGGTTTATTTTAAGTTAAAACGAACCGAACCAACCTTTGGTTCATTCGTTTAATATAAACCAAACCCTTTGGTTTATTCTCATCCATTGGATTAGAACCAAACCATTTTGGTCCATCGATTATGTCTTCATAAGACACGGCCCATCCACGCTTCCATTGCGACTGAAACAATTTCATGCTCGCTTTATGTTTGGTCCAACCAAACATAGTTTCTCTCGGTCTGAGAATCCCATTCTCAAGCTCGTTTTAAATCCTTTGGATTACACTCGTTATGCGTGTGACCAAATAGGTTCTCGGTTTATGTTGGCCGTCTATAATTAACCATTAATTATAGAACGATCATGAGTGGCACCTAGTAGTACATCATGATCCCCAATTAACCAAAAAGATCAACGGTTGATCCAGAACTATTTCTGAAACCCTTGATGCTCGAATGAATGATTATTGCCCCATTCCCTTCACTCATCTTATACCCACTTGGTTCAGACATGGTCTATTGTGTCACCCCACTAGGTGACTCACGTCACACCTAGCCCAAGTATCATTTCCTCGTCCTCACAGTTCTAGTTACTCCACATGTATCAGAGTACCTTACTCTAAACATGTAATGCTTTGGCCAAAGACTTTAGTAACAATCCGACGAGAGGCCATGGGTATACATCTCCTCGCAAGGAGTGGTGAATCCTTTATAGGCTATTCAAACACCTTCGATCACTTCGACTTATACCCAATCATCCCGGGTCCACATCTCCTTAGAGATGTTTGCTTAAGATGTCAAAGCATAAGTCTCCATGATCAAGATGACTTGAATACCGCAAGTCAAAGGAACATCACACTTAAGCCACAGTAAGAACTTCATTGACATATCTATATATGCAGAGAACCATATGAAGTCTTACGGCTGGTCACTCCAATGAACTAGTTACCATAACTAGCATCCACGATTAACTCCGGACATCACTATGTCTCCAGCCAGTGAGAATCAGCTGCTTGGATACACCAAGGAGTATACCTCGTGCTAGTCTCGACAGAATTGATGGTGTCCAAATCCATCAATTCATCGACTAGGGATAATTCCGATACATCACAATTACACATGTAGAGATACTCACTAGTTGTGATCCAATCACAAATTCTCTCATGTTGTGAATCGTATCGTGGGCATTCAGTAAATGAGTTTAAGATCCAATCAAATACATAAAACATGTATACTCAAATAGTGAATCTCTCATATATTACTAACACATTCGGTATCTAATACCCATGTAGAAGAAATAGATAGATTAACTTCTATAACGTGTATACTTAAGGCAGAAGTCCCACTTCTTTTCTTCTTTACTTCCTCAAGGTAGACTTTGCAGTTCCGCTTCCAGTGTCCAGTCTCACCGCAATGGAAACAGTCCCCTTCCTTAGGTACTTTACCTTTACCCTTTGAAGTGGATGAATTGGCCTTGCCTTTGGCTTGGGTCTTACCCTTGCCTTTGCGCTTACCTTTGCCCTTCTTGACCATTAGTACGTTACTAACTTTCTTCTTGAGATTCAGTTTAGCAGTTCTCAATAAGCTGAGAATCTCAGGCAAAGGCTTATCAATTTCATTCATGTTATAATTCATGACGAATTGATTATATGCTTCCGACAATGATTGCAGGATAACATCGGTTGCCAATTCTTGGCTCAGTGGAAAACCTAGTCTTTCAGGTTCTCAACGTACTCTATCATTTTAAGTACGTGAGTTCCTACAGGTGTTCCTTCTTGCATCTTTCATGCAAAAAGAGCCTTAGACACTTCAAAACGCTCGTGCCTAGCTTGTCCTTGATATAGTTGTTTCAAATGCTCAACCATACCATAGGCATCCATGTTCTCATGTTGCTTCTGAAGCTCAGAGTTCATGGTGGCAAGCATAAGACATGACACATCTAATACGTCATCTTGATGCTTCTTATAAGCATCCTTTTCAGCACGAGTGGCCGCAGGGGCGGGTGTTTCAGGGATAGACTGCTCTAGGACATACAGTTTACGTTCTTGCTTGAGGATAATCCTCAAGTTCCTATACCAGTCTAGAAAGTTAGCTCCATTGAGCTTGTCTTTCTCAAGGACAGATCGCAAGTTGAGGGGGTGTGTCATGTTAGATGACGTGGTGATCTACAACATTAAAATGCAAAATTAAGTATCATACCTAAGTCATTTAATTAGGCCTTTAATTAAATGAGGCTCCCACTAAATTCTCATAGCTTTGATATGAGCTAATCATTGATGTAGGCAAACACATTTTGCTTACATCATTAGCTTCTATTTAGCTATAAATTTATATGGGATAAAGATCCACATCATACTTCGTCTTGAGTTAGCTTTGGCTAATCGCCCAAGACGTAGTATGATTAGGTAGGCAATCTTTTGCCAATTACATCTGATGTAACTCTTTAATAGCTTTGGTTAAGTTTAGATTAGTTTAGTGCTTATTCCTAAACCAGCTTCCAGGCCGTGGCGAGGCACAGAGGCCTTCTTTGATATCGGAGCAACGACCACTTTCTAAGACAAAGCTGATGTTCGGAAATCAAACAAAACTAATTTTTAAAACTTATGTTCAAAGCTAATATATGCCTCTACTTTCTTAATTAATTAAGAAAAACTTAATTAAGTCTTAACCAAGTTTGATAGTGGGACATCGCGATTGTCCACTCGCACTCTTCCAAGATAAAATGCATTGGTTTGCTTTGGCAAACCCAACAACAAATGATCGAGGAAGTAGTGAGTACCAAACTTTGGTAGGCATATCGTTTTTGACTTATTAAGAAATAAACTTAAACATGCATCACATACATATTAGCATACATCACATATAAGCTAAATTAACATGCATCACCTACATATTAAACTAAGCGTGTCATGGTTATGGCCCTTATTCTACAATCTTCTCAAGCCAATGAAAAGATTGATTGGTCAACCTAGGGATAACATCTTCTCCCAAGTGCTTCCTTTTGGTTGTCTTGTGTTGTTGACTTCCTCCTTGTAACGTCATCTTCCAATGGACCCTCCATCTTTATTTTGTATATTACAAAAGGAGAAAGACTCGAGTTACATTCGAGTCTAAAACTAATTTTACAACAAGAATTTTAGGAGAAAGGCACGACACGCAGGCCGTATTAAGAATTACAACACACACATTCACAAACTTTTTGGGACTAGGCCATAACCATGCACCATGTCAATTTTAACTTTTAAAAGACATCGGATATTTTATTATGTTTGAAAAATTGCTAATGCAATTATCAACTCATAATAAAATTTTGTTGGGATGTATACTGAAAGCCTAGCTCTTTTGTATGAACATCTTTATTTTAAAATAAGAATCACATGATCATTATTTGCACTTTATATTTATATATGTGCATAATGTCTAATACTTTACATTGTAGATAACATGGTGCTTAGGTGTGGCACAGAAGATCATGTTATCAGTCCCTTGTAGAGTATAAGCAGAGGCTCACAACCAAGATGGTTTTGGACAAACCATTGGCATGGTTGTAGTATAGCTTGGTATTGTTTTATCTTGAACATAGAGTTACACTAGTACACTTAGGTGTATTGAGCAGGACCGACATAGAGGTGATTCAATTTATTGCTGACTACATAATTGAATCGGACCTCGGATATTATGTTGTACATGCTCTTAATCCCGATATAATAACGGGCACATGTACTTAATATTTATTTCTTTGATTTACCAGAGGGTGAGATTTCTATGGATTAAATCAATATGCCCGATAAGTTGGGAAATGATATTATTTACATGGTGTGCCGTTGATTATAGGAGGAAACCGTGTCCTATATATTAGGTTGATGATGTCCCCTTGAGGAGCTCATAAGGTTCATCATATAAACCCTGTAGGTTGACTTAGTCAACATGATGATAAGGTTGAGTGGTACTACTTGAGGAGTTAGAGTTAATTGATTGATGGTCAGTAAAATAATCAATTGACAGACATTCGATATCTTAAACACGGGGAGATGGATGTACAAATAATATATGGAGCCCATATTAATTTATGGGGGTTGGTGAGGTAGTTCGATGATGATCCTCTAGTGGAATGGAACATCATTGATGGATCAAGTTTGTGTGGTTCCGATCCATCGGGTGGCCAAGACCCAACTCCTCCTCATGGTCCCTATCGTAGCCTAATATAAACCTCATGAAGTCTAGATCAAATGATGGAAAACAAATCTCTAGATCCGACGGTTGGGATTAAATCCCTAGAACCGACGGTGGAGATTAAATCTCTAGATCCGACGGTTGGGATTAAATCCCTAGAACCGACGGTTGAGATTAAATCTCTAGATCCGACGGTTGAGGTTAAAACCCTAGAACCGACACTGGAGATTAAACCAAGGCCTAAACCCAACTCTATATATAAGGCTTATTGGGTTGGGCGGCAAGGAATAATGAATGGTTTAGGGGATTAGGGTTTGCTTCCTTTGGAGGCAAGGAATCCTAGTTGGTTTAGAATTTTTTGGGCGGCTAGGGTTTGGGAGCAAAGGTGGGCGGCAACACATGGAAGATGAGCTTCTTCTTCTTCCTAAGACATGGCCGGCCCCTACCTTCTACCCTTTACCTTGGTCGGTGCTCATTCTATTCTCCTTCCCCTCCTCCATAGCCGGCACATAGAAGATGGTTTTCAAAGAGATTAGGGTTTTGCCTTTTCTTTGGTTGGGCGGCAAGAAATCCTAGGTTAGGGTTTGGTTGGGCGGCTAGGGTTGCAAGGAGAGTGGGCGGCAACTATAGGAGAGGATCTCTTCTTCTTCCTAGGGTGTGACCGGTCCCTAGATCTCTTCCTTCCACCTTGGTTGGGGCTCAACCGAATTCCCTTTCTCCTCTTCTCTTCTTCTTGGCCGGCGGCACTAGAAGCTAGAGTTTATCTCTAGTTTGGTTCCTTGGTGGTTTACATTTTGTTCTCTCTATTCTTGGGGCCGGCGGGATCAATCCTTTGTGGATTGGTGGTTGGCTCAAGCAAGAAGGGAAAGAGAGTTCTTCTTTCTTGGATTGAAGAAGATCTAGGAAGCTTCAACTTGTGGAGGATCTTCGCCCACACGAAGTCTACAAGGAGGTTAGGACATACGATAGAAGATCAAGAGGTATAAAAGTTTTATAACTTTTATTATTGTTCTTTGCATGTTCTTATTGATATGCTAGCTTATGTTCTTTATATTAGTATATGTTGATTATACTAGTTTACATTTGTATGTATTTGAATAATCATGGACCCCGAATAAGAAACACAAAAACCGGCGATCCGTCCGTCGTCTCTTCTGCGGCTAATCAACTAGAAGAGTTGTGTTGCTTGAACAACTAGTTTGTTCAAGCGACCACTCAAGTTGTTAGCACGACGACGAATAGGTTGTGCTAAGGAAACTCATCCCATCCGGATTAGTTTTCATTAGTGAAAATTTTAATCCGGGGACATGGGAGCCGATGAGCATTCCGAGGAATAGCACATTGCCAACAATTGGTATCAGAGCCACGGTTTCCGGTTTTGTGTGTTTTGGATTCGGTTACTTTCACGCACTTATCATATATTGTGTATGCCGGATAATAGTAGGATGTGCGTAGGCTAACTTTTTGGTTGCAGGCATAAGATCCAACTATTATGGCTATATATGTGTGTATGTGATTGCATGTGTGTGTGATTATATATTATTTGAATCCTCGGGGTTGACGAGGCTAAATTAGTATTTAATTTTTGTAATTGAATACAACATTGTTTAGCCACTCTTTATTTTATTTTACTTTCGATCTAGATTTCATGTACACTCCCTCGTGGAGTATAGGATCGATGGATGTAAAATAAAATAGGTTTTATTCTCGGCTCGGATCTCCGGTTGGCTCGTACATGGCGTAGGAGGAGCGGACGAGGTGGCGACACGACGGGACACATATTGGAGAACAATGCCATAATAGTTGGAAAAATTCTGATTTTTCCATATTTATTTCTGATTTGTTTTATATGCATGTTGTGTGTGCTTGAAAATTCATCATTGTCAATTTACTAAGTGGGAGAGGGACATTTTAATTAATTCCCGCGGCCTCCATTACAATTTGACGTGTGATGCAACAAACTTGCGCGTCGGCTCTGAGTGCCTTCCTCCCCATCGAATGAGTTTGTTTGCGGATCACTAGGTCAAATAATGGTTATAGGAAATTATTTAGGAGCGTGTGTACTTCCCCATCGGTAAGGCACATAATCCGAAATAATTCCCTTAGTACCGTGTAATGGTGCACACTTAGATGCAAATAAAAAGTATCCTCCCCATCGGAGTCACTGCTTTTATTTGTAGGGCCAAAGAGGAACCAACTATTAATTTTATTTGTCAAAAAGAAAGGTTGACAAGATAATAAAATTAATGGGTAAAACCTCCTCTTACAAATGTAGAATTCGTATACGTCCACACTATCGTGGCATGCGATATTCTCGGTGTTTTGAGGTGTTGGTTGATTTCGAAATTTTATTGTTTGAGGAATCAATAATTTTTTGAAATCTAAAGCAATGATCTATGTGATTCTTAGGATTTTCAAAATTGACTTTCAGTCCACTTACTATGATACTAAAGGAAATAAACTTACTGTATCCAAATAATATTGATTGGAAAAGATTCTAGATATTGTCTTATCTGCTAAGGAATACAAGTATGCACTCTTCAAAGAGTGTCCTCAAGCCATCATTGCTCAAAAGGGTTTCTACTTCTAAGCCGAAAGACAAGAAGAAGAAGAAACAAGGTGAAGCAAAGATGGTGGGAGGATCTCAGGGAAGAGTGAAGAAGCCGAAAGGCAAGTACTTCACTTGCAAGCAGGATGGACATTGGAAGAAGGACTGTCCCAATCCAAAACAGAATAAAGGTATATCTTTTGGACTAGTCATTGAAACATGATTAGCGATGATATCTACCGACACCTGGTGAGTAGATACGGGAGTCACTAATCATGTATGCAACAATTTGCAGGGGTTCCAGGAAACCCGATGACTAGCTAAAGGGGAGATTACCATTTACTTGGGCAATGCCATGATGGTGGAAGCTATTGCAGTGGGAGAAGTTTTATTTATCTCTTGAAAATAATAAAACTTTGGTTCTGGAAAATTCCCTTTATGTACCTTTATTTAGAAAGAATTTAGTTTCAGTTTCTAAATTATTATGGATGGATATTCTATTTCTTTTAATGACAGAGTTGTTATAAAAGGAATAGGGAGAATATCTATTCAGGTACATTGAAAGGAAATTTGAACCAAAACCTCCCACGATGCAAATTGAAGTTAATAACTCATCTTCTAATTCTAATAAGAGAAAAGAACCTTTGAAGATGAACCAAACATATCTTTGACTTCTTAGGCTTGGTCACATTAACCTAAGCAGAATTCAATAGGTTGATAGCTGATGGACCTTTGGGTTCATTAGTGGTGGAGGATCTCCCAACCTGTGAATCTTGCTTGGAGGGTAAGATGACCAAGAGGCCTCTCAAGGCCAAGGGGTATAGATACAAAGATGTGTTGGAATTGGTTCATTCTGATTCGTATGGTCCTATGTCTATCCAGACAAGAGGTAGTTTTGAACATTTCATCTTTTTCATAGATGATTGTTCAAGATATGGATGACACTACGATCTGATTGTGGTGGTGAGTACCTCTTGGGAGAGTTTAGGAATTACTTATCAGAGGCTGGGATTCAATCCCAATTGACTGCACCTGGCACACCCCAGCAGAACGGTGTAGCAGAACGAAGGAATAGGACTCTTATGAAGATGGTTAGATCGATGATGAGTTATTCTGACTTGTTTTATAGTCCTAGAGATCAGAGGGTGATCGTTAACACGAACACCAGATTTCTAGAGGAAGACTATGTGGTAAAGCCACAAGGCCAAGGGTAAAATTTTTCTAGAAGAGTTAAAAAGGGAAGTCACTTCTTTAGTACTACCGGTACAATAGGATATACCACATGTCACTGCACCGCGTGTCACAAAGGATACACAGATGATACCTCGTCGTAGTGGGAGGGTTGTTGGACAGCCTCTTAGATTCATGTTTTTGGACGAATCTTCTGATTTGGTCCCTAGCAAACATGAACCTGATCCCTAGACATACGACGAGGCAATCCAAGATATAAATACAACATCTTGGCAAAGTGCAATGAATACTGAGATTGAATATATGGATTCAAGTCAGGTCTGGGAGCTCTTATGCATTGCAGCTCATATGGATTATGAGGTGTGGCAGATGGATGTCAAGACAGCTTTCCTTAATGGAAGTCTTGAGGAAAACATCTATATGAAGCAACCAGAGGGATTCATTGCTAAGGGCAAAGATCGTATTGTATGTAAGCTTAATCGGCCCGTTTATGGACTGAAGCAAGCTTTGAGGTCTTGGAACATCCGCTTTGATGAGGTAAATCCAGACTTATGGATTTATTCAAAGTCCGGATGAGTCTTGTGTATACAAGAGATGTGACGGAAACATAGTGGTATTTCTTGTACTATACGTAGATAATATTTTGGTAGTTGGCAACAATATCAGAGTGTTATCAGACGTAAGGGTATGGTTGTCCAAACAGTTTTGAAGGACTTGGGAGAAGTGGATCACAACCTTGGGATCAAGGTTGTTGTGCTTATCCCAAGCTTCATACATAGACATGATTTTGGATCATTTTAGCATGCAGAACTCCAAGAAGGGTTTTCTACCTTTCAGGTATGGAGTTACTTTATCTAAGGAGATGTGTCCTAGATCATCTGAGGTGATAAAGGAGCTGAAGGCGGTTCCTTATGCTTCGGCATTAGGAAGCCTCATGTATGCTATGTACGAGACAAGATATCTGCTTTGCCATGAGCATGGTTAGCAGAAATCAGAGTAATCCAGGACAGGGACATTGAACTGCAGTAAAAGCATATATTGTAGTGCATGAGAAGGACTAGAGATTATATGCTAGTTTACCGGGCAGACCAATTACTCCCTGTGGGTTGCATGGATTGTGATTTCCAATCAGATAGGGATAACAGTAAGTCTACCTTAGGTTTTGTGTTTACTTTTGGAGGTGGAGCCATAGTATGGAAGAGTGTCAAGCAGAAATGCGTGGTGGACTCTACCATGGAAGCTGGGTATGTGGCAGCCCCCGGGCGGCCAAAGAAGCTGTGTGGCTCAGGAACTTTCTGATGGACTTGGATGTGATTCCTGGTTTGCCCAGAACTATCACAATTAATTGTGATAATAATGGTGCAGTTGCAAACTCGAAGGAACCACGAGTCCATAATGATAGTAAACACATAGAGTGCAAGTACCACCTGATACGAGAAATCGTAAAGGAGGTAGAAGTTGCTGTCGCCTAGATTGCATCAGAGGATGACCTGGTAGACCCTTTCACTAAGGCCCTTCTAGTGAGAGCTTTGATAGGCATGTGGAGGGAAGGGGAATCAGATGTATGGCAGTATGATGACAGCATAGTCTTTTAGTATAAGTGGGAGATTGTTGGGATGTATACTGAAAGCCTAGCTCTTTTGTATGAACATCTTTATTTTGAAATAAGAATATCATGATCATTGTTTGCACTTTATATTTATATATGTGCATAATGTCTAATACTTTACATTGTAGATAACATGGTGCTTGGGTGTGGCACAGAAGATCATGTTATCAGTCCCTTGTAGAGTATAAGCAGAGGCTCACAACCAAGATGGTTTTGGACAAACTATTGGCATGGTTGTAGTATAGCTTGGTATTGTTTTATCTTGAACATAGAGTTACACTAGTACACTTAGGTGTATTGAGCAGGACCGACATAGAGGTGATTCAATTTATTGCTGACTACATAATTGAATCGGACCTCGGATATTATGTTGTACATGCTCTTAATCCCGATATAATAACGGGCACATGTACTTAATATTTATTTCTTTGATTTACCAGAGGGTGAGATTTCTATAGATTAAATCAATATGCCCGGTAAGTTGGGAAATGATATTATTTACATGGTGTGCCATTGATTATAGGAGAAAACCGTGTCCTATATATTAGATTGATGATGTCCCCTTGAGGAGCTCATAAGGTTCATCATGTAAACCCTGTAGGTTGACTTAGTCAACATGATGATAAGGTTGAGTGGTACTACTAGAGGAGTTAGATGTTAATTGATTGATGGTCAGTAAATCAACCAATTGACGGACATTCGATATCTTAAACACGGGGAGATGGATGTACAAATAATATATGGAGCCCATATTAATGTATGGGGGTTGGTGAGGTAGTTCGATGATGATCCTCTAGTGGAATGGAACATCATTGATGGATCAAGTTTGTGTGGTTCCGATCCATCGGGTGGCCAAGACCCAACTCCTCCTCATGGTCCCTATCGTAGCCTAATATAAACCTCATGAAGTCTAGATTAAATGATGGAAAATAAATCTCTAGATCCGACGGTTGGGATTAAATCCCTAGAACCGACGGTGGAGATTAAATCTCTAGATCCGACGGTTGGGATTAAATCCCTAGAACCGACGGTTGAGATTAAATCTCTAGATCCGACGGTTTAGATTAAAACCCTAGAACCGACGGTGGAGATTAAACCAAGGCCTAAACCCAACTCTATATATAAGGCTTATTGGGTTGGGCGGCAAGGAATAATGAATGGTTTAGGGGATTAGGGTTTGCTTCCTTTGGAGGCAAGGAATCCTAGTTGGTTTAGAATTTTTTGGGCGGCTAGGGTTTGGGAGCAAGGTGGGCAACACATGGAAGATGAGCTTCTTCTTCTTCCTAAGACATGGCCACCCTACCTTCTACCCTTTACCTTGGTCGGTGCTCATTCTATTCTCCTTCCTCCTCCATAGCCAGATATAGAAGATGGTTTTCAAAGAGATTAGGTTTTGCCTTTCCTTTGGTTGGGCAAGAAATCCTAGGTTAGGAGTTTGGTTGGCGGCTAGGGTTGGCAAGGAGAGTGGGAGGCAACTATAGGAGAGGATCTCTTCTTCTTCCTAGGGTGTGGCGGTCCCTAGATCTCTTCCTTCCACCTTGGCCTGGCTCAACCGAATTCCCTTTCTCCTCTTCTCTTCTTCTTGGCCGGCGGCACTAGAAGCTAGGGTTTATCTCTAGTTTTGTTCCTTGGTGGTTTCCATTTTGTTCTCTCTATTCTTGGGGCCGGCGGGATCAATCCTTTGTGGATTGGTGGTTGGCTCAAGCAAGAAGGGAAAGAGAGTTCTTCTTTCTTGGATTGAAGAAGATCTGGGAAGCTTCAACTTGTGGTGGATCTTCGCCCACACGAAGTCTACAAGGAGGTTAGGACATACGATAGAAGATCAAGAGGTATAAAAGTTTTATAACTTTTATTATTGTTCTTTGCATGTTCTTATTGATATGCTAGCTTATGTTCTTTATGTTAGTATATGTTGATTATACTAGTTTACATTTGTATGTATTTGTATAATCATGGACCCCAAATAAGAAACACAAAAACCGGCAATCCGTCCGTCGTCTCTTCCGCGGCTAATCAACTAGAAGAGTTGTGTTGCTTGAACAACTAGTTTGTTCAAGCGACCACTCAAGTTGTTAGCACGACGACGAATAGGTTGTGCTAAGGAAACTCATCCCATCCGGATTAGTTTTCATTAGTGAAAATTTTAATCCGGGTGCATGGGAGCCGATGAGCATTTCGAGGAATAGCTCATTGCCAACAAATTTATCCTACTTCTATATCATATATAAAATAGAGAAAACCTATTTTTTTTATACGATCTTTCGCAAGTGGCTCTGATACCACTGTAGGGAGTTTTTATGCAAAATAGCATATGCGCAACGGAAAAATAGGATCCCTTCCAAGTGATCCTTGCGAAAGAAAACCTCGTACAAAAAAAATAAATTTCTCAAAATCTATCTTATAGGAGAATATTACCTTTGTTGCGTGCCCTTTTTAATCCCGCTTCTCCTTGGGTTTGTTGGATCTTTTAGCACGTTCAAATGTCCGTGCCTCTATATGTATCCACACGAGCAATCTCTTGTCTCACAAAAGAAACTAGAAGAGCTCTCCTTTACTTCTTGCTAGAGAAGTCCCTAAAGGAGAGGAAGGTAGGGAAAAAGAGAAAGGAAGAAGAAGACCACTCTTCTTGCTAGCCTACATTCACAAAAGCCACACAACCAAAGCCTCTCACCACCAAGCTCTCTCCAAGACTCAAGCTTCCACCACTTTGGCTGGCCACCCCATGGTGTGTTTTATAGGATTGAAAAAACCTTTCACCTCCTATCACATTCAATGCAATCAATTGCATTGAAAAATAATGGCCGGCCACATGTGGAGAAATTCCAAAGGTCAAAACCCTTTGTCTCCTTCCACCTCATCAAGCTTAGGTGGCATGCTTATGTGGCATGCTTAGGTGGCATGCTTATGTGGCATTCATGCATGTTGAATTAATCTTATTAATTCAATAAGCTTATGTTATCATATTGAATTAATCTCATTAAATCAATAAGATAACATATTGAATTAATCTTATTAAATCAATTAAGCTTAGGCTATCATGATAACATATTTATTTAATCTTATTAAATTAATAAGCTTAGCATATTGAATTAATCTCATTAAATCAACAAGCTAAAATTCTCATTAAGCTTAAAGTCCAAAAACCATTTTGTACTTAAGCTTATTCCCAAATTATTCTAGTCAAACTAGAATGCACTAATTCTTCTAATCATCATGCTCTTTGTGTGTGACCCTATAGGCTCTCATAACGTTGGCAGTGGATCTAAACTCTTTTAGATACACAAGCAATGAGCGGCATCTAGCAATACATCATTGCTACCCAAGTTACGAAATAAGTCAAGATCCGACTAACCTTTCCGTGACTATTATAATGTATGACCGTGTCCTTCTATCCTTGATATCAGATTGACCAATGAGGCATAGACCGTGTCATCCTCGATCAATCTATGTGTTTCTTGATCCCTGAGTAAACTAACTCAAACAAATGAGCTCAATATCTCATATTGACTCATTCGAGCATGGCCATGCATTTTAGTAGTTCTACTCAATCAAGGGGCCCACAGATATCACTCCCGTCATTTGGGAGGGATAGATCCCATCTACATCACTCACATCCCTCCGCATAATTTGTTATATACCCAGTAATCGCCTTTATGGTCCACCCTGTTACGGGTGACGTTTGACGATACCAAAGTACATAACTCCTTATGTAGTGAACCGTAGTGACTTCAGGTTTGAGGACTATTCATACCAATAGTCACATGAGAAAGTTTATGACACTCATATGACGATCCATGAAACTTTCTCATGGCGGGTCAGTTCAGTATATATTCTCTAATATATACCCATGTGTCAACTTGATATCATATATCCATGACTTGTGAGATCAAGTCATCAATTGACCTACATGCTAGTCTTTATGTATTAATATTGCCCTTGCATATTAATACTTGACTAGGAACATTTAGGAAAGTGTTCTCTACAGCCTCTCATAATCAATTCTGCCAATTGATGTGCTGTAGATAAGAACCTACTTTTCTAGGGCATTATTATATTTAATTTAGCTGGCAAAAGCAAGACGTAAATATAATAACCAATTCTTTGCCTTTATAGAATATGATACAAAATGTTCCCTATTCAACCATCACATGATTGGTTCTAGGGCTATAACTGTTGGGTTTCCGGCACCGCGGCGTGTGTGTGTTCGATCATGTTTCGTAAACATGAGCACAGCGGAAGCAATAAAAATAATAAATATTCCTATTTATTACAACACACACAACACACGCATGCTTTTACAACAAGTGTAGACATAACCGTAAATTAAAATTGCAATAAAAGGAAATTTAAACTACGTTATACCTTCCGTATGACGTGTAGCGGGAACGGCATCAACCGGAACGATTCTCGTAAGAATCGTCTCTATCCGTATCCACGCCGAGCTCCTCGGGATGAATTCGCCAAGCCACGAGCTTCGTCTTCGTACGGGTTACTAGCCTCGTGTTGAAGACGACGTGATCGAGAGATGATCACGGTCCGAATCCAAATTCGGACCTAAAACAAGTCCTCAAGACTTGCTTCTCCGGAGAGGTATTCGTCAACCGATTGGCCAGATCGCCGTCCTCCACCTCAGAGGATTACGGAGATCAAATCCCGGTATGTTATCCGCTGTCGGGCACTAACCGTCGTCAAGCGGCGCTCCGGCGAAGGAGAAGAAGCTGTCCAGAAAAACTGGACAGCTTTGGTGGAGGAAATAGGCGCCGGCTAAAGAAGAGATGGAGCCTCACCTTTACACCGAACCCAAGGGAGATCACCGGCGGGTCGCCGGAGGTCCACCGGCCGCAGCTTGGGCGCCCGGCAAGGAGATGGCAGCCACACAATGAAGTTGGGCGGCAGCCCTTGTTTATTGGCGCCAACAACAAGGAGGATGGGTTAGTCTATTTTATAGAGAACTAATTCTCTTAATGGTTAATGGATCATATCCATAAAGCCCGTTAACCCGCTCCATTAAGATAAGTTAAAATAAACCAAACCATGATGGTTTATTTTAAGTTAAAACGAACCGAACCAACTTTTGGTTCATTCGTTTAAAATAAACCACACCCTTTGGTTTATTCTCATCCATTGGATTAGAACCAAACCATTTTGGTCCATCCATTATGTCTTCATAAGACACGGCCCATCCACGCTTCCATTGCGACTGAAACAATTTCATGCTCGCTTTATGTTTGGTCCGACCAAACATAGTTTCTCTCGGTCTGAGAATCCCATTCTCAAGCTCGTTTTAAATCCTTTGGATTACACTCGTTGTGCGTGTGACCAAATAGGTTCTCGGTTTATGTTGGCCGTCTATAATTAACCATTAATTATAGAGCGATCATGAGTGGCACCTAGTAGTACATCATGATCCCCAATTAACCGAAAAGATCAACGGTTGATCCAGAACTATTTCTGAAACCCTTCAGTAGCTCGAATGAATCGTGCCCCATTCCCTTCACTCATCTTATACCCACTTGGTTCAGGACATGGTCTATTGTGTCAGTCCCCACTAGGCTGACTACGTCACACCTAGCCCAAGTATCATTTCCTCTCTCAGTTCTAGTTACTCCACATGTATCGAAGAGTACTTTACTCTAAACATGTAATGCTTTGGCCAGACTTTAGTAACAATCAGACGAGAGGCCATGGGTATACATCTCCTCGCAAGGAGTGGTGAATCCTTTATAGGCTATTCAAACACCTTGATCACTTGACTTATACCCAATCATCCGGGTCCACATCTCCTGAGATGTTTGCTTAAGATGTCAAAGCATAAGTCTCCATGATCAAGATGACTTGAATACCGAAGTCAAGGAACATCGCATAAGCCACAGATAAGAACTTCATTGACATATCTATATATGCAGAGAACCATATGAAGTCTTCTACGGTGGTCACTCCAATGAACTAGTTACCATAACTAGCATCCACGATTAACTCGGACATCACTATGTCTCCGGCCCGGTGAGAATCGGTGCTTGGATACACCAAGGTATACCTCGTGCTAGTCTCGGAATTGATGGTGTCCAAATCCATCAATTCATCGACTAGGGATAATTCCGATACATCACAATTACACATGTAGAGATACTCACTAGTTGTGATCCAATCACAAATTCTCTCATCTTTGTGAATCGTATCGTGGACATTCAGTAAATGAGTTTAAGATCCAATCAAATACATTAAACATGTATACTCAAATAGTGAATCTTCATTTATCATATAAATGGTTCATACATAAAGGCGATTGCCTTAGGACATCTCTCATATATTACTAACAGACTCCCACTTGGCCTAATGCCAATCGCTACGGTATCCAATACCATAAGCTCTAACATGACCCTCAAACTTACTTTGAGGTAATGCTTTAGTCATAGGATCCGCTAAGTTCCTTTCAGTGGGAATTTTCTCGATTTGTATTTCGTTCCTACTGATGATCTCTCTGATAAGATGATAGCGTCGAAGCACATTTTTGGATCATTGATGAGACCACATCAATTTCAGAGATATACTTCTTGATCCAAACCGCTTCCTTTCTTTGCTTCAAAGGCATGTATTCCTTAGTGGCGAGAATCCGCTATAGTGTCAAGCTTGGAACCTTTCCAACTTATTGCGCCTCCATTCAGGTGAATACATACCGGACCGAGACATGGAATCATCCTTATGCATGCGGGTGGCATCCGTATACCCACGTATCACCATGTACCCTTCTCCGTATATTAGGAACACATCCTTAGTTCTTCTCAAGTACTTAAGGATCGTCTTATGCCAATGATCCATTCTGGATCGGGTAGTATCTGCTCGTGACACTCGAGCATACGATACATCGGGCCTCGTACATAACATAGCATACATGATAGATCCTATTGCGGATGCATAGAATCTTACTCATGCAAATCCTCTCGTCTTACGTGCGCGGACACATAGACTTGAAAGGTGTACCCCATGCACGATGGGTAGATAACCTTTCTTGGATTCCGACATGCATACTAAACCTCTTTGCTTTTCGGTCTATATATGTAGGCTGCGAAAGACCAACAACCGTTTGATCTATCTCTATAGATCTTAATCCGAGGATGTAGGTTGCTTCTCCCAGTCTTTCATGGAGAATGTCTTGGATAACCAAACCTTAGCTGTAAGATTGAAACATCGTTTCCTATAAGTAGTATGTCATCGACATACAATACTAGAACACATTGCCTCCCACTAACCTTCTTGTACACACAAGGTTAGCGGATTTTGTGAAATCAAACTTTTTGATCGTCTCATCAAAGCGGATATTCGACTCTGGATGCTTGCTTCAATCCATAAATGGATCGTCGCAATTTGCATACCTTGGTTTTATCAGCGATGTGAAACCCTAGGTTGTATCATATACCGTCCTCGGCGAGTTTCCATTAAGGAAAATTTTCACATCCATACGCCATATCTCATAATCATAATGAGCGCTATGGCGGGAGCATCGAATGGATTTAAGCATAGCTACAGGCGAATAGGTTTCGTCATAATCAACACCTTGCTTTTGGCGATATCCTTTGCCACCAATCTAACCTTATAGGTAATCACATTACCATCCATGTCGGTTTTCTTCTTGAAAACCCACTTGCACCCTATAGGCTTTATGCCTTGGTGGGTCAACCAAGTTCCAAACTTGGTTTTCATACATGGAATCCATTTCCGACTTCATGGCACCAAGCCATTTATCCCTTCGAACTTGTCGGCACTTCTTCATAAGCTGGTAGGCTCCTCATCATCAATGAGTAACACGTCGTTCGATTCACTTACGAAATCCATATCTCTCGGGAATATTGCGTGTTCTACGGATCTACGAAGATGTGGTGTTACAATAGGTCGGTAGATTGCTCATCACTATGAGTTATCGGTGTTGTGCTTCACCGGTATCTCATTAATGTCTATTTGAGTCTCTCGAGCCTCCTCAGCTCGAGACACTCCCACTTTGTTTTCTTGCAAGAAACTCTTTCTCTAGAAACACATGCCTTGAAACAAACACCTTTTGTTCCACGGGATGATAGAATTGGTAACCTTGTTTCCTTAGGGTATCAATAAATAGACATTTATCGGACTTAGCATCCATTTATGCGTCTGATCCGCTTCACATAAGCGAGGACAACCCCATATCTTCAAGTAAGATACATGAGGTTTCTTACCATTCCATATCTCATATGGAGTAGTTGAGACTACCTTAGTAGGCATTACATTTAACAAGTAAGCGGTATGCGAAGTGCATAACCCCAAAGGACTTGGGAAGAGTCGCATGATTCATCATTGACTGACCATGTCCAACAAGGTCGATTCGCCTCTCGGATACACCATTATCTTTGTGGTGTATATGGCGGAGTCCATTGAGACAATATGCCATTGTCTCTTAGATAATCAAGAAACTCTTGACTTAAGTATTCACCACCTCGATCCGATCAGTATTTTAATACTTTTGTCATGTTGTTTCTCTACTTCATTTCTGAATTCTTTGAACCTTTCAAAGGCTTGGACTTGTGTTTCATCAAGAACACATACCCAAACCGTGAGTGATCATCGGTGAAGGTAATGAAGTAGCTATAGCCTCCTAATGCTTGAGTTGACATAGGTCCACATACATCAGTATGTATTAGACCTAGTAACTCCCACTCGTTCACCTTTTCGGTAAAGGTAACTTAGTCATCTTGCCTTTTAAGCATGATTCGCATGTATCGTATGAATCAATTCAAGCGATTCGAATTCCACATCGGTGTAATTCGGACATGCGTTTCTTGCTTATATGGCCAACGACAATGCCACATATAAGTCTATTTGATTATCCTTTGAGCAGCGTGTTGCTCGCCGATATTGAAAATATCCTTTGGATCGTCAGCGTATAAACACCATTGCTTAAAGTTCGAGTCCATAAAGAACTCCATTCAAAGTTATGTAACAACAATTGTTACTAAACGTCAAATGGAAACCATTTCTATTTAAACAAGAAATAGAAATGATGTTCTTTATCAACGAAGGAATATAAAAGCAATTGTCCAGTACAAAGACAAGTCCTGCAGGGAGTTTCAACAAATATGTTCGATGGCGAGTGCGGCAACCTTTGCTCCATTCCCAACACGTAAATTTGACTCTCCCTTCGAGTCTTCTTCTATTCCTTAGCCCATGTATGTCATTACATATATATGAGCCACACCAGTATCCAATACCCAAGTGTCTAAGGAAATAGAATGACAATCAATAAAGAAGATTTACGAAGAAGATGGGGCATCGATGCCTTATCCTTCTTCACGGACTCAAGATAAATCTTGCACTTTCTTGCAAAATGGCTCTCCTTGCCATAATGATGGCAAGTTTCCTTTATGCTAGTTCTACCTTCTTAGCCCTTCTCTTCTTTCCCTTCTGCTGTTCCTTTGACTTCCTCTTAGAACCTTTCTTGAGGAATCAACTATGACACCGTCCTACTCATGCTTCTCGAGAAGACTCCACAGTCTTGACATATTGGCGATACCACGGATGAACCTCCTAGCATCTCGGAGGTGAAGAGGGCTTTGAGACTTGAACCTTTGAATCTCACTTGCTCATCAACCAACTCACAAAGATGAAGGACTACGATATGAGCATCCATATGCTCATCTTTGCTTTCGTAGCTTGGGTTCCATCGTGGCTAACATGATGCAACTCATTTGTTCGAATCACTCACATGTTTACGATAGGCCAACAATTGGTCGAGTTGCATTCGTCACTAGGATGAAGCGGGAAGAGGCGCCGAGGACATACACAAGCTTTTCACCTTGAGAACAATTCTCAAGTTTCTAAGCTAGTCCAAGTTCGGCCCGGTCAATTTATTTGAATCCAAAATGGAACGCAAATTTAAACACATCATGATCAATATATTAACTGAGAAATACAAAACGAGCATATATGAGAAAATGATTTTAAAATGCATCAATATACATTTATAAATCCCATTCATTTTTCGAATTTCAAAAACCCCAAAATCACTTCGGGAGATCGTAGGTCCATCTCCGAATGGGTTGATATCCATCATAGTTATGAACAACCTTGGAGAGAGTCCAACAAGCCATTCATAACTACGACGGTAGGTATCATCTATACCGATTGCATATCACGTATATGCAACTATCACAATGTGCTATCAACTAATTGAATGTTCACACATACATCGGGTTGTTAACACATTAACAAGTATGCATCATATGCATAGCACCCAACTTCACCTCCCTTTACATCGACCTTGGAGAGAGTCCAACAAACCGATGCTCCAGGTTAAAGCCAACCCATTAATCAGGACATAGTTTTAATATGGTTAGAGCGCATTCAACCAATTAGCCCAGCTTGGAGAGAGTCCAACAACCAAAGCTAACGATTGACCTCTGACTCTTACCATATTAGTATTAAACTATTCCATGGTTTGAACATATTCAGGTTCGAGCCGGGCTTGGAGAGAGTCCAACAACCCAAACAAGAAATAAAACTCTGGTTCTAACCATATTAATGGAAGGTGTAGGCTTTAATATTGATTAAGGGTTTTTATGTCTCATCCTCTTTGCATGCAAATAACTATTATCTACATGGCATGGCATACATGGCATACATCTACATGTCACGACACGCATGGCATAATGTTATGCATCTAATGCAATTACATGGCATACAATTATGTCATGTATATAATTTCCTTATATGTCATAACTATTTATGGAAATAAAATATGTTTAAGATTTGATTCTCCAAATCAAATCATAATTAAATTAGGAAACAAATTTCCAAATCTAATCACATATTTTATTCATGGAATTATTTGATTAAGGAAAATCTATTTAGGAAACCAATTTCCTAAATCATTAAAACTACTTATGGAAATTAAATATTTTAAGATTTGATTTCCCAAATCAAATCATGATTAAATTAGGAAACAAATTTCCAGAATCTAATCAAATATTTTATTTATGGAAAATATCAATTTCCATAAATACTTCCAACTTTCCAAAAGTGGAAGATTTCCATACATACTTCTAGACTTTCCAAAATTGAAAAATTTCCATAAATACTTCTAAATTTCCAAAATTTAGAAAACTTCCAGAAATACATTATGACTATCGCAAAACCATTTTTACGATTATGTCGAAACACAACTGGGCTCGATACCAGTTGGGTTTCCTAGATCAGGCAGTGTGTGTTCGATCATGTTTCGTAAACATGAGCACAGCGGAAGCAATAAAAATAATAAATACTCCTATTTATTACAACACACACAACACACGCATGCTTTTACAACAAGTGTAGACATAACCGTAAATTAAAATTGCAATAAAAGGAAATTTAAACTACGTTATACCTTCCGTATGACGTGTAGCGGGAACGGCATCAACCGGAACGATCCTCGTAAGAATCGTCTCTATCCGTATCCACGCCGAGCTCCTCGGGATGACTTCGCACACGAGCTTCGCTTCGTGACGGGTTACTAGCCTCGTGTTGAAGACGACGTGATCGAGAGATGATCACGATCCGAATCCAAATTCGATCCAAAACGAGTCCTCAAACTCGCTTCTCCGAGAGGTATTCACAACCGATTGACGAATCCTTCGCCCTCCACCTCAGAGGATTACCGGAGATCAAATCTCGGTATGTTATCCGCTGTCGAGCACTAACCGCCGCCCAAACGACGCCCGAGAGAGGAGAAGCTGTCCAGAAAAACTGGACAGCTTGGTGGAGGAGATAGGCGCCGGCTAAAGAAGAGATGGAGCCTCACCTTTACACCGAACCCAAGGGAGATCACCGGAGGGTCGCCGAGGTCCACCGGCCAAGCTTGACGCCGGCAAGGAGATGGCAGCCACACAATGAAGTTGGGGCGGCGTTGTTGTTGACGCCAACAACAAGGAGGATGGGTTGGGCAGCCACTAATTGGATTAGGTTTAGGGTTAGGGTTTAATCCATATTTTATAGAGAACTAATTCTCTTAATGGTTAATGGATCATATCCATAAAGCCCGTTAACCCGCTCCATTAAGATAAGTTAAAATAAACCAAACCATGATGGTTTATTTTAAGTTAAAACGAACCGAACCAACTTTTGGTTCATTCGTTTAAAATAAACCAAACCCTTTGGTTTATTCTCATCCATTGGATTAGAACCAAACCATTTTGGTCCATCCATTATGTCTTCATACGACACGGCCCATCCACGCTTCCATTGCGACTGAAACAATTTCATGCTCGCTTTATGTTTGGTCCAACCAAACATAGTTTCTCTCGGTCTGAGAATCCCATTCTCAAGCTCGTTTTAAATCCTTTGGATTACACTGCGTTGTGCGTGTGACCAAATAGGTTCTCGGTTTATGTTGGCCGCCTATAATTAACCATTAATTATAGAATCATGAGTGGCACCTAGTAGTACATCATGATCCCCAATTAACCAAAAGATCAACTGATCCGTAACTATTTCAAACCCTTCAAGAGCTTGAATGAATCGTGCCCCATTCCCTTCACTCATCTTATACCCACTTGGTTCAGGACATGGTCTATAGTGTCAGTCCCCACTAGGCTGACTACGTCACACCTAGCCCAAGTATCATTTCCTCGTCCTACGGATTCTAGTTACTCCACATGTATCAAGAGTACTTTACTCTAAACATGTAATGCTTTGGCCAAAGACTTTAGTAACAATCCGACGAGGCCATGGGTATACATCTCCTCGCAAGGAGTGGTGAATCCTTTATAGGCTATTCAAACACCTTCGATCACTGACTTATACCCAATCATCTCGGTCCACATCTCCTTAGAGATGTTTGCTTAAGATGTCAAAGCATAAGTCTCCATGATCAAGATGACTTGAATACCGCAAGTCAAAGGAACATCGCACTTAAGCCACAGTAAGAACTTCATTGACATATCTATATATGTAGAGAACCATATGAAGTCTTACGGCTGGTCACTCCAATGAACTAGCTACCATAACTAGCATCCACGATTAACTCCGGACACCACTATGTCTCCAGCCAGTGAGAATCAGCTGCTTGGATACACCAAGGAGTATACCTCGTGCTAGTCTCGACAGAATTGATGGTGTCCAAATCCATCAATTCATCGACTAGGGATAATTCCGATACATCACAATTACACATGTAGAGATACTCACTAGTTGTGATCCAATCACAAATTCTCTCATGCCGTGAATCGTATCGTGGACATTCAAGAAATGAGTTTAAGATCCAATCAAATACATTAAACATGTATACTCAAATAGTGAATCTTCATTTATCATATAAATGGTTCATACATAAGGCGATTGCCTTAGGACATCTCTCATATATTACTAACAATAACTAACACCAACAACATTCGGATGGGTTCTAGTCTAGCTACGGGGGCATAGGTTTCATCGTAATCTAATCCTTCTACTTAACTAAACCCTTTCGCGACCAATCTCGCTTTATTTCTAATTACTTCACCTTTGTCATCAAGTTTATTTCGAAAGACCCACCTTGTTCCAATAATTGATTTATCTTTAGGTGGTGGTACTAATTCCCAAACTTCGTTCCTAGTAAATTGAGCTAGCTCTTCTTGCATTACAATAATCCAATCGGGATCAAGAAGAGCTTGTATAATGATTTTGGGTTCGATTTTCGAAATCAAGGAGATTTGACTAAGATTTCTATACGATGATCTAGTTTGAACCCTTAGGCTAGGATCACCTATCACTAGGTCGATATGATTATTTGATTGGATCCTAGAATGACTTGGGTTAGGGTCACCTATCACTTGGTCGATAGGATGACTCGATTGAATCCTAGACTGGATCGGATTAGGATTAATATTAGACTCGAATTCAAGGTCAGAGTCGAGTCTGTTACGTATCGGTTTGCTAGTTGGCTTTACTACAGGTTCTGTCCTTCGTCGAATACTACATTAATGGTTTCCTCAATTCTAAAGGTGTCATTGTTATATACCCTATAGGCTCTACTTGTAGTTGAGTATCATAGGAAGATACTAGTGGAGGTTTTGGATGTGAACTTTCCTAGGTAGTCCTTAGTGTTTAGGATATGTACCTTACACCCAAATACCCTAAATTATTTGATGTTAGGTACTTTGTCATGGTAGGTTTAGTATGAGGTCTTAAGGTGCCTTTTTACCATTAGAATTCTATTTTGGACATAACAAGTCGTACTAACGGCTTCTGCTTAAAACCTATCGGGTAGGTTGTATTCGTTCAACATGGTCCTAGCGGCTTCTAGGGTTCTATTTTTATGCTCGAGTAGGCAATTTTGTTGCGAGGTTCTAGGACATGAAAATTCATTGTGGTATCCGTTTAGGTCACAGAAATCTGTGAACCTGTGATTTTCGAATTCACAACCATGATCGCTTCTAAGTCTCTTAATTTTAAGGTTCTTTTGGTTTTCGATTAATTTAAAAAAGTTGATGAGTTGGTCTAAGGTATCATAATTTTTTTTAGGAACCTAACCCAGGTAAACCTAGAATAGTTGTTAATTATGACTAAGCAAAATTGACTCCCATTAAGTGACTTGGCTCCTTGAGAATCGAATAGATCCAAATGAATGAGCTCAAGCACACTTTTGGTTCATTCTTGGTTAGTTAGTTGATGTTGTGTCCTAGGTTGTTTACCTTGTTGACAAACATTACAAATTTTATTGTCTAAGTTATTAAGATTGGGCAAACCTCTGACTAAGCCACTCTGACTCATCTTATGAATGAGTCTTGGGTGTGAGTGACCGAGTCGTCAGTGCCACACCAGGATTCCTCTTGCTGTGTCATAAGACACTTGGTTGAGGAGTTGGATAAATTAATTGTGTAGATGTTGCTATTCCTAGTTCCTTTAAGTATTGTTTTAGAGGTTTTATTTGTTTTAATTAAGCATTCATTTTCTAAGAATATAACCTTATAGTTGTTATCACACAATTGGCTTACACTAAGTAAATTATATTGAAAATCTTCGACTAATAAAACATTATGAATTGTGAAATTAGAATTTAGCTCAATATCACCTGATCCGATGATTTTGAGCTTGCTATTGTTTCCGAAAGCTATCGATCCTTGTCGTTTGAATCTAAGCTTCGAAAATTTAAGTTGGCCTCCGGTCATATATCAGGAGCACCCACTGTCCAACATTCATTGATCCTACACATAAGTTAGTTGGATCGGATATTGGAATTTAAGGGTTGGTTGAATATTATTAGTCCTAGATCATCTCACCCGTTTCTAAATGATCAAACACGTTATCCTTATGTGTTCTTGTGAGATGACTTCAATTTTACTTGATTAATTTTAATGAATTGAAACTAGTCAACCTTGGGTTAGATTCGGATTTAGCCTTAAGCTCATCAAGTCACCTTTTCAAGAAATTGGCTTCTCGATCGTGGCGAGGCACAGAGGCCTTCTTTGATCAGAACAATGACCACTTCCTTAGACAAAGTCAAGTTCGAGAAAATAGTAACTTGATTCACCTAAGATCACTTCCTGATCTAACTAGTGAAGGACACGACGAGGTATCTTCAGCTCGTTCCACTTAGTCGAGTGCACCGAGCTAGATACGCCTTATCTAACTCGGACACACAAGACTTTGCTTTCCTAGCATACTATCATCTCACCGCGTCCTAGTACTATATTGTCAAGAATTGACAAGTTATAGTTCCTATCTAACCGTTCTAAAAATAAAAAGAAAAAGACCTAAGCATGCAAATTCTAAGTAATAGCACAAACAAATTTTGTACTAGCTCCCCCTGGACCATTGAATCGGTTCGGTCTTTCCACGTAGTGGATTTGGTCCTTGGGAAGCTAGTACTTGTTAGATCCTAATTGAGAAATCAAAATGGTCTTAGGGACCCATGCTTGGACATGTTTTTTTATTTTTACTTACAATTGACATATACGACTTGTTAGTCATATTTGAGCTAAACCCAAGCCTGACCTTGTTGTACACGGCCCTTTGCGATCCGAGTAAAAGGTCAAGTCCCTTGGATCCCAAAGTGAACCTTTCCAATGTATGCCTAAGGTCTTCGACTTGACTTTTCAAAAGTGAGTTCTCAACTTCGAACTTTTCAACTCGAGTTGAGTCCTCCTTTTGAACATGACTAGTCGAAGAGGTTAGGGAGACCTTGTGTTTAAGGAGTTTAACCTCCTCAACTAAGGTCTCAACCTTGGACTCGGACTTAGCTAAATTTCTAATTAAGAACTTAATTGCATTGTATAAAGTGCTAAGCAAAGATCGACTTAACTTAAGTGACTCTTTTGAACCGGATGCGTATTCGTGGCTTGTCTTGAATAGCAACTCATCGTCGGATTCGGACTCAGACTCTTCCTCAGGTTCGGAGTCTTGTTCGGGCTCGGTCGGCTTGGCCATGAAGATGAGATCGTCGTCTTCCTCTTCCGACGATTCTTCCCAAGTAGCGTTAAGCGCTTTCTTGGGTGCTTTGTTCTTTAGTTTTGGACATTCCGACTTGATGTGCCCGAACCTGTTACATTCAAAACATCTCAAATTCGAATTAGACTCAGATTTAGTTTTACCTTGATTGACGGGTCATTTTCGGCTCTTGATCATCCTTCGAACTAGATTTACTAGTTCGGTTTCCATTTCGGGATCTACCTCCTACTTGTATTCATACTCTTCTTCCTTGGGGGGTGATTTGTTCGCGACCTTCTTCTTCAAACCTACAATTAAGGCAATACCTTTCTCGGCCTAGACCATGTTAGTTTGTTCATGAAGTTCAAACTCAGAAAATAACTCATCTAATCTAAGTTTAGAAAGATTCTTAGAAACCTTGTAGGCATCGACCATGGATGCCCACAAGGTGTTCCCAGGAAAAGAGTTTAAGGCATACCTTATGAGGTCTCGATTCTCGACCTTTTGTCCGATGGCGTGCAATCTATTGATGATGTCTTGAATACGAGCATGCAATTATGTCATCGTCTCGTGTTCCTGCATCTTAAGGTTATACAACTTATTGAAAAGCAAGTCACATTTACATACCTTCGCGTCGTCGGTTCCTTCATGTAGCTCTATGAGTTTAGTCCATAGATCTTTCGTGCTAATGAAGGGGCCGACATGGTTTAACTCCTCTTTGGACAAGCCGCATTAAAGGATTTGGGTCACCTTGGCGTCGGCTTCCACTTGTCTTTTCATGGCATTAGTCCATTGATCGTAATCCAACGATTCACCCACTTCATTAGTAGGAAGTGTGAATCTGGTTTGGATTATGATCAACATCTCGATTTGGGTTTATAGGAAACACTCCATTTGACCCTTCCAATAACGGAAGTCATCTCCGTTGTAAAACGGAGGTTGGACGGTGCTAAACCCTTCGAGATGGGTCATTTAGACAAAAGAAAGAAAACAAGTACCTCGCAAAGCAAAAACAATCGAAGTGTACCAAGACTTTCGTCTTGGAATAGTAGTGCAGGAGAATGAATTTAAACGAAAATAAAAACTCGTAAAAAAAAAATAAACAGAAAAAAATCAGTAAAAATTGCTAGATTAGTGGTTTCACCAAATCGTAGCACCCCCCGCTCTGATACCAATTGTTGGATCGATTTGAGCGCTAGATGGGGGGGGGGGGGTGAATAGCGCAAGGAAAACCTTTCGATTCGTTTAAAACACAAGTAAAAGAGTAAAGTGAAGGGTTTTGCTTATCGAGTCCGTGAGGGGAAACTTCGCTTCCCACTTCACCTTGGTCGTTTGATCATGGCGATCCCTTCGATGTCCCCGGATTAAAATTTAATCCTAGACAAAAGGGATTGCCCAAACAACCAAGCCATCGTCGTGCTATTCGTTTAGAGAGGTCACTTGAACAAACTCGTTGTTCAAGCGACCAATCTCTATTCTACGAGTAGCCACGGAATAGATGATATTCGGATTGCCGGTTTTTGTGTTTATGCTCGGGATCCAAGTATTATTTAGCCATATACAGATTTATATCATGCTCATAGTTGAAAAACAAATACTAACATGTAACATATAAAGATTAGAGAATCGATATACCTCTCGATCTTCTAATGTATGACCTTCCTCCTTTCGAACGTCGTGTGGGCGACGCTCTACCAAAAGTCGAAGCTCCTAGATCACAAATATTCCTTCCTTGCTCTTCCAAATCAAGAGGAAGAATAGAAACAAAGCTATTCTCCTTCCTATGGCCAACCAACAAGCAACAAGAAGAATGCTTGCCGCCGGCCAACAAGGAGAAGGAGATAATGGTGGAAACCGACCAAGACACCAAGGGAAAGCCCTATATCTTGTTTCCACCACCTAAGGAGAAAGAGAAGGGGTCTTTGGATGCTGGCCAAGGGCTGGGATAGGGCTGTGGGCGCCGACCACCAAAGGATAGGAAGAAGAAAGCAAACTACTTCCTTATTTGGTGCCACCCAAGCCTCCTAAACCCTAAGCCTCCAAACCCTAATCCTAGCTCTCCTAATGGCCGGCCATGGAAGTGGGGAAGAAGGTTAGGATGAGCACAAGACAAGGTAGAGGGAAGATGGAAGGAACCGGCCACACCTTAGGAGGAAGAAGAAAAACTCCTCCTTGAGTTGCCGCCCACCCATAGCTCCCAAAACCCTAGCCACCCAAACCTAATCCTAAACCAACTAGGATTCCTAGCCTCCAAAGGAAGCAAACCCTAATCCCCTTAAGCCATACCCTTATTTCTGCCCACTTCATGATCTCTATTTATAGATTTGGGCTCAAGCCATGATTTAATCTCCTCCATTGGTTCTAGGGATTTAATCTCAACCGTTGGATCTAGAGATTTAATCTCAACCGTCGGATCTAGAGATTTAATCTCTACCTTTGGATCTAGAGTTTTGTTTTCATCCATTGGATCTAAGCTTCATGAGGTGTTAATAGGCTACATTAGGGACCATGAGGAGGAGTTGGATCTTGGCCACCCATGGATCAAGCCCACATAAAGTCCGATCCACTAATGATAATCCAATCCACTAAAGGATTATCATTGATCTACCTCACCAACCCCCATATGATAATATGTGCTCCATATATTATTTATACATTTTCTCCCCGTGTTTAAGATCTCGAATGTCCGTCGATTAATTAATTTACTGACCATTAATTAATCGACATCTAACTCCTTGAGTAGTACCACTCAACCTTTTCATCATGCTGGACCAAGTCCACCTGCAGGGTTTACATGATGAACCTTATGAGCTCCTCAAGGGGATATCATCATCCTAATATATAGGACACGATTTCTCCTATAATCAACGACACACCATATAAATAATATCATCTCCCAACTTACCGAGCCTATCGATTTAATCTATAAATCTCGCCCATTGGTAAATCAAAGAGATGACTACTAAGTATATGTGCTCGTTATTATATCGGGATTAAGAGCATGTACATAATAATATCTGAGGTCCGATTTGATTATGTAGTCAGCAATAAATCGAATCACCTCTAAGTCGGTCCTACTCAATACACACAAAGTGCACTAGTGTGATTCTATGGTCAAGACAAACCAATACCAAATCACACTACAACCATTCCGATAGTTTGTCCAAAGCCATCTCGGTTGTGAGCCTTTACTTATACTTTACAAGGAGCCGATAACATGATCTCCCGTGTGACACCACACACCATGTTATCTACAATGTAATGTATTAGACAATATTGCATAACCATATAAATATGCAAACAATGATCATGTGATTTTTATTTCAAAAATAAAGATGTTTATACAAAAGATAGACTTTTCAGTATACATCCTTACAATCTCCCACTTATACTAAAAGACTATGCTGTCTTCATACTGCCATACATCTGATTCCCCTTCCCTCCACATGCCTATCAAAGCTCTCGCTAGAAGGGCCTTAGTGAAAGGGTCTACCCGGTCATCCTCTGATGCAATCTAGGCGACAACAACTTCTACCTCCTTTACGATTTCTCGTATCAGGTGGTACTTGCGCTCTATGTGTTTACTTGCCTTATGAGCTCGTGTTTCCTTCAAGTTTGCAACTGCACCATTATTATCACAATAAATTGTGATAGTTCTGGGTAAACCAGGAATCACATCCAAGTCCATCAGAAAGTTCCTGAGCCATACAACTTCTTTGGCCGCCTCAGAGGCCGTCACATACTCATCTTCCATGGTGGAGTCCACCACGCACTTCTGCTTGACACTCCTCCATACAATGGCTCCACCTCCCTAAGTAAACACAAAACCTGAGGTAGACTTATTGTTATCCCTATCAGATTTGAAGTCGGAATCCGTGTAACCCACAGGGAGTAATTGGTCTGCCCGGTAAACCAGCATTTAATCCCTAGTCCTTCTCAGGTACTTCAATATATGCTTTACCGCAGTCCAATGTCCCTGTCCTGGATTACTCTGATATCTGTTGACCATGCCCACGGCAAAGCAGATATCTGGTCTCATACAGAGCATCGAATACATGAGGCTTCCTACTGCCGAAGCATAAGGAACCGCCTTCATCTCCTCTATCTCCTCAGATGATCTAGTACACATCTCCTTAGATAAAGGAACTCCATGCTTGAATGGTAGAAAACCCTTCTTGGAGTTCTGAATGCTAAAACGCTCCATAATCGTGTCTATGTATGAAGCTTGGGATAAGCACAACATCCTTTTCCTGCGATCCCTTGTAACCTTGATCCCAAGGATGTGTCCCACCTCTCCCAAGTCCTTCATATCAAACTGTTTGGACAACCATACCCTTACGTCCGATAACACCTTGATATTGTTGCCAATCAACAAAATGTTATCTACGTATAGTACAAGAAATACCACTATGTTTTCGTCACATTTCTTGTATACACAAGACTCATCCGGACTTTGAATAAATCCATAAGACTGGATCATCTCATCAAAGCGGATGTTCTAAGACCTCGAAGCTTGCTTCAATCCATAAATTGACCGATTAAGCTTACACATAAGATGCTCTTTGCCTTTAGCAATGAATCCCTCTGGTTGCTTCATGTAGATGTTTTCCTCAAGACTTCCATTAAAGAAAGCTGTCTTGACATCCATCTGCCACACCTCATAATCCATATGAGCTGTTATGCATAAGAGAATCCGGATAGACTTAAGCATGACTACCGGCGAAAAGGTCTCCTCATAATCGATACCCTCTTTCTTAGTATACCCCTTCGCAACAAGCCTCACTTTGAAGGTCTCAACCTTCCCATTTATTCCTCTCTTTCTCTTGTAGATCCACTTGCATCCAATGGTTTTTACACCATCGGATGGTTCTACTAGCTCCCAGACCTGATTTGAATCCATAGATTCAATCTCAGCATTCATTGCACTTTGCCAAGATACTGCATCTTTATCTTGGATTGCCTCGTCATATGTCCAGGGATTAGGTTCATGTTCGCCAGGGACCAAATCAGAAGATTCTCCCAAGAACATGAATCTATCAGGCTGTCTCACAACCCTCCCACTACGACGAGGTATCACCTGTGTATCCTCTATGACACACGGTGCAGTGACATGTGGTATATCCTCTTGTACCGGTGGTACTAAAGAAGTGACTTCCCCTTTTAACTCCTCCAGAATAATTTTACTCTTGGGCTTGTGGCTCATCACATAGTCTTCCTCTAGAAATCTGGCGTTCGTGCTAACGATCACCCTCTGATCTCTAGGACTATAAAACAAATCACCTTTCATTCCTCTAGGATATCCAACAAACAAGCGTACTTCTGTACGAGGTTTCAACTTACCAGCATCTGCCTTCAGCACATGTGCTGGACCCCCCCATATCCGAATATGTCTTAGACTGGGCTTTCGCCCAGTTCACAATTCTGTGAGAGTAGAAGGCACTGATTTAGATGGAACCAAGTTCAGAATGTACACCGCCATATCTAGAGCATATCCCCAGAACGAATTTGACAATTCAGAATAACTCATCATCGATCTAACTGTCTCCATAAGAGTCCTATTCCTTCGCTCTGCTACACCGTTCTGTTGGGGTGTGCCAGGTGCAGTCAATTGGGATTGAATCCCAACCTCTGATAAGTAGTTCCTAAACTCTCCCAAGAGGTACTCACCACCACGATCATATCGTAGTGTCTTGATACTTTTACCTTGACGTTTCTCCACATCAGCCTTGAATTCTTTGAACTTGTCAAAGCATTCAGACTTGCGGCACATTAGGTAAATGTATCCATATCTTGAGTAATCGTCTATAAAAGAGACGAAATACTCAAAACCACCTCTAGCATGGATAGACATATGACCACACAAATCAGAATGAACCAATTCTAACACATCTTTGGCTCTATACCCCTTGGCCTTAAAAGGCCTCTTGGTCATCTTAACCTCCAAGAAAGGTTCACAGGTTGGGAGATCCTCCACCACTAATAAACCCAAAGGTCCATCAGCTATCAACCTTTGAATTATTCTTAGGTTAATGTGACCAAGCCTAAGATGCTAAAGATATGTTTGGTTCATCTTCGAAGGTTCTTTTCTCTTATTGGAATTAGAAGATGAGTTATGAACTTCAATTTGCATCGTGGGAGGTTTTGGTTCAAGTGTATACAAATTTCCTATCGATGTACCTGAACAGATATTCTCCCTATTCCTTTTTATAACAACTCTGTCATTAAAAGAAATAGAATATCCATCCATATAAAATTTAGAAACTGAAATTAAATTCTTTCTAAATAAAAGTACATAAAGGGAATTTTTCAGAACCTAAGTTTTATTTTTCTCAAGAGATAAATAAAACTTCTCCCACTGCAATAGCCGCCATCTTCATGGCACTGCCCAAGTAAATGGTAATCTCCCTTTTAGCTCGTCGTCGGGTTTCCTGGAACCCCTGCAAAGTATTGCAGATATGATTAGTGGCTCCCGTATCTACACACCAGGTGCCGGTAGATAACACCGCTAATCATGTTTCAACGACTAGTCCAAAGGATATATCTTTGTTCTTCTTTGGATTGGGACAATCCTTCTTCCAATGTCCATCCTTCTTGTTAGTGAAGTACTTGCCTTTCGGCTTCTTCACTCCTCCCTGAGATCCTCCCACCACCTTTGCTCCACCTTGTTTCTCCTTCTTCTTGCCTTTCGGCTTAGAAGTAGAAACCTTTTTGAGCAACCATGGCTTGAGGACACTCTTCGAAGAGTGCATACTTGTACTCCTTAGCAGATAAGACAATATCTAGATTCTTTTCCAATCATCATAATTATGTACAGTAAGTTTATTTTCCTTTAGTATCAAAGCAAGTGGACTGAAAGTCAATTTTGAAAATCCTAAGAATCACATAGATTATTACTGTAGATTTCAAAAAATTATTGATTCCTCAAACAATAAAATTTTAAAATCAACCAACACCTCAAACCACCGAGAATATCGTATGCCATGATAGTGTGGACGTATACGAATTCTACATTTGCAAGAGGAGGTTTTACCCATTAATTTTACTATCTTGTCAACCTAACTTTTTGACAAGTAAAATTAATAGTTGGTTTCTCTTCGGCCCTACAAATAAAAGCAGTGACTCCGATGGGGAGGATACTTATATTTGTATCTAAGTGTTCACCATTACTTGGTACCAAGGTAATTATCTCGGGTTATGTGCCTTACGATGGGCAAGTACACACGCTCTTTAATAATTTCCTATAACCATATTTGACCTTGTGATCCGCAAACAAACCCATTCGATGGGGAGGAAGGCACTCAGAGACGACGCACATGTTTGTTTGCATCACTTGTCAAATCGTAATGGAGGCCGTGGGAATTTATAAAAATATCCCTCTCCCACTTAGTAATTTGAAAATGAGGAATTTTTCTAGCCTACGACATGCATATCAAACAAAAAGCAATAAATATGAAAAATAAATTATTTTCCAACTATTATGGCTTTTGTCCATCTTGTCCCGCTCCTCCTACGCCATGTACGAGCCATCCAGAGATCCGAGCCGAGACTAAAACTTATTTTAATTTACATACATCGATCCTATACTCCACGAGGGAGTGTACATGAAATCTAGATCGAAAGTAAACTAAAATAAAATGAGTGGATAAATAATGCCATATCTAATTTATAAAAAATTAAATACTTGCCTCATCAACCCCGAGGATTCAACAAAATAAATATTTACACACATACAATCACATACACACATATGACCATAATAGTCGGATCTTATGCCTGCAACCAAAGAGTTAAACTACGCATATCCTACTATTATCCGACACATATAATACATGAAAAGTGCATAAAAATTAACAAAATCCTAAACACACAAAACCGAAAACCTTTGCTCTGATACTAATTGAAGGGTTTTGCTTATCGAGTCCGTGAAGGGAAACTTCGCTTCCCACTTCACCTCGGTCATTTGATCATGGCGATCCCTTCGATGTCCCCGGATTAAAATTTAATCCTAGACAAAAGGGATTGCCCAAACAACCAAGCCATCGTCGTGCTATTCGTTTAGAGAGGTCACTTGAACAAACTCATTGTTCAAGCGACGAATCTCTATTCTACAAGTAGCCGCGGAATAGACGATGTCTGGATCGTCGGTTTTTTTATTTATGCTCGGGATCCAAGTATTATTTAGCCATATACAGATTTATATCATGCTCATAGTTGAAAACCAAATATAAACATGTAACATATAAAGATTAGAGAATTGATATACCTCTCGATCTTCTAATGTATGACCTTCCTCCTTTCGGACGTCGTGTGGGCGACACTCTACCAAAAGTCGAAGCTCCTAGATCGCAAATCTTCCTTCCTTGCTCTTCCAAAGCAAGAGGAAGAATAGAAACAAAGCTCTTCTCCTTCCTATGGCCAACCAACAAGCAACAAGGAGAATGCTTGCCGCCGGCCAACAAGGAGAAGGAGATAATGGTGGAAACCGGCCAAGACACCAAGGGAAAGCCCTATATCTTGTTTCCACCACCTAAGGAGAAGGGATCTTTGGATGCCGGCCAAGGGCTGGGATATGGATGTGGGCGCCGACCACCAAAGGATAGGAAGAAGAAAGCAAACTACTTCCTTATTTGGTGCCACCCAAGCCTCCTAAACCCTAAGCCTCCAAACCCTAATCCTAGCTCTCCTAATGGCCGGCCATGGAAGTGGGGAAGAAGGTTAGGATGAGCACAAGCCAAGGTAGAGGGAAGATGGAAGGAACCGGCCATACCTTAGGAGGAAGAAGAAAAACTCCTCCTTGAGTTGCCGCCCACCCATAGCTCCCAAAACCCTAGCCACCCAAACCTAATCCTAAACCAACTAGGATTCCTAGCCTCCAAAGGAAGCAAACCCTAATCCCCTTAAGCCATACCCTTCTTGCTGCCCACTTCATGATCTCTATTTATAGAGTTGGGCTCAAGCCATGATTTAATCTCCTCCATTGGTTCTAGAGATTTAATCTCAACCGTCGGATCTAAAGATTTAATCTCAATCGTCGGATCTAGAGATTTAATCTCTACCTTTGGATCTAGAGTTTTGTTTTCATCCATTGGATCTAAGCTTCATGAGGTGTTAATAGGCTACATTAGGGACCATGAGGAGGAGTTGGATCTTGGCCACCCATGGATCAAACCCACATAAAGTCCGATCCACTAATGATAATCCAATCCACTAAAGGATTATCATTGATCTACATCACCAACCCCCATATGATAATATTGGCTCCATATATTATTTATACATTTTCTCCCCGTGTTTAAGATCTCGAATGTCCATCGATTAATTAATTTACTGACTATTAATTAATCGACATCTAACTCCTTGAGTAGTACCACTCAACCTTTTCATCATACCGGACCAAGTCCACCTGCAGGGTTTACATGATGAACCTTATGAGCTCCTCAAGGGGACATCATCATCCTAATATATAGGACACAGTTTCCTCCTATAATCAACGACACACCATATAAATAATATCATCTTCCAACTTATCGAGCCTATCGATTTAATCTATAAATCTCACCCATTGGTAAATCAAAGAGATGACTACTAAGTATATGTGCCCGTTATTATATCGGGATTAAGAGCATGTACATAATAATATATGAGGTCCGATTCGATTATGTAGTCAGCAATAAATCGAATCACCTATAAGTCAGTCCTACTCAATACACACAAAGTGCACTAGTGTGATTCTATGGTCAAGACAAACCAATACCAAATCACACTACAACCATTCCGATGGTTTGTCCAAAGCCATCTCGGTTGTGAGCCTTTACTTATACTTTACAAGGAGCCGATAACATGATCTCCCGTGTGACACCACACACCATGTTATCTACAATGTAATGTATTAGACAATATTGCATAACCATATAAATATGCAAACAATGATCATGTGATTCTTATTTCAAAAATAAAGATGTTTATACAAAAGATAGACTTTTCAGTATACATCCCTACATAAAGTGCAGCGGAAAATAAATATAACAAATTTGTTTTTACTTGGTTCACAGCCTTCGGCTGCTAATCCAAGGCCTTAACAGTCCTAGACGGTGTACAGAGTGCAACTCACTAAAAACACTCCTCCTCGTTAGAGGTAGGAGTAAGTGAGTACAATCGACACAAAAAAATCAAGGTAGAGGGACACTCCCCCTCTCCTTGTTATGATTAAAGCACGATAAAGAAAGATGTAAACAAGATTTAAAGATGACAATTTATAAAAATATACCAACGACTAAAAAAAAAGAACTTGAGCTCTTGTCGTCGGAGATGCGGTAGCACTTTGTCGTCGTAAGATCATCGTAGAAGAGTAGTGTAGCGAGAGCACTTTGGAACACTTTGAATGATGGAAATAGGGTGGAGAACCCCTACTTTTATAGCCTTGTGAAACCCTAAATGTTGAGATGAGGTTTCATGAGGTGATGCCACCTAGCCCTTGAGAAATGGTGATAAGCTTTGACTCTCCTCGAGGATGATCCTTGACCAGCAATCGACTGATCAACCCTACTAGTCGACTGCTGGAGGCATCAGTCGACTGATACAAGCCATCAATTGGCTGATACAAGCCATCAGTTGACTGATGGTAGGGTTTCCAGCTGCAATGAAGAGTTAGCTAGAAAATGTAGTTAGTATAAGTAAGCTCGATGGCCATTTACCATCCGATCTCGACTTAGACCTTCCATTGGAAGTCTTGAGTCGGATCATCACCTAAGGACATCCCCGTACGGATGTCATGACCTTACTTACACTCACTCACACGAGCTTACCTCAACCTTTACCTTTTGAGCTTCACTTTCGGTCTACAGCTGATTTCTTCGGCTCCCTCCGAAGTCCTCCCGGTGTCGCCCGACCACCACGGTTTCCTCTGAGTGTCGTAGACCTTCATCTTAGCTTAACATTCCTGCACACTTGATTCAGCTCGTGAGATAACAAAGTGAACTTAACTTTGTGTATTTGCTATAATCAAAACTCAGGTTCGATTCAGGTGCCTACTGCACCAACAAATAGCTTTTCCAGATTGAGGATTTGCGCAGCTCGACCAGAGGAAGAAGAGGGGATAGAGGCTACTTGAGGAGGAGGTTCATTTATAATAGGCTTAAAAGTAGGTAAAGCAGAAGATTGTACTGCCGATGCTGGGGAAGGAGGGATGATGTTCAAAGGAATGGAAGAAGCTCTGGAGATAGCAAGAGATGTCGAAGGGGTTGTGAATAAAGCTGTGGTCAGTGGGCTCGAGGAGGCTGAAGAAAAGAAAGCGGAGGGGGATGGTGACTGTAAAGTGTCAGAAGTCACCTGCTAACTGACAGGTGAAGAGGAATCTTCACGGGATAAATCACCGGGCGATATGCCTGGTGACGGGAATGCACGAAGCGAAGATGAAGTCAAGAAAAGGTCAATGGCTGAGGGGGGCACCGTGATTGAGGGTTCTTCGCTGGTAGGGGGAAAGGATGTTAGAGCTAGGTTCTGCACTAATCCGGAGAGAAATACTTCCCGAGGTTGTGATGAGTGGGGAAGGTAACGGGGGCGCACGTGGAAGGCATAAAGGCAAATAGGAAGGAGATGTGGCAGAAATGAGTCCTGATGTAGGGGGAAGTTTAGGGGAAGGAGAAATATGAAGGGAGGGGCTATCTTCCATTTGCAGTCATGGGTGTGTGATTCCTCTTAATTCATCCTGTAGTTGTAGAAAATAAGGGGGCGAACTAGCATCACCCAAAGGTGAAGAGGGAAAAGTAGATGAGCTAGGGTTTATCGGTGGTCGTAAAGAGGAAGGAGAAGAGGATGGTAATGGTGGAAGAGCTATATTGGACATCAGTAAAGAAATAGAGGATGGAGGTGTGGAGGAACGAGGAGGAGTGGGGGATGTTGAAGTAAATGTGGTGAATATCGGAGGCGACGAAATAGGGGCGGGAGTGGCGCAGCACTAGGCCGCTACTCTTCGCTTTGCTTAGATTCTTGGCGGTATTCCGCCAACAGTTGTTGAAAGAGGGAGTGCATCTTAACTTTCGAAAAGGAAGATAAATGCAGAAGTTGTCTATAGGGCCTAGGGAGGCTGGTGCTGACGGAGAAAGGAAGAAGAGGGTTGAGAATTGGAAGGGGGAAAAAGTGAAGAAGAAGGAAGGCGAAGAGTCTTATATAGAGTGAAGGGTATGCTTATGGTACTGTCTAGGCTTTAGAGCAGGAGATGTGGGCCCTCAAGATATGTTGAAGTATAATTTATCTTCTTTACGACTTGCTATCAGAAAGAGCCAGCATCCCCGCACAGCAGAAGAACGGAGTAAGGCTTCAGAGCAGAGATGTGGCCCCTTAGAGATTCATAATTTATCTTTCTTAAGGCCTGGAATCAGCCAGAGCCATCATCCCCACTCAGCGGAAGAACGAAGGAGTAGGGCTTCATAGCAAAGATGTGGCCCTTTAGAGATTCATAATTTATCTTTCTTAAGGTCTGGCATCAGCCAGAGCCCTCATCCTCGCTCAGCGGAAGAATGAAGGAGTAGGGCTTCAAAGCAGAGATGTGTCCCCTTAGAGATTCATAATTTATCTTTCTTAAGGCCTGACATCATCCATAGTCATCATCCCCGCTCAGTGGAAGAACAAAGGAGTAGGGCTTCAGAGCAGAGGTGTGGCCCTTTAGAGATTCATAATTTATCTTTCTTAGGGCTGGCATCAGCCAGAGTCGTCATCCCTGCTCAGCGGAAGAACGAAGGAGTAGGGGTTCAGAGCAGAGATGTGGCCCCTTATAGATTCATGATTTATCTTTCTTAAGGTTTTGCATCAGTCAAAGCTGTCATCCCCACTCAGTGGAAGAACGAAGGAGTAGGGCTTTAGAGTAGAGATGTGGCCCCTTAGAGATTCATAATTTATCTTTCTTAAGGCCTGGCATAAGCCAGAGCCGTCATCCCCACTCAGCGGAAGAACGAAGGAGTAGGGCATCAGAGTAGAGATGTGGCCCCATGGAGATTCATAATTTATCTTTCTTCAGGCCTGGCATCAGCCAGAGCCGTCATCCCCATGAGGTGGTGGAACGGAGGAGTAGGGTTTAAGATAGAATACACTTTGTGAAGAATGACGGAGTAAAATATTATTCCGACCTGATGGGGTAAAGTCCTAGACTAGGTCGTCACACTTTTCTATGGCTCGGCATTAGCCGAAGCCATCATCCCCGTGCGATTGCGAAATGGAGGAGTATGGTTTAAGGTAAATACACCTATGAAGAGTGGCAAAGTAAAAAATTCATTCCGACCTGATGGGGCAAAGTCCTAGACTAGGTCGTCACACTTTTTTATGGCTCAGCGTTAGTTGAAGTCGTTATCCTCGTGCGGTGACGGAACGGAGGAGTAGGGTTTAAGGTAAGAACACCTGTGAAGAGCGGCGGAGTAAAAAATTCATTCCAACCTGAGGGGGCAAAGCCCTGGATCAAGTTGTCACACTCTTTTATGGCTCAATATCAGATGAAGTCAACATCCCCGTGCGGTGGTGGAATGGAGGAGTTGGGTCTAAATATATAGAGAAATGCAACGACGGAGTAAAAAATTTTCCGAACCGACCAGGCGAAGCCCTAGGTCATGTCATCATTATTCTTTTTGCTTGTCTTTTAGGCAAGGAATTATCCTCGTATGGTGGTGGATCAGAGGAGTTGGGTTTAAGGTAGATGCACTGAAGAAATACAACGGATGAGTAAAAAAAATTTTCCGACCCGACTAGGCGAATCCCTAGGTTGGGTCATCACTATTCTTTTTGCTTGTCTTTCAGGCAAGCAATTATCCCCGTATGGTGGCGGATCAGAGGAGTTAGGTTTAAGGTAGATGCACAGAAGAAATATAACGGCGGAGTAAAAATTTTTTTTGACTTGACCAAGCGAAGCCCTAGGTCAAGTCGTCACTATTCTTTTTGCTTGTCTTTCAGGCAAGAAATTATCCCCGTATGGTGGTGAATCGGAGGAGTTGGGTTTAAAGTAGATACATAGAAGAAATACAACAACGGAGTAAAATTTTTTTCCAACCTGACTAGGTGAAGCCCTAGGTCAGGTCATCACTATTCTTTTTGCTCGTCTTTCAGGCAAGCAATCATCCCCGTGTGATGGTGGATCGGAAGAGCTGAGTTCTCACTCAGCTATACATTATTTTATTTTTATCCCCGTGCGGTGGATTGAAAGAGCTAAATTCTCACTCAACTATGTATTATTTTTATCCCCGTATGATAGTAGATGGGAAGAGCTGAGTTTTCCTGTGAGAATAAAAAGGAGGAAATGTTTTCCTATATTAAGGTGGAAGGGGGAGACTAGGCTCAGGAGTTAAAATATCCATGAAGAAGTGTGGCATGTCTTGATAAGGCATTTTTGTTAGTTCTCTCTTTTCAGCCTATCTCCAAGATCGCTGTGACTATGATGGAGTGAAGGATGAAGAAATATTTTCAGAAGATGATAGCGGCAATCAATTTTGTTCTGAATCACTTGGGAGTAGTGAAACTAGTTCGAGAAGCGGTTATGCGCAAGGGGGCATCAATATCCCAAGGGTGGACGTTAGATTCATAGCTTTTAAAAGAGAAACTTCATAGATACGGAGAGGGAGTACATAGTACATATAATTAAAAAATGGTTCGTCCTAAGGGAATACTAAGGAGTTTCATGGGGGGGGGGGTCCCATCTAGAGATGGTGCAACATGATGATTACCATACTTGTGAAGAACTTGTTCGAAGCGTGACCGATTCATGAATTGATGCTGGGACAAGAGCCATTGGGTTGTAGTTAATTCTTGCCTCAGATTATGGTTGTAGGTGTAGGCTGCTTGTAGACGCCCCTTCATGTTGGTGCAGGGGCACCTAAGTCGAACATGTATTTTTATTATGGCAAAAGACGCAAAGTCAAGGATATATCATTATCTCACGAGCTGAATCGAGTGTGTAGAAAAGTGCTAAAGCTGGAGCTAAAGGCTAGCGACACCCGGAGGGAGCCGCGGTGGTCGGGCGACACTCGAGTGATTTCGAAGGAAGCCGAAGCCATCGAGTGGAAGGCCGGAAGCGAAAGTGACATAGTAAGTATCGAGGTAAAGCTCGTGTGTGTGAGAGTAAGAGAGGTTGTATCCTTCTTACAGGGATGATCTTAAGCGTAGATCCGACCAAAGACATCCTATAGATAGTCTAGGTCGAGATCAGATGGTCGGCGGTCATCGAAATAATGTTTTTGTTAAGCTAACTTTGCTTTGCAGCTAGCATCAGTCGACTGCCAGCTTGGAGGACTCGACTACCGTCAATCAGTCGACTGCCTACGGTCAGCACTCGACTGATGCTGCCATCAGTCGACTGATGATGATCATTAGTCGACTGATGGTCAAGGATCAGCCTCGAGGAGTCAAGCTTTATCACCATTTTTCAAGGAGTCTTGTGCCCAATTCCTATTGGTTGAAGACCCATTCGATGAGGGGCTAAAAGGCTATAAAAGGAGGGCTTATCCTAGGGGTTTTCATCAATTCAAAAGCTTCCAAGTGCTTCCGGTACGCTACGAGTCTCCGACATTCCTACGACGAAACTCTGCAGACACGATGACTAGGGTTTTATCTTTTCATCTACGAGTCATCGGTATAATCTTAGTTTAATTCCATTTTGTACTTCTTTTTATTGTGGTTTTATCGTAACAAGAAGAGGGGGAGTGTCCCTCTATCTCGAGTCTCTTTCGTGGTTTTTGTATCCGATTAACTTCTACCTCCAACGAGGAGGAGTTCATTAGTGATTTGCCCTCCGTGCGTGATCAAGGATCACTAGGGCCTTGGAGTAGTAGCCGAAGGCTACGAACCAAGTAAAAAATCTACTTGTCTCTTTTATTTTTTTATTTATCTTTCCACTGCACTTAATTGTTTTGAAATGAATTCATACGAAAAAGTTTTATCGCTATTCACCCCCCCTCTAGCGATCTGCTTCGATCCAACAATTGGTATCAGAGCCGGGGGCGCTAAGATTCGGTGCAACCACCGGTCGAGCATTTTTATTTTCGTATTTATCGTTTTAAGATTTCTCCCACACTACTAATCCAAGATCAAGTCTTGGTACATAGTTTTTTTGTTGTGTTTTTGCAAGTACTAATCGCCTTTGGAGTACCTCACGATCAAACGAGCATAACTTTTGCTACAAGTGGACTCACGAAACGATCTACCCACCAAATCGAAGCTCTCTGAGAGATCTACACTCCTTATTGGGGTTTACCCTTTAAAAAGCTGTTTTCATCCCCAGAAATCGACGTTTAGTACCCTTTCAGGGACATTGAAGGTTGTGAGTACTTGCTTTTTGTTTAAGTTTCTTTTCTCTTTGTTTAACCTTCTATTTCTCGTTTGTTTTTTTTTTATTTCCCGCACCACTAATCCAAGACTCGAGTCTTGGCAAGTTTTTTTTTGTTTTGTGTGTGCAAGTTTTTCTTTATGGCTCACATTGAGGGGTACAACACCACTCTAACTCCGTTCTTTAGCGGAGATGATTTCCGTTACTGGAAAGGTCAGATGGAGTGTTTTCTAAAAACACAAGTCGAGTCTTGGATAATCATCCAAACCGGCTTTGCTCTACCCACCAATGATCAAGGCGAGCCCTTGGATTTCAATAGGTGGACCAATGCAACCAAGAGGTAAATCGAATCCGATGCAAGAGCAACCCAAATATTGCAATGTGGTTTGTCTAAGGAAGAGCTCAACCACATCGGACCCTTCATCAGTGCAAAAGATCTGTAGACAAAACTCATAGAACTACACGAAGGGACTAACGATGCGAAGGTAAGTAAGCATGACTTACTACTTAATAAATTGTATAACCTAAAAATGCAGGAATGTGAGACTGCAACGCAACTACATGCCCGCGTCCAGGACATTGTCAATGACCTACACACCATCGGACACAAGGTCAAAAACCGCGACCTCCTAAGGTACGTTCTTAATTCATTTCCTAGGACTACCTTGTGGGCATCCATAGTCGATGCCTACAAGGTCTCTAAGGACCTTTCAAAGCTTAGGTTAGATGAATTATTTTCCGAGTTTGAACTTCACGAGCAAACAAACATGGTCCGGGCCGAGAGAGGTATTGCTCTACTTGCAGGACAAAGAAGCAAGACACCCACCAAGCAAGAAGATGGACTCGAACCCGAAGATGAATCAGAGTCCGAATCCAAAAAGGTGGAAGCAATAGTGAACGTAGTGCGGAAGATAATTCGGAGGGAAAGGAGGCTACTAAAGAACCAAAAGAGGGCACAATTCAAATCAAATCAAAAGAAGGCGTTTCATGCAACATGGGACAACGAAGAAGGCGTCAGCATAGCATGCATGGCAAGACCCGAAGAGTCCGAGTCAGAGTCCGAATCTGAATCAAACTACAACACCGACTCCGAACTCGAGGACTACTTCGAGAAGCAACTCAAAGCCGGACTGAAAGAGAAAATTAAGGTTAGCCGCTCACTAATTCATACGCTTTACAATACGATTAAATTGCTAACTAGGAAATTAGCTAAATCCGAGTCTAGGGTCGAGTCCTTGGTTGAGAAGGTTGAAACCCTCAAACAAGAGACACCCCTAAACTCTTCGACTAGTCGAGTTCAAGACGAGGACTCAACTCGAGTTCATTACTTTATCTTAAAGACTATGAATATATCTTACATGTCTATCATAAATCGTAGTCATCATCGAGTCCAAGCGTGGGTCCCGAAAACTTTATTAAACTCACATATAAGGACCAATAGGTTTTGGATTCCCAAGGATCAAGTTCATTACTTGACCAGACCATATCAGTTCAATGATCCAGGGGGAGCTAACACCAAAATAGTATATCCGGTAACCTAAACCTCTTATTTATTTTAGAATGGTTAGATAGGACTATAACTCGTCAATGCTTGATAACATAGTACCAGGACGCGACGAGATGATAGTATGCAAGGAAAGCGGAGTCTTGTGTATTTGGGCTAGATAAGGCGTATCTAGTTCGGTGCACTTGACCGAGGGGAACTAGCTGAAGCTACCTCGCCGTATCCTAGACTAGTTAGACCAGGAAGTGGTCTTAGGTGAGTCAAGTTACTATTTTCTTGAAATTGGCTTTGTCTAAGGAAGTGGTCATTTTTTCGATCAAAGAAGACCCCTGTGCCTCGCCACAACCTGGAAGCCGAGATCTTGAAAAGGTGACTTGATGAGCTTAGGATCAAATCTAAATCTAACGCAAGGTTGACAAGTTTCAAATCATTAAAACTTAATTAAGATAAAATTGGAATAATCTCACACAACTGTAGGGATCCCGATCGATAAAGAAAATTGGCAGCGGAAAACTTAGGATCCCTCCAGAGATCCAAGCAAAAAAAATATACTCGTTTCAATTATCGATTCTATCCTATAGGAATCGAGATTACCTTCGAAGCGTGCCCTTCGAATTCCAGTCAGCAACACTTGCGGATCTCAGCGTGATCAGAATGTCCATGCCTCTACGGTGCACACACACACGATCTTGGAGAGAAGAGGTAAGCCCTTTCGGTTGTGCTAGCAACCACTCCAAGGTCTCACTTTTCCACTCGGTACTTGGCCCTCTTGTGTTGTCAACAAAAAAAAACAAAATCAGATTTTCTTTTTTTATTGTCCACGTTGAAGAAGAAGAAGCAACCATAATACACCTTAATGAGACATTAAATGCACTTCCTTATTCTTCATGGTAAAAGAAAGGAAGTCAATTAATGCTCATTAAATGCACATTAATGAGTTTTAAATCCCATTTAAAACCCCATTTATTAATTCGTGCATTATATTATTAATTTGTGTATTATATTATTAATTCATGTATTATTCATTTTAGCCTTCTTCTTTTGGTTTGACTTGAGTCTAACTCAACATAAACCAATTTGAGTCCAACTCAAATTTAGCCAAGTAATGAGTCTTACTCATTCTAGTTAATCCAATTAACTAATAATTCATTTTAGTCAAACCAAAATGATTTCCTCTCTAAAATAATATGTTCTTTGTGTGTGCCCTATAGGCTCTCATAACGTTGGCAATGTATCCAAAACCATTTTAGATACATAAGCAATGAGCGGCATCTAGCAATACATCATTGCTACCCAAGTGATGAGAATGTCGAGATCCGACAACCTCTTCCGTGACTATTATCATATGACAGTGTCCTTCTATCCTTGATATCTCAGATCGATCAATGAGGCATAGACCATGTCACCCTCTTATCAATCTTTATGTTTCTTGATCCCCAAGTAGACTCACTCAAACAAATGAGCTCAATATCTCATATTGACTCATTTGAGCATTGCCATGCATTTCGTGGTCCTACTCTATCAAGAGGCCAAAGATATCACTCCTGTCATATGGGAGGGATAGATCCCATCTACATCACTCACATCCCTCCGCATAATTCATTACATACTCAGTGATCACCGTTATAGTCACCCAATTACGGTGTGACGTTAGACGATACCAAAGTACATAACTCCTTATGTAGGGAACCGTAGTGACTTCAGGTCTAAGGACTATTCATACCAATAGTCACATGAGAAAGTATATGACACTCATATAACGATCCATGATACTTTCTCATGGTGGGTCAATTCAGTATATATAGTCTCCAATATATATACCCATGTATCAATGTGATATCACATATCCATGACTTGTGAGATCAAGTCATCCATTGACCTACATGCTAGTCTCAATGTATCAATGTAGCCCTTGTCTATGTTGGTGCAGTGGGCACCAAAGTCGAACCGGTATTTTGATTATGGCAAAAGGCTCAATAGTTAAGGGTATATTTGTTATCTTACGAGCTCAATTAAGTGTGCAGAAATGCTAAAGTTGAGCGGAAGGTCTGCGACACCCGGTGGGAACCGAGGTGGTCGGGCAACGCCAGAGGGATTTCGGAGGAAGCCGAGGTACTCGGGTGAAGACCGGAAGCGAGGCTACAAGGTAAGCTCGTGTGAAAGCGAAGCAAGGACGTTAAGCGTAGATCCGACCCAATACCTCCAATGGAAGGTCTAGGTCGAGATCAGTTGGTTAGAACCATCGTACTTTATATTTTAAGCTAACTTGTACTGCAGTCCAAAACCCTTTGACCGCTCGTCTACTACAATCTGGTCTAGTTCCCCTCGAGAAGGCTCAATTTCAAGGGTGTGAATTTGGACTTGACTCGTGTTTTGGTACAAAGGGTGAAGTGGCATCAAGGTGGACATCCAAACCATCACCAAGCTTGGACCCCCAAAATTAGGTGATGTGGCATCAAGGTGGACATCCAAACCATCATCAAGTTGGACGCCCAAAATGAGGTGAGTTGGCACAAGATGGTTGGCAAACCACCATCAAGCTTGACGCCCAAAATGAGGAGAGTTGGCACAAGATGGTTGGCTCCCATGATGTGGCACAAGTTGGATGGCTCCAACAAGTTGGCGTGAAGGCCTCCTTGAGGTGGCACAAGGTGGTTGTATGAGCACCTCATCCTTGAGTTGTGGCACAAGGTGGTTGGATGAAGCACCTCATCCTTGAGTTGGCGCAAAGGATGTGGATGAGCAAGACTTGGGGATAAGAACCTCACCTTGGACACTACCTATGTCTAAATTCATAGATCAATATCCATAAATAGACATGTTCACGCCAAGCAAAATACATAAGAAATCAAGAGCTCTCAACACGCCCGTCGTAGCCGCTACTACTACTCACATTTGCTCTGACGAAGTCACGCCCGACAACGAAAGCTACATCTCTACTTATAAGAGTTGTCGGTATATTTATTTAAGTTCTACTTCTTTAAATTGTCTTTGTGCTTTAATCGTAACAAGGAAAGGAGTGTCCTTTGCCTTGATTTCTTTTGTGATCGTTGCTCCTACTTCCAGCGAGGAGGAGTGGTTTTAGTGGTGCCCTCCGTGCGTGATCAAGGATCACTAGAGCCGTGGATTAAGCAATCGAAGATTGTGAACCACGTAAAAATATCTTGTCTACTTTATATTTCATTTGTGCACTCTCTGCTTTTTACTTATTGCAAAAGTTTTTTTAACGACACGTATCGCTATTCACCCCCTCTAGCGACACTTTCGATCCAACAATTGGTATCGAGTAGGGGCGCTAAGATTCGTGAAACCACCAATCTAGCTTTGTTTTTCTTTTTCACAGATTTTTATTTATTTATTTCTGTTTTATAATTATTTCACTTGCTTATCTTCTCCTACATATAGAATTGCATTAGAGGCTTTAGGATCAGGATAAGGTTGTCCTTGGGTTAGATCCGAGTAAGGTTGTCCTCGGAACTTCAGCGACATTCGCATTTGATTGTTTATTTCTTTTTGCAAGTTACATTTTATATATATCTTTTTACTTCCCTTTTCTACTAATCCAAGGCGAAAGTCTTGGAATATTCTTTCGTGTGTGTTTTGCAAGATTCTTTTAAATCGTTCTTCTTCTTGTTTTTAAATGGCCCATCTCGAAGGGTTTAGCACCGCCGACCCCGTTTTACAAGGTAATGACTTTCGTTATTGGAAGGGTCGGATGGAATGCTTTCTTAAAACCCAAATCGAGATGTGGATCGTAATCAAACGGTTTCACACTTCCTATTAATGAAGATGGTGAATCTTTGGAGTTACGATCAATGGTCAAATTCCATGAAAAAACAAGTAGAAGCGATGCCAAGGCAACTCAAATCTTGCAATGTGGGTTGTCAAGGAAGAGCTCAACGCGTCGGCCCTTCATTAGTGCAAAGGACTTATGGACCAAGCTAGTGGAACTACGAAGGCACCGGCGACCAAAGGTATGTAAAGAGATTTACTTTTAAATAAATTGTATAACTTGAAAATGCAGGAAAGCGAGACCGCAACTCAACTACATGCTCGTATCCAAGACATCGTCAACCAACTCCATGCCATCGGACAAAGGTCGAGAATCGCGACCTTATCGGTATTCTCTTAACTCGTTTCCTAGGACCACCTTGTGGCATCCATGGTCGATGCCTACAAGGTCTCCAAGGACCTTTCTAAAATTAGGTTAGGCGAATTGTTTTGAACTTGAATTACATGAGCAAACTAACGTGGTCGGTGCCGAGAAAGTATTGCGTTAGTTGCGAGTTCCAAGAAGAAGAAGCCATAAGCAAGCCACCCCGAAGGAAGAAGGCGAGTCGAATCGGAAGTAGACTCGAAATAGAATCGAACTAGTCAATCTAGTTGGAAGATGATCAAGGCAACGACCAACAACTCAAGGTAAGCCTAAACCTAATTCAAATACTTCTAATTTTAGATGCTATGAGTGCGAGTTGGTCACATCAAGTCCGAGTGCCCAAAGCTAAAGAATAACGCATCAAAGACCAGAAAGCGCTAAGCGCTACTTGGGAGGAGTTATCGGAGGAAGAAGGCGATATCAAGCTCTAATGGCCAAGCCCGTAGAGCACGACTCGAAGCAGAAGAAGAGTCAGTCGAATCGATGATGAGCTTCCATTCAAGACAAGCCACGGATCCGTATCCGGTTCAAAAGAATCATTAAGGGTAAGTCGGTCGCATTACTTAATACTTTGTATGGTGCAATTAAATTTTTAAATAAGAAACTAGCTAAGTCCGAGTCCAAGGTCGAGACCCTAATTGAGAGAGGTTAACCTCCTCAAACATGAGGTCTCCCTAACCTCTTCGACTACTCGTATTCAAGAGGAGGACTCAACTCAAGTTGAAAAGCTTGAAGTTGAGAACTCGCTTTTGAAAACACAAGTCGAAGACCTTAGGCTGCGTTGGAAAGGTTCACTTTGGGATCAAGGGACTTGACCTCTTACTTGGATCACAAAGGGCCGTGTACAACAAGGCGGACTCGGGTTTAACTCAAATACAACCAATAAGTCATATATGTCTATAGTAAACCAACATAAGAAAAATGTCCAAGCATGGGTCCCTAAGATCACTTTGATTTCAACTTTAGGATCTAACATGTATTGGGTTCCCAGGACCAAATTCACTATGTGAATAGACCACTCGATTCAATGGTCGAGCCAATACAAAATGTATTTTGTTAAGTCTTAGAAATTGCATGCTTAGTTTTCCTTTATTTTTAGAATGGTTAGATAGGACTCATAATCAACTAAAATCCTCGAAAAGATTGAGCCTCGGGAGCCTCTTTTCAAAAATAACTAGTTAGACCAAGATGTAGTCTCAAGTAAGTCGAGTTATCAATTTCTTGAAATTAGCTTTGTCTAAGGAAGTAGTCGTTGTTCGATCAAAGAAGGCCTGCATGCCTCGCCACGACCTGGAAGCTAATCTCTTGAAAGATTACTTGATGAGCTTAGACTAAATCGAATCTAACCTAATGTTGGTTAATTTAAATTCATTAAAATTAATCAAGTAAAATTGAAGTCATCTCACAATAACACATAGGAATAACATGTTTTGATCATGTAGATATTGGTGAGATGATTTAGGTTAAAACTTACAAACAACCCTTTAGTAATTCCAATATCCGATCCAACTACCTTATGTAGGATCAATGGATGTTGGGCGATGGTTGCTCGACACATGGCCAGGGGATCAACTCAAATTTTGAAATTCACGATTCAAGCGACAAGGATCGGTAGCCTTGGAAATAGCGGCAAGCTCAAAATCATCGGATCGGTGATATTGAGCTCAACTCTAACTTTAATTCAAAATGTCTTATTAGTAGAAAACTTTCAATATAATTTACTTAGTGTAAGCCAATTGTGTGATAACAATTATAAGGTCATATTTCTAGAAAATGAATCGTAATCAAGATAAATGCAACATCTAAAATAATACTTAAAGGAACTAGGAATAGCAACATCTACACAATAAATTTACCCAACTCCTCAACCAAGTGTCTTATGACCTGACAAGAGGAATCTTGGTTATGGCGAAGACTAGGACACTACTTTTTCAAGACTCGCCCACAAGATGAGTCGAGTGGCTTGGTTATAGGTTTGCCTAAACTAAACAACTTGGATAATAAAATATGTAATGCTTGTCAACAAGGTAAACAATCTAGGACACAACATCAATTAACTAATCAAGAACGAACCAAAAGTGTTCTTGAGCTCCTACACATGGATCTATTTGATTCACATGGAGCTAAGTCACTCAATGGTAGTCAATTTTGCTTAGTCATAATTGACGACTATTCTAGATTTACTTGGGTTAGGTTTATCAAACATAAAAATGATACTCTAGACCAACTAATCAATCTTTGTAGGTTAATCGAAAATCAAAAGAACCTTAAGATTAAAAGACTTAGAAGCGATCATGGTGGTGAATTCGAAAACCACAGTTTCTGATTTCTGTAACCTAAATGGATACCACCATGAGTTTTCATGTCCTAGAACCCCACAACAAAATGGGTTAGTCGAACAGAAAAATAGAACCCTACAAGAAGCCGCTAGGACAATGTTAAACGAGTATAACCTACCCGATAGATTTTGGGCAGAGGCCGTTAGTACGGCTTGCTATGTCCAAAATAGGATCCTTATGGTAAAGAGGCACCAAAAGTCCTCAGATTTAGATTTATCACGATAAAATACCGAACATCAAATACTTTAGGTATTTGGATGCAAGGTACATATCTTAAACACTAAGGATTACCTAGGGAAATTCAAATCCAAATCCTCTACTGGAAACTTTCTAGGATACTCAACCACAATTAGAGCTTATAGGGTATAAAATCACGACACTCTTAGAGTCGAAGAAACCATTAATATAGTTTTCGACGAAGTACACGAACCCGTTCAATCCTTAACAAAACCAACTAGCAAATCAACTTATAGCGAACCCGACTCTGATCTTGAACTTGAATCTCGTCCTAACCCAAGTCATCCTATCGACCAAGTGATAGATGACCCTAACCCAAGTCATCCTATCAATCAAGTTATAGGTGATCCAAATTTAGGGTTCGAACTAGAGCTTCATATCAAACCTTAGTCAAATCTCGTTAATTTCCAAAATCGAACCCAAAACTATTGAACAAGCACTTCGATCCCGATCGGATTATTGCTATGCAAGAAGAGCTAGCTCAATTCACTAGAAATGAAGTCTGGGAATTAGTACCACCACCTAAAGAAAAATCAATTATTGGAACAAGGTGGGTATTTCGAAATAAACTTGATGATAAAGGTGAAGTAGTTAGAAATAAAGCTAGGTTAGTCGCAAAAGGGTTTAGTCAAGTCGAAGGTTTAGATTACGATGAGACCTACGCCTGTAGCAAGACTAGAGTCCATCCGAATGTTGTTAGCATATGCCGCACATCGAGGTTTTAAATTGTTTCAAATGGATGTCAAGTCAGCATTTTTGAATGGATACATTAAGGAAGAAGTTTACGCTACCAACCTCCGGATTCAAAATCTAGATAAACTGACCATGTCCTTAGACTTAAGAAAGCCCTATATGGACTCAAACAAGCCCCAAGAGCTTGGTACGAAAGGCTTTCGATCTATCTTAAGTCCAAAGGATTCAACCAAGGTTTAGTCGACCCAACCTTATTCGTAAAAACCGTAGGAAAAGAAATCTTTATAGCCCAAATCTATGTAGATGATATAATTTTTGGAACTACCAACTCGATCCTGCTAAACGAATTCATCTCACTTATGGAAAGTGAATTTGAAATGAATTTAGTATGAGAGTTAAGTTTCTTCTTAGGTTTACAAATTAAACAAACTAAAGATGGAATATATTTACATCAACAAAAATATACTAAGGACTTAATAAATCGATTTGGAATGCAAGATGCTAAAATAATTAATACACCTATAGCAACTAATGTTAATATAAACGAAGATGTAGAAGGAAAACCCGTTGACCTAAAATACTATAGGAGCGCAATAGGAAGTCTCCTATACTTAACCGCGAGCCGACCCGACATTTTATTCATGCAGAAGTATGCGCAAGGTTACAAACTCGCGCAAGGAGTCTCACCTAACCCTAGTCAAGCGTTTATCCTTAGATATCTAAAGGGCACGCTAAACGAGGTATTTGGTACCCTAGATCTACCGAGTTTAATCTAATCGGCTATCCGACTCGACTATGCCGTAGTAAACTCGATAGAAAGAGCACGAGTGGTTGTTGTCAAATCCTCTACCGAGTCTAGTGAAGTTGGTGCAGAGGAAGCGATTGCGCTTGCCTTATCTACCACCGGGCCGAATACGCTATGCGATGGGTGAGTGTGTCTCTCCTCCTGTGGATGAAGCACACTCTCCAAGACTTTAGCTTAATCTTTAACAACATTAAAACCTACATAGATAACATTAGTTCAATTAACTTAACTAAAAATCCAATATGTCATTCTAGGACAAAACATATAGAAGTTAAACACCACTTCATTAGGGAACATGTAACTAATGGAACTATACAACTAGAGTATGTTGAGTCCAAATCAAACCTAGCGGACATCTTCACCAAACCACTACCCGCCGAATTTAGTTTATTAAGAAAAGTTAGGTATGTGCGTAATAGAGTAGGATTTAAATTTCTATATATGTACTCTATTTTTGCTTCTTTTATGAAATTAGCCTAAGTCTTACCTTAGAAATCATATACCTATAGATTTAAGGAGCTAACACATCTCACAACACATAGGACTAATGTGTTTGTGTACTTAGCCACGTGACGGGCGTGAGATGTTAGGACCTTACTCCAGTTCCAGATGTAGATTCAGTGCATCGATCATGAACCATGGAGTATAATTATTTAAATTAATCAACTCCTTCAAGACTTATTGATCATTCTATATCAATCAAGTCCAACCGAGTTGTACATTTTAGATGAACATATTTTCAAGCTTATTATTATTTTTTAAAAATATATATATATATATATAGATATATATATATATATATATATATATATATATATATATATATATATATTGGGAACTTGCTTGGACTTACAAACCCTAAAATATATTTACAAACTTTTTGAGTTAAGGCAACAGGGGAGAAAGTCACAAAAGTAACCAAAATTAACCAAAATTAAAGGGAAGAAAGTAAACAAAATTATTACCTTTTATATTAAGTAATTCCATTACTTAAGCAACTATTAAGGGGAGTAAAAATTATTTTTCAAGAACTCACCTTCGGTCCAAGGGGAGGTTACCTCAAAGGAGAACTTGAAACAATAATATTTCTCATTCATATTTAATCATTATGCTAGCTCATTCATATTTAATCTTTATGCTAGCTCATTCATGCTTAATCATGCTATGTTATGCTTAATTTTTCCTTAACTTTTGTGTGTTTGCCATGAATCAAAAGGGGGAGATTGTTGGTGCAGGCACCAAAGTCGAACCGTATTTTGATTATGGCAAAAGGCTCAATAGTTAAGGGTATATTTGTTATCTTACGAGCTCAATTAAGTGTGCGTAAATGCTAAAGTTGAGCGGAAGGTTCGCGACACCCGGTGGGAACCGAGGTGGTCGGGCAACGCCAGAGGGATTTCTGAGGAAGCCGAGGTACTCGGTGAAGACCGAAGCGAGGCTACAAGGTAAGCTCGTGTGAAAGCGGCAAGGTCGTTAAGCGTAGATCCGACCCAATACCTCCAATGGAAGGTCTAGGTCGAGATCTGATGGTTAGAACCATCGTGACTTTATATTTTAAGCTAACTTGTATCGTCCCAAAACCCTTTGACTACTAACTCAGCTAGTCAAGTTCCAAATCGAGAAGAGCTCGAATTTCAAGGGGGTGAATTTGGACTTGACTCGTGTTTTGGTACAAAGGGTGATGTGGCATCAAGGTGGACATCCAAACCATACCAAAATTAGGTGATGTGCATCAAGGTGGACATCCAAACCATCATCAAGTTGGACGCCCAAAATGAGGTGAGTTGGCACAAGATGGTTGGCAAACCACCACCAAGCTTGGACGCCAAAATGAGGAGAGTTGGCACAAGATGGTTGGCTCCCATGATGTGGCACAAGTTGGATGGCTCCAACAAGTTGGCGTGAAGGCCTCCTTGAGGTGGCACAAGGTGGTTGGATGAGCACCTCATCCTTGAGTTGTGGCACAAGGTGGTTGGATGAAGCACCTCATCCTTGAGTTGGGCGCAAAGGATGTGGATGAGCAAGACTTGGGGGATAAGAACCTCACCTTTGACTCTACCTATTTCTAAATTCATAGATCAATATCCATTAATAGACATGTTCAAGCCAAGCAAATACATAAGAAATCAAGAGCTCTCAACACGCTGGCCGTAACGCCGCTTACTACTACTCACATTTGAAGTGCCACGACAACGAAAGCTACATCTTCTACTTATAAGAGTTGTCGGTATATTTATTTAAGTTCTACTTTTTAAAATTGTCTTTGTGCTTTAATCGTAACAAGGAAAGGGGAGTGTCCTTTGCCTTGATTTCTTTTGTGATCGTTGTTCTACTTCCAACGAGGAGGAGTGGTTTTAGTGAATTGCCCTCCGTGACGTGATCAAGGATCACTAGGGCCGTGGATTAGCAATAAAGATTGTGAACCACGAAAAATATCTTGTCTACTTTATATTTCACTGCATTCTACTTGCTTTTACTTATTGCATACGAACACTTTACACAAATTGAATCACTTCTTGTTATTGGCTTATAAGGTCCTAATGCAGCAGAAAATCACCTTAAAGTTTGGTAAATCCTCCATCTGCTCCATTTATAATCTGCATCGAGTTGATTTGTATAAATACTATCACCATCAACCCCTATAGTCGCTGTCTCACAACGACTGATCCACATTGGCCAAAAGCCAAACTGGATATCATCACCGACTAATCATGCCCATCAGACTAATGATCATCACCGAGTGGTCACCACGATCATAATTAGAAGACCTTTCTGTGGTCAAATACCCCGACTAGGACCATATCATTACAATGACGATGGTGTCATGAACGATTATATTCTTGGAGACTCGTCAAATTCGAACTGTCACTTAGCTATGTACGATCACACCTACCTAGTCGATCATAATTTGGAAACCATAAACACCAAGTTGTCTGGAAATCGAATGAAAGTAAAACTCAACCTGAGGAGCGACAATGTTTCTTAGCCACTTGCCAAAAAATCCTCATGGAGTTCCAAACTCTTCGCTACGTGGAAGCCCTTTATGAGTTCCCATTATACGTCGATCCTTCTCGCATCTCTTGCTCCTCGCATTTTATTTTTTGGGCCTCAATCCATTCATTCGCTCAGCGGCCTGGATGCTCAAGCGGCTGCGAATGCCATCCTTCTCGCCTCTTGCCCTCGCGACTTTTGTCTCACTCCATTCGATCATCGGGCCGGCCCTGATGCACTGCGCATGGCTTAATTAATGCCATCCTTCACCAACTCAAGGACCCTAAGCCCAGTGAATATGCCATGTTCTCAAGACTTCCCATAAGCCTCATGCTTGGATTTTCCATGCCGGCTCCTTTGGACATGTAAAGGCTTTATTGATTTACGTGGCCAAGATATGTATTACTTTCCAACGCTATGGCTTTTCACCCAATTATGGTACAAATTGTTGATTTACGTAAACCCATGTTGGACTTTCTAACACCAAGCCCCATGCTTGGATTTTCTACACCAAGGCTACACTTGAGATTTACGTGGCCGAACTTTCTCGGGCCTATGACAATCATGTCATGCATTTTGTCTAACATCAAAATATAGTTTGAGTCAAACTTGAGTCCGGGTCCGATTGTGCACCAACAATCTCCCTTTGATGTTGACAAAACTCAAACCAAGTCTACCAATTATCCTAATTGATAATTATCACATCCCAATGAGAATTCCAACTCCTTTTTTGGTAATCTCTCCCCGACATACATCAAAAGGTCCTCTTCAAGGGTATGAATGTCTCATATCCCAATGAGATCTTACAATCTCTCCCTTGGAGGAACACACATACAATCTTTTGAGTGATAAGTTCCATATCACTTAAGAGAGGCAACCCAATTGATCCTATGAGGAAAAGACACATCCATCTTCCCATGATGGATACTCCCCTACTATCTTGCACTAATGTTCTGGAGAGTCAAGCTAATAGGGAACATTTAAACAATCAAAATTAAGGCAAAGTTTTGAACAATGAACTCTCTCATCCACCTTAAAATTGATACTCACAACCTAAACACAGCTAATTTTTCCATATCATATGGATTTCTATTTCTAATGTTGAATACTGTCCTAGGTTAGGAGTGGTTAGGGACCAAAACATAGCTGAACATGGGCCTAAAACACCATGGTTTACCTGAATCAGTACATTAATAAGGGTTTATACTCATTGATATGACTGATTAGTCGCATTATCTACATGGCAATGACCGATAATTTGTAAACACAGCATTTTCCTCGTAAATGAATTTGAAATTTTAAGTAAATATACATAAGTTGAAAATCATGAAATTTTGTATGTATATTACTTATTACAATCATTAGAGTGAAAATATTGGAAAATTTGATTTTACTCATAAAATAGTGAGATTGATACAAAGTTCAAAAGTTAAGAAAAGCTAATATTGAGCCCTTTGTATCATTCTAATGGTGATTGCTATCAAAAGATAGACTTCACCAAGGGAAAAAAATAATTTTGAAATGTTTTCAAAAATTTTAATGATTTTTCCTAAACATCTCACTTGTATCTACATGAAACACATAAAGTCATATAGTAGTGAGATGTGGGACTTTGTCTATTTAGGTTTCATGGATATCTCTAGGCAACATTATTTGATTTCCATGGGACTTCAAATCATGCCTTAGTTCTAAATTCATTTTATTTATGCATGAATGATGATTATGGCATACAATGATAACACAAATAAAATATGTGCATAAAATCATGATGCCATGGCAGGTTTTGAATCTAATACATACATGGCATATAGAAATAACCCTAAAATGATCATGACATTTTATATGATATAAACATATGAAGGGATGTATAAAAAGTAATAAAGCATGACAATTATGAAATACTAAGGCATAGAATACCTAAGTGTTAGACACAAATTGCCATTTCTAGGATTAAGTCCATTTTTCCTTGCCAATTATCCCCTAGTGTGTCAAATGCCCAAATGGCACACCATTACTCTCTAAGAGCTTAATTCCAATTGATCATTTTTCATCTTCTCAAACCACATTGGTGTTAGTAATATATGAGAGATGTCCTAAGGCAATTGCCTTATGTATGAACCATTTATATGATAAATGAAGATTCACTATTTGAGTATACATGTTTTATGTATTTGATTGGATCTTAAACTCATTTACTGAATGTCCACTTATACGATCTCACAAGATGAGAGAATTTGTGATTGGATCACAACTAGTGAGTATCTCTACATGTGTAATTGTGATGTATCGGAATTATCCCTAGTCGATGAATTGATGGATTTGGACACCATCAATTCGGTCGAGACTAGCACGAGGTATACTCCTTGGTGTATCCAAGCAGCTGATTCTCACTGGCTGGAGACATTGTGATGTCCGGAGTTAATCGTGGATGCTAGTTATGGTAACTAGTTCATTGGAGTGACCAGCAGTAAGACTTCATATGGATCTCTGCATATATAGATATGTCAATGAAGTTCTTACTGTGGCTTAAGTGCGATGTTCCTTTGACTTGCGGTATTCAAGTCATCTTGATCATGGAGACTTATGCTTTGACATCTTAAGCAAACATCTCTAAGGAGATGTGGACCCGGGATGATTGGGTATAAGTCGAAGTGATTGAAGGTGTTTGAATAGCCTATAAAGGATTCACCACTCCTTGCGAGGAGATGTATACCCATGGCCTCTCGTCGGATTGTTACTAAAGTCTTTGGCCAAAGCATTACATGTTTAGAGTAAGGTACTCTTCGATACATGTGGAGTAACTAGAATCCGTAGGACGATGAAATGATACTTGGGCTAGGTGTGACGTAGTCAGCCTAGTGGGGACTGACACAATAGACCATGTCCTGAACCAAGTGGGTATAAGATGAGTGAAGGGAATGGGGCACGGTTCATTCGAGCTACTGAAGGGTTTCAGAAATAGTTCTGGATCAACCGTTGATCTTTTCGGTTAATTGGGGATCATGATGTACTACTAGGTGCCACTCATGATCGTTCTATAATTAATGGTTAATTATAGACGGCCAACATAAACCGAGAACCTATTTGGTCACACGACAAACGCAGTGTAATCCAAAGGATTTAAAATGAGCTTGAGAATGAGATTCTCTCGAGAGAAACTAGGTTTGGTTGGACCAAACATAAAGTGAGCATGAAATCGTTCACGCAATGGAAGCATAGATGGGCTGAGTCTTATGAAGACGTAATGGATGGACCAAAATGGTTTGGTTCTAATCCAATGGATGAGAATAAACCAAAGGGTTTGGTTTATTTTAAACGAATGAACCAAAAGTTGGTTCGGTTTGTTTTAACTTAAAATAAACCATCATGGTTTGGTTTATTTTAACTTATCTTAATGGAGCGGGTTAACGGGCTTTATGGATATGATCCATTAACCATTAAGAGAATTAGTTCTCTATAAAAGTGGGCTTAAGGGATTGTTAAGCCCTAACTAATCCAAACCTACTAGTTGCCGCCACTTGAAGGAGCACCGTCGCCAAAGCTGTTGCCGCCGCCAGCCTTGTGCCCCTGTGCGTCGCTGCCCAAGCTCCAGCCGGTGAACTCCGCGACCTCCGGTGATCTCCTAGGCCTCGCATCAAGGTGAGCTTTTCTTCCTTGTTTTGGCCGGGCGCCTACCTTCCACCAAGCTGTCCAGTTTTCTGGACAGCTTCTTCTCCTCGAGCCCGCTTTGACGTTTGCGGTTAGTGCCCGACAGCGCTAACTTACGGGATTTGATCTCCGGTAATCCTCTGAGGTGGAGGAGGCGATTCTGGCCAAACGGTTGACGAATACCTCTCCGGAGAAGCGAAGCTTTGAGAACTCGCTTTTGGATCCGAATTTGGATTCGGATCGTGATCATCTCTCGATCACGCCGCCTTCAACACGAGGCTAGTAACCCGCAGAAGACGGCTCGACTTAGCGGTCATCCCGAGGAGCTCGGCGCGGATACGGATAGAGACGATTCTTACGAGGATCGCTTCGTTGATGCCGTTTCCGCCACACGCCATACGAAAGGTATAACGAGAAATTTCCTTTTATTGCAATTTTAATTTACGGTTATGTCTACACTTGTTGTAATTTCATGCGTGTGTTGTGTGTGTTGTAATAAATAGTAGTATTTATTATTTTAATTGCTTCCGCTGTGCTCATGTTTACGAAACATGATCGAACACACACACGCCGCGGTGCCTAAACCCAACAAGGTATCAGAGCCTGTGTGGTTTCACATAATCGTAAAAATGGTTTTACATAGTCATAATGTATATTTTCTATAATGTATTTCTGGAAATTTTCTAATTTTTGAAATTTAGAAGTATTTATGGAAATTTTTCAATTTTGGAAAGTCTAGAAGTATTTATGGAAATCTTCCACTTTTGGAAAGTTGGAAGTATTTATGGAAATTGATATTTTCCATAAATAAAATATTTGATTAGATTCTGGAAATTTGTTTCCTAATTTAATCATGATTTGATTTGGGAAATCAAATCTTAAAATATTTTATTTCCATAAGTAGTTTTAATGATTTAGGAAATTGGTTTCCTAAATAGATTTTCCATAATCAAATAATTCCATGAATAAAATATGTGATTAGATTTGGAAATTTGTTTCCTAATTTAATTATGATTTGATTTGGAGAATCAAATCTTAAACATATTTTATTTCCATAAATAGTTTTCAAACCATGGAATAGTTTAATACTAATATGGTAAGAGCCGAGGTCAATCGTTAGCTTTGGTTGTTGGACTCTCCAAGCTGGGCTAATTGGTTGAATGCGCCTAACCATATTAAAACTATTTCCCGATTAATGGGTTGGCTTTAACCTCGAGCATCCTTGTTGACTCTCTCCAAGGTCGATGTAAAGGGAGGTGAAGTTGGGTGCTATGCATATGATGCATACTTGTTAATGTGTTAACAACCCGATGTATGTGTGAACATTCAATTAGTTGATAGCACATTGTGATAGTTGCATATACGGATATGCAATCGTATAGATGATACTACCATAGTTATGAATGGCTTGTTGGACTCTTCCAAGGTTGTTCATAACTATGATGGATATCACCATTCTGAGATGGACCTACAATCTCCAAGTGATTTTGGGGTTTTTGAAATTCAAAAATGAATGGGATTTATAAATGTATATTGATGCATTTTAAAATCATTTTCATATATGCTCGCTTTGTATTTCTAGGTCAATAAATTGATCATGACGCTTTTCAATTTATGCGACTATTTTGATTCAATAAACCGATCGGGCCTAACTTCGGATCGCTTAGAAACTCGAGAATTGTTCTCAAGGTAAAAGCTTGCATATGTCCTCAAGAGCCTTCTTCCCGATCCTAAGGACGATGCAACCTGCACAAATGTTGGTCTATCGTAAACATGTGGCGATTCTGGGCGAGTTGATCATGCTAGCGCGATGGTACCGAGCGCAAAAGCGAAGATGAGCATACGGATGCTAACACTATGGTCTTCCATCTTCATGAGTTGTCTCGATGAGCAAGCGAGATCCGAGGTTCGAGGTCTCTAGGCTCTCTCTTCACCACGAAGATGCAAGAAGGTTGGTTCGAGTGCTTTGTGCTAAAGATGAACGGGTACATCGAGCGGCTAGCTACCCTCGGTTTTGTGATGGATCATGAGTTAAGTATTGACTTAATTCTGCATTGTTTGCCCAAGAGTTTCTCGCAATTTGTGATGAACTATCAGATGAACAAATTGGAATCCACCATTCCCGAGCTCCTCAATATGCTGAAGACTGTGGAGCCTTCTGTGAAGCATGAGGAGAAGGCGGTTCTGTTAGTTGATTCCTCAAAGAAAGGTTCTAAGAGGAAGGCAAAAGAATGTAAGAAAGGGAAAGAAAAAGGCTAAAGAAGGCGGAAACTAGAAAGGGCACTTGCCATCATTATGGCAAGGAAGGCCACGCTAAGAAATCGCAAGATTTATCTTGAGTCCATGAAGAAGAAGAAGGCATCCGATGCCCCATCCTCTTCTGTATCTTCTTATTGATTGTCATTCTATTTCCTTAGACACTTGGGTATTGGATACTGGTGTAGCTCACATATATGTAATGACATACAGGGGCTAAGGAATAGAAGAAGACTTGTCAGAGGAGAGTCAAATTTGCGAGTTGGCAATGGAGCAAAGGTTGCTGCGGTCGCCATCGGAACTTATTTGCTGAAGCTCCCTAGTGGACTAGTCTTGGAACTGGACAATTGCTATTATGTTCCTTCTCTAATAAAGAACATTGTTTCTATTTCCTGCTTAAATAGAAATGGTTTCCATTTGACGTTTAGTAACAATTGTTGTTATATAACTTTGAATGGCGCTTTATGGAATCGAACTTGAGTAATGGCATTTATACGTTGGACGATTCAAAGTGATATTTTCAATATCGCGAGCAACACGCGTGCTCGAAAAGGATAATCAAATAGACTCTATATGTGGCATTGTCGCCTTGGCCATATAAGCAAGAAACGCATGTCCAATTACACCGATGTGGAATTCGAATCGCTTGAATTGGATTCATACGATACATGCTAATCATGCTTAAAAGGCAAGATGACTAAGTTACCTTTACCGAAAAGGTGAACGAGTGGAGAGTTACTAGGTCTAATACATACCGATGTATGTGGACCTATGTCAACTCAAGCATTAGGAGGCTATAGCTACTTCATTACCTTCACCGATGATCACTCACGGTTTGGGTATGTGTTCTGATGAAACACAAGTCCAAGCCTTTGAAAGGTTCAAAGAATTCAGAATGAAGTAGAGAAACAACATGACAAGAGTATTAAAATACTGAGGATCGAGGTGGTGAATACTTAAGTCAAGAGTTTCTTGATTATCTAAGAGACAATGGCATATTGTCTCAATGGACTCCGCCTATATACACCACAAAGATAATGGTGTATCCGAGAGGCGAATCGACCTTGTTGGACATGGTCGTCAATGATGAATCATGCAACTCTTCCCAAGTCCTTTGGGGTTATGACTTGCATCTTTTACTTTGTTAAACATGTAATGCCTACTAAGGTAGTCTCAACTACTCCATATGAGATATGGAATAGTAAGAAACCTCATGTATCTTACTTGAAGATATGGGGTTGTCTCGCTTATGTGAAGCTGGATCAGACGCATAAATTGGATGCTAAGTCCGATAAATGTCTATTTATCGATACCCTAAGGAAACAAGGTTACCAATTCTATCATCCCGTGGAACAAAAGGTGTTTGTTTCAAGGCATGCTGTGTTTCTAGAGAAAGAGTTTCTCTTGCAAGAAAACAAAGGGGAGGTCGCTGAGCTTGAGGAGGCTCGAGAGACTCAAATAGACATTAATGAGATACCGGTGAGCACAATAAACCGACAACTCATAGTGATGAGCAATCTACTGACCTATTGTAACACCACATCTTCAGAGATCCGTAGAACACGCAATATTCCCGAGAGATATGGATTTCTCGTTTAATCGAACGACGTGTTACTCATTGATGATGAGGAGCCTACCAGCTATGAAGAAGTGCCGACAAGTTCGTAAGGGATAAGTGGCTTGGTGCCATGAAGGTAAATGGATTCCATGTATGAAAACCAAGTTCGAACTTGTCGACCCACCTGAAGGCATAAAGCCTATAGGGTGCAAGTGGGTTTTCAAGAAGAAAACCGACATGGATGGTAATGTGATTACCTATAAGGCTAGATTGGTGGCGAAAGGATATCGTCAAAAGCAAGGTGTTGATGATGACGAAACCTATTCGCCTGTAGCTATGCTTAAATCCATTCGGATGCTCCTGGCCATAGCGGCTCATTATGATTATGAGATATGGCAGATGGATGTGAAAACAGCTTTCCTTAATGGAAACTCGCCGAGGACGTGTATATGATACAACCGAGGGTTTCACATCGGCTGATAAAACCAAGGTATGCAAATTCGACGATCCATTTATGGATCAAGCAAGCATCCAGAGTCGAATATCCGCTTTGATGAGACAATCAAAAGTTTGATTTCACAAAATCCGCATTTAACCTTGTGTGTACAAGAAGGTTAGTGGGAGGCAAATGTGTTCCTAGTATTGTATGTCGATGACATATTACTTATAGGAAACGATGTTTCAATCTTACACCGCTAAGGTTTGGTTATCCAAGACATTCTCCATGAAAGACTCGGGAGAAGCAACCTACATCCTGGGATTAAGATCTATAGAGATAGATCAAACGGTTGCTTGGTCTTTCGCAGCCTACATATATAGACCGAAAAGCAAAGAGGTTTAGCATGTCGGAATCCAAGAAAGGTTTCCTACCCATCAGGCATGGGGTACACCTTTCGAAGTCTATGTGTCCGCGCACAGAAGACGAGAGGATTTGCATGAGTAAGATTCCCTATGCATCCGCACAGGATCTATCATGTATGCTATGTTATGTACGAGGCCCGGATGTATCGTATGCTCTGAGTGTCACGGCGGATACGATCCGATCGAGGAATGGATCATTGGTGTATTAAGGCGATCCTTAAGTACTTGAGAAGAACTAAGGATGTGTTCCTAATATATGGAGAAGGGACATGGTGATACGGGTATACGGATGCGGCTTCGGACGGAACCAAGGATGATTCCAGTCGCGATGCGGATCGTGTTCTCACAGATAGAGTAGATGAGTTGGAAAAGTTCCAAACAAGAGAGCGGATTCTACCAGGCGAGAATACATTGCGGCGGCGTAGCGACAAGAAGGCGGTTTGGATCAAAAAGTTCGTTCATGAACTTGGTGTGATTCGCCATTGTTGAAGCAATACCGGTCTCTTCTGCGACAACAATGGAGCAATTGTACAAACGAAGAGCCAAGGTCTCATCAGCGATCCAAACATGTGCGTCGCTATCATCTTATTAGAGATCATCGGTAGGAACGAAATACAAATCGAAAATTCCCCTTTGAAGGAACTTAGCGGATCCTTTGACTAAGGCATTACCTCAAAGTAAGTTTGAGGGGTGTTCGAGCTTATGGTATTGGATCATTGGCATTATGAGAGATGTCCTAAGGCAATTGCCTTATGTATGAACCATTTATATGATAAATGAAGATTCACTATTTGAGTATACATGTTTTATGTATTTGATTGGATCTTAAACTCATTTACTGAATGTCCACGATACGATTCACAACATGAGAGAATTTGTGATTGGATCACAACTAGTGAGTATCTCTACATGTGTAATTGTGATGTATCGGAATTATCTCTAGTCGATGAATTGATGGATTTGGACACCATCAGATTGCATGCACAGTATACTCCTTGGTGTATCAAGCGGTGATTCTCCTTTGGTGGAGACATAGTGATGTCGGAGTTAATCGTGGATGCTAGTTATGGTAACTAGTTCATTGGAGTGACCGGTAGTAAGACTTCATATGGTTCTCTGCATATATAGATATGTCAATGAAGTTCTTACTGTGGCTTAAGTGCGATGTTCCTTTGACTTGCGGTATTCAAGTCATCTTGATCATGGAGACTTATGCTTTGACATCTTAAGCAAACATCTCTAAGGAGATGTCGACCCGGGATGATTGGGTATAAGTCGAAGTGATTGAAGGTGTTTGAATAGCCTATAAAGGATTCACCACTCCTTGCGAGGAGATGTATTCCCATGGCCTCTCGTCGGATTGTTACTAAAGTCTTTGGCCAAAGCATTACATGTTTAGAGTAAAGTACTCTTCGATATATGTGGAGTAACTAGAATCCATAGGACGAGAAAATAATACTTGGGCTAGGTGTGACGTAGTCAGCCTAGTGGGGACTGACACAATAGACCATGTCCTGAACCAAGTGGGTATAAGATGAGTGAAGGGAATGGGGCACGAATCATTCGAGCTGCTGAAGGGTTTCAGAAATAGTTCTGGATCAACCGTTGATCTTTTCGGTTAATTGGGGATCATGATGTACTACTAGGTGTCACTCATGATCGTTCTATAATTAATGGTTAATTATAGACGGCCAACATAAACCAAGAACCTATTTGGTCACCATAAAGCAGCGTAATCCAAAGGATTTAAAGCGAGCTTGAGAATGAGATTCTCGGGGCCAGAGAAACTAGGTTTGGTTGGACCAAACATAGCGAGCATGAAATCGTTTGATGCAATAGGCGTGGATGGGCGAGTCTTATGAAGGCGTAATGGATGGACCAAAATGGTTTGGTTCTAATCAATGGATGAGAATAAACCAAAGGGTTTGGTTTATTTTAAACGAATGAACCAAAAGTTGGTTCGGTTCGTTTTAACTTAAAATAAACCATCATGGTTTGGTTTATTTTAACTTATCTTAATGGAGCGGGTTAACGGGCCTAATGGTTATGATCCAATAACCATTAAGGGAATTAGTTCTCTATAAAAGAGGGCTTAATGGATAATTAAGCCCTAATTGGAAGAAACCCTAAACCTAGTTGCCGCTTAACCCCATTGAAGGAGTTGCAGCTCCTTGGCCGCCCCCCTTGTGCCGTCAGCTCCTTGCCGGCGACCAAGCTTCAGCCGGTGATTCTCCGGCGACCCTCCGGTGATCTTCCTAGGCCTCGGTGAAAAGGTGAGCACTTGGCTTCCTTGTTTTTGGCCGGCGCCTACTCCTCCACCAAGCTGTCCAGTTTTCTGGACAGCTTCTTCTCCTCTCGTCGGAGCGTCGTTTGGACGACGGTTAGAGCTCCGACAGCGGATAACTTACGATTGATCTCCGGTAATCCTCTGAGTGGAGGCGAAGGATTCGTCAATCGGTTGGCGAATACCTCTCGAGAAGCGAGTTTTGAGGACTCGTTTTGGATCCGAATTTGGATTCGGATCGTGATCATCTCTCGATCACGTTGTCTTCAACACGAGGCTAGTAACCCGTACGAAGAAGAAGCTCGTGGCTTAGCGAAGTCATCCCGAGGAACTCGGCGTGGATACGGATAGAGACGATTCTAGCGAAGATCATTCCGGTTGATGCCGTTCCCGCTACACGTCATACGAAAGGTATAACGTAGATAAATTTCCTTTTATTGCAAATTTAAATTTACGGTTATGTCTACACTTGTTGTAATATGCATGCGTGTGTTGTGTGTGTTGTAATAAATAGGAGTATTTATTATTTTTATTGCTTCCACTGTGTTCATGTTTACGAAACATGATCGAACACACACACGCCGCGGTGCCGGAAACCCAACACCATTGACACTAACATCTCAGGAAGAGTGGATGCCATTAAAGAAAGGTCTTCTAGTTGCTGCTTAATTTAGAAAGGACTAGATAGGAAACAAAGTAGTTTAAACTTGAACAACCTAGTATTAAGACGAAGTGAACTGATAGTAAGTTAGGGAAACTCTTCAAAGTGCATGTCTAGGAAGTGGTCTACCTAATATCCAAAAAGGTCATATGCCTTGCGACGACTTGGTGCACTAAGTTGAGTGGAACTAACCGAAGCTAACTCACTAAGTCTTTAACTAGTTAGACCAAAGTTTAGTCCAAAGTGAGTCAAGTACTTGATTCCTTGATCGACTTTTATCTTAGGAAGTGGTTCACCTGATAACTTAGAAGGTCATATGCCTCGCCACTACCTGAAAGTCGATTTTGGAAAAACTTACTTGATTAGCCCAAGATAAACTTGAATCTAACACAAGTTTAAAATCTTTGAAATTTTTATTAAAATTAATCAAGATAAGAATGAACCCTCATCTCACAAAACTCATAGGATTAACATTTATTGAGAATTTAGATTGGGTGAAACGAATAAGGTTAACTTAACCAATAATTGTTTCTTTTTAGGCATAACTCAAGGGGGTGACTAGGAAAAGTTATTTTGACAAAATTGCAAAATATTTTGGTAAAAAATTGTTGGGAGTATGGGGAATACAATCAAAGTCCCACATTGGTAAGACATGGAAAAGATCATGTGCTTATAAGAAAAAAGATATCTCCATTGGTATGAGGCCTTTTGGGTAAAGCCCAAAAATAAAACCATGAGGGCTTAGGCCCAAAGTGGACAATATCATACCATTGTGGAGATATGTGGATCTTATAAGCACTAACAATTGGTATCAGAGCCATGGTCCATGTCAAACCATGAACCTCGAACGAAGGAAGTTGAGCTCCCACGTCCGGATCAAGAGAACCAGACATCAGGAAGGAAGTCTAGTTGGGTCGGGGGGACCGAACAACTGGCAGGAAGTCCTGGTGGGTTGAAGATCGGACATCAAGCAGAGAAAATCCTTCGAGGAGGGATAGGCTTGAGGGGGGGCTCAATGTGGTCCTTCGTTTGAGGGGGGGATTGTTGGGAGTATGGGGAATACAATCAAAGTCCCACATTGGTAAGACATGGAAAAGATCATGTGCTTATAAGAAAAAAGATATCTCCATTGGTATGAGGCCTTTTGGGTAAAGCCCAAAAATAAAACCATGAGGGCTTAGGCCCAAAGTGGACAATATCATACCATTGTGGAGATATGTGGATCTTATAAGCACTAACAAAAATGATTTTACTTACAAACTATTTTGAAGTTTAAAAGTCAAGATGAATCAAATCCTATGTTCATGATAAAATTTTATTCAAATTATTTTCAAAATGAAGGTTAAATTCAAGAACATTTAAATAAAGTTCATGGTCAAAACTATTAAAATATTTTCAAGACATGGGTTTATAATAATGGATTTAAATGGTGAACTAGAGTTTTAAAGAATATTAATTGAAATGCCACTTTAAGGGGGAGATTAAGAATGTAGGGGGAGCTTAAAAGATTTGTATTACAAAATTATTAATACCCATTCAAAATTAAAAAAAAAATTTAAAACAAGAATTAGAATTCGACATGAAAAATGAAAAAAATACTTAACATATTTTGAAAAGATTTTCAAAAATGTTTTAGAGAGAGCATGTATTTTCATGAGTTAAGTGTTTTCAAATTATCTTGGAAATTCTTATTGAAAATCTATAAAGTATATTTTAGTATGGGATATTTTCAAACAAATGAAAGGGAGAGATTAGGTTTTCAAAAGATACTTTTTGAAGAGGCTTTTTGAGGAAAACCTATACTAAATGAGACAAGTGAACTTAACCTTTCAGAAGAACTCAAGTTTTGATTAAACTTCAAAAGTTATTAGTTTTCTAAAAATATCTCTTGGATTTAAAAGTTTATACTTTTAAAAGAAATTGAGTATGCTTCTCATAAGAGTTATCTTAAAAAAAAGCAACGTCTTACAAAACTAATTTCACTTTAAAAGTGTGCAAGAAGTGTTACTTTATCACTTTTTTTTTTATTTACATCAGGTATCAGGTACGATTTCTCTTCCCTACTAGTCCTAATGGTGTAGGCCACCCTTACCTGACCTTGGCGAGAGTCCCCCAGTCGATGAGTGAGTAAATCGGGTGGCGTGTGGCCCGCGTTAGGACCCTGTTGCTCGGAAGGATCGACCACGGCCGGGCGAGAGGCGTCGTGCACCTCCACTCGTCTAGCCTTGTGCGAGGGGTGAATCGACCTGGATCTGTGAGGCTTTCGTGCCTGCCTTGTCGCTACTGGGGAATTTACAACATTTAAAGGTTTATATAGAAAGTTAAAGGGGAGTTAGCGAAATCTACATTTAAAATGTTTACCTAAAAGACATTTACCTTATGGATCATTTTTAATTCAATAATTTTGTATACAAGTTAGAATTCATGATTGGTGACTTAGAAAGTTTCTATTATGATAAATGTACATCATTAATGAGAGACATAGGGGAGGAGCTTAGAAAGATTATATTCAAAATGTTAAGGATTTATTTTGAAAATTATTTTAAGTACTTTTGAAAAATTGGATTATTATTTTCAAAACAATAAGAGACATTTTGAAAATTATGAGAACCATAAGTTATGGTTTCTTTGAAAATTATGAGGTTGTATTTTCAAATAAAATTTTAGTGCATCAATTTTTTCAAAGGCATGGAAGTTATGGTTTCAAATAAATGCACTTGAATATTTGAAGTTTCATTTCTATAGTTTGAAAATGTTATTTTTGAAAGCATATGTGAAGGGGGAGTTTTGAAAACTTAAGAGATGGCATGAATTTAGGCGGAGTTTTGATAAATTTAAACAATTTTAAAAAATAGGGTTTTGAAATTTTAGTGAGAAAGCTTTGAATTAAGGGAGAAGAAACAAATAAAGGGAAATTAAAAAATTTTCAAAACACTTAGTTTTTATTGAGGGGGAGAAATATTTTTAAGGTGTTTTCAAAATCTTAGAAATTTCCTTATATTTTGAAACAATTATATACTTTGAAAAACACATTTTGAAAAGCTTAGCTCGAAAAACTAGTAATTGTTGGTGCAAACCTACAACCAGGCCCAAATGATATTTTGGTGCTTGACAAGGGTTTAAGTCAAGGTGATAATTATGTGTTATCTCATGCAATTGGTTGAGATGTATTTTCAGGAAGTTCCTTGTAGGTCGAGGACTGGATGCAAGGTAGTGAAGACTCGGACGAGGAGTCCAAGCAAGTAAAGATCTGGACAAGGAGTTCTAGCATGAAGACCTGGACGAGGAGTCCTGGCATGAAGACCCGGACGAGGAGTCTTGGAATGAAGACCCGGACGAGGAATCCTGGCATGAAGACCCGGACGAGGAGTCTTGGCAAATAAAGACCTGGACGAGGAGTCTTGGCAAATGAAGACCTGGACGAGGAGTCTTGGCATAAAGACCCAGATGAAAAGTCTTGGCATGAAGAATTGGATGAGAAGTCTTGGCAGATGAAGACCCAGAAGCAATTCTTGGCACAGAAGACCTATGAACAATGATTCATAGGCATCAGGTAAAGGGTACAGGGTAGACCCTATCTTAGGCATGGTTTCAGCTCTAGATGAGTTGAAATGGTCAAGGGTCAAGGTAGTAGTCGAGGTAGCACCTCAACTAATTACCTCATCAATCAGCGATGCCTCATTGAAGTACTACCTTGGGCGAGTGTTGGTGGGCTCGGGACTAGTCGACTTACCCGATTGAGGGCACCTCGGCCAGATTCTTTCAAGCGAATAGAAGCAAGCCACGGTTGGTTGCCACCCTCAGAGTGCGGACTCATATCGATCGGCGTCGCCTTGACTAGTGCTTAGTTGTCGAGCGCATAACATTGCAAGCTCATTGGGTAAGCTTAACTTAAGCGAAATCCATAGCGATCGGTGCCTCATTGCTCTCGATTGAAGCAGGCGAGGTAGACTCATGGAAGCTCAACTATGTTGGATCAGGCGGATCGCTAGAGGGGGTGAATAGCGATAAAACCTTTTCTTTTCTTTTAGTTCGTTAAAACTAGAGATAATTAATTACTGAAATGTAAATGTAAAGTAAAGAGACAAAGGAGTTTTACTTGGTTGTAGCCTTGGCTACTTCTCCGAAGGCCCTAAGCGGTCCTCGACCACGTGCGAGGAGGCAAAAACACTAAAGAACTCCTCCCTTTAGAGGTAGGAGTTTAATCGATACAAGTAAAGCACAAAGCTTGAGGTAGAGGATACTCCCCTCTCCTTATTACGATAAAAGCTCAGAAAATGAAAGTACTAAGCTGAAATAAAACTCTAAGCGTAATAAAATGAAAACAAATAAACCTAGGCGTCGGAGAAGAAGCGCCGTTGTCGGAGAAGTTGCTTTGGGCTTAATTGATGATGAAACCCTAGGTTATGACCTCCTTTTATAGCCTTTAAGCCCCTCATCGAATGGGTCTTCAACCAATAGGAATTGGGCACAAAACTCCTTGAAAAATGGTGATAAAGCTTGACTCCTCGAGGCTGATTTTTTGACCATCGGTTGACGATTTCTTGGCGGTTGAACTAATGGCTCAGCTGATTGAAGCGATCCTTGGCGATTGAGCGATGGCTAGCGATTGAACTGATTTTTGGCGGTTGAACTGATTTTTAGACTTTTGACTATAATAAAGAGTTAGCTCGAAATATAAGTGAATTCGTGACCATTTGCCATCCGATCTCAACATAGACCTTCCATGGGAAGTCTTGGTGGATCATCGCCTAAGGATGTCCCCTATGGAGGACTCGACCTTACTTCAGCTCACTCACACACAAGCTTACCTCAACATTTACCTTTGAAGCCTTGCTTTGTCTCCACGATTCCTTGGCTCCTCAAGTCCTCCCGGTGTCGCCCGACCACCGCGGCTTCCTCGGGTGTCGCTAGCCTTTAGCTCAGCTATAGCAATCTTACGCACACTCGATTCAGCTCATGAGATAACATGAGGCTTAACTTTGTATCATTTGCTATAATCAAAACTCGAGGTTCGACTTAGGTGCCTCTCTTGCACCAACAATCTCCCCCTTTTTTTTGGCAAACCCACATACAAATTTAAGTAAATAGCAAGCATGAAGAATAATGTGCATTAGAAACAAGAAATAAAGAAGATTAAGTTGGAGTAGTAAGGATTTTCTTCAAGTACTCCCCCTTGAGGAAACCTCCCCCTTGACCGAGGGTGAGTCTTGAAGAAAGACCTTAATCCTCCCCTTTGAGGGTTTCTTTAAGTAATTAACATTACTTAATGTTGGCCTTAGTAAAACGTTTAAGTTAAGAGTTCTTCTTAACTTGGCCCTTTCTCCCCCTTAAGTAAAACATTAAGGGCATAATAAAAAATAAGTAAAACGTTGACGCCACAAATAAGTTTAAGTTAAGAATTCTCTTAACTTGGCCTTTAATAAGTTTTCAAAACTTAAAGTTAACTTTTGGTTTAAATATAAAGTAAGAGTTAAGTTATCAAAAAAATTTTTGACCCCTTAACTTTGGCCTTTTTCTCCCCCTTTTGCCATATATCGAAAAGAGTGAGTGTGTGTGTGGAAAACAAAAATAAGTGTTAAACTTAAAGTCCAAGCATGTTCTACATTATTTTGAAAATAATATACTGAAAATAAGTTCATCTATAAGATGTTCGACTCATATTTGGCTTGATTGATATGAAAGATCAACCAGTCCTGGTCAGAGTCGGTTAGTATGTATGATTATACTCCGTGGTTCATAGCGATGCACTAGCTCAACATTTGGAACCAGGAGTAAGATCCTAACATCTCACGCCCATCTACGTGGCTATGTACACAAACACATTAGTCCTATGTGTTGTGAGATGTATTGGCTCCTTAAATCTATAGGTGCATGATATCTAAGGCATGTCCTATACTAGTTCCATAAAAAATGAAAGTTAAGAAATAGTAGTAAGAAAATATAATTCGCAAGTTCCTATTCTACTACGCACATGCTCAATTTTCGTCTTAATAGACTAAATTCGGCTTCGGGTAGGGGTTTAGTAAATAGGTCTGCTAAGTTAGACTTTGATTCGACGTATTCGAGTTGTATGGCTCCGTTGGCCACATGTTCTCGAATGAAATGGTGTTTGACCTCTATATGTTTGGTCTAGAGTGACATATATTCTTTGTAAGATTAATTGAACTAATGTTATCTCGTGAAGTTTAGTATTCGTAAAGTCTAACTTAAAGTCGCGAGAGTGTGCTTCATCCAAAGAAGGCTGCGTGACACACTCACCCATCGCGATGTATTAAACCGGTGGTAGATAAAGGCAACAGTGTTGCTTCCCTCGCACCAACTCACTAGACTCGGCAGAAGTTGACAACAACCACCTCGTACTCTTTCTATCGAGCTTACTAGGCATAGTCCGAATCGAGATGGCCGGTTAGTTCGAACTCGGTAGATCTAGGATACCAAATAACTACTTTAAGTTTACCCTTTATATTTCTAAGGATACGCTTGACTAGAGTTAGTTTAGTCTAATTGGCACAGTTTTTAAACCTTGCGCAAATACTCACTGCAAATAAGATATCGTTTAGGTAAAGGAGACTCCCTATTACGCTCCTATAGTATTTTAAATCAATTGAATTTCCGATTACATCTTCTTCTATATTCACATTAGTTTCCATTGGGGTATTAATAATTTTAGCGTCTTGCATTCCAAAGCGTTTAATTAATTCCCTAGTATATTTGCATTGATGTAGGTATATTCCATCTTTAGTTTGTTTAATTTGTAGACCTAAAAAGAAACTTAACTCACCTACTAAATTCATTTCAAATTCACTTTACATAAGTAAAATGAACTCATTTAGTAGGATTGAGTTGGTGGTTCCGAAAATAATATCATCTACGTAGATTTGGGCTATGAATATGTCTTTACCTAAGGTTTTTACGAAAAGGGTTGGGTCAACTACACCTTGGTTAAAGCCTTTGGACTTAAGATAAATTGAAAGTCTCTCGTACCAAGCTCGAGGAGCTTGTTTAAGTCCATAAAGAGCTTTCTTTAACCTAAGGACATGATCGGGTTTGTCTAAACTTTCGAAACTGGGGGGTTGACTAACATAAACTTCTTTAATGTATCCATTTAAGAATTCAGATTTCACATCCATTTGAAACAACTTAAATCCTCGATGTGCTGCATATGCTAATAGCATTCGAATGGACTCTAATCTAGCTACTGGGGCATAGGTCTCGTCGTAATCTAAACCTTCGACTTGACTAAACTCTTTAGCAACTAGTCTAGCTTTATTTCTAACTACTTCACCTCTATCATCAATTTTATTTCTAAACACCCACTTGTTCCAATGATTGTTTTATCTTTAGGTGGTGGTACTAATTCCCATACTTCGTTCCTAGTGAATTGAGCCAACTCTTCTTGCATTGCAATAATCCAATCGGGATCAAGAAGAGCTTGGTCAATAGTTTTGGGTTCAATTTTAGAAATCAAGGATATTTGACTAAGGTTTTACATGTGAGGCTCTAGTTGAACCCCTAGACTTGGATCACCTATCACTTGGTCGATAGGATGATTCGTTTGAGTCCTAGTTGGATTTGGATTTGAGTCTACAACTTGATCCATAGGATGACTCGTTTGAGTTCTAGTTTGGTTGGAGTCATCTATCACTTGGTCGATAGAGTGACTTGGTTGACTTAGGTTAGGATTAACACTAGACCTGATCTCCGGATCAGAGTTAGGTCTAGTATGAGTCGGTTCGCTAATTGGGGTTGCCGGGGGTTTTGTAGGTCCGTGTCCTTCATCAAATACTACATTGATAGTCTCCTCGACTCTAAGGGTATCGTGGTTATATACTCTATAAGCTCTGCTTGTAGTCGAGTATCCTAGAAAGATTCCGGTCGTGGTTTTGGATGTAAATTTCCCTAGATAATCCTTAGTGTTTAGGATATGTACCTTACACCCAAATACCCTAAAGTACTTGATGTTAGGTATTTTTGTTAGTAATATATGAGAGATGTCCTAAGGCAATCGCCTTATGTATGAACCATTTATATGATAAATGAAGATTCACTATTTGAGTATACATGTTTTATGTATTTGATTGGATCTTAAACTCATTTCTTGAATGTCCACGATCGATTCACGGCATGAGAGAATTTGTGATTGGATCACAACTAGTGAGTATCTCTACATGTGTAATTGTGATGTATCGAATTATCCTAGTCGATGAATTGATGGATTTGGACACCATCGATTACATGAGACTTACGAGTATACTCCTTGGTGTATCCAAGCGGTGATTCTCCTTTTGGAGAACATTGTGATGTCAGTTAATCGTGGATGCTAGTTATGGTAACTAGTTCATTGAGTGACGGTAGTAAGACTTCATATGGTTCTCTGCATATATAGATATGTCAATGAAGTTCTTACTGTGGCTTAAGTGCGATGTTCCTTTGACTTGCGGTATTCAAGTCATCTTGATCATGGAGACTTATGCTTTGACATCTTAAGCAAACATCTCTAAGGAGATGTGGACCCGGGATGATTGGGTATAAGTCAAAGTGATCGAAGGTGTTTGAATAGCCTATAAAGGATTCACCACTCCTTGCGAGGAGATGTATACCCATGGCCTCTCGTCGGATTGTTACTAAAGTCTTTGGCCAAAGCATTACATGTTAAGAGTAAGGTACTCTTCGATACATGTGCAGTAACTAGAATCCGTAGGACGAGGAAATGAAACTTGGGCTAGGTGTGACGTAGTCAGCCTAGTGGGGACTGACACTATAGACCATGTCCTGAACCAAGTGGGTATAAGATGAGTGAAGGGAATGGGGCACGAATCATTCGAGCTGCTGAAGGGTTTCAGAAATAGTTCTGGATCAACCGTTGATCTTTTCGGTTAATTGGGGATCATGATGTACTACTAGGTGCCACTCATGATCGTTCTATAATTAATGGTTAATTATAGATGACCAACATAAACCGAGAACCTATTTGGTCACACGCACAACGAGCGTAATCCAAAGGATTTAAAACGAGCTTGAGAATGGGATTCTCAGACCGAGAGAAACTAGGTTTGGTTGGACCAAACATAAAGCGAGCATGAAATCGTTTCAGTCGCAATGGAAGCGTGGATGGGCCGTGTCTTATGAAGACATAATGGACGAACCAAAATGGTTTGGTTCTAATCCAATGGAGGAGAATAAACCAAAGGGTTTGGTTTATTTTAAACGAATGAACCAAAAGTTGGTTCGGTTCGTTTTAACTTAAAATAAACCATCATGGTTTGGTTTATTTTAACTTATCTTAATGGAGCGGGTTAACGGGCTTTATGGATATGATCCATTAACCATTAAGAGAATTAGTTCTCTATAAAATAGGGCTTAAACCCTAATCCAAAGCCCTAATCAAGCTTGGCCGCCCAAACCCCTTCCTCTTGTTGGCGTCAACTCCATTGGCGCCGCCCAGCTTGTGTGCTGCCGTCCATCTCCTTGCCGGCGTCCAAGCTTCAGCCGGTGAACCCTTCGGCGACCCTCCGGTGATCTTCCTAGGCCTCGGTGAAAAGGTGAGCACTTGGCTTCCTTGTTTTGGCCGGCGCCTACTCCTCCACCAAGCTGTCCAGTTTTCTGGACAGCTTCTTCTCCTCTCGTCGGAGCGTCGTTTGGACGACGGTTAGAGCTCCGACAGCGGATAACTTACCGGGGATTCGATCTCCGGTAATCCTCTGAGGTGGAGGACGAAGGATGCATCGCGGACTCGTGTTCCTGCATTTTTAGGTTATATAGTTTATTGAATAGAAGATCACGCTTACATACCTTGGCTTCATCGGTCCCTTCGTGTAGCTCCACTAGTTTTGTCCAAAGGTCCTTTGCGCTTATGAAGGGGCCGACGCGATTTAGCTCTTCCTTGGATAAGCCGCATTGGAGGATTTGTGTTGCCTTGGCGTCGGCTTCGACTTGTCATTTTGTCGCAATGGTCCATTGATCATAATCCAAGGAGTCACCCACTTCATTAGTCGGAAGTGTGAAACCCGTTTGGATTATGATCCACATCTAGATTTGGGTTTTGAGAAAGCATTCCATCTGACCCTTCCAATAATGGAAGTCATCTCCATTGTAAAACGGAGGTCGGACGGTGCTAAAACCCTCGAGATGGGCCATTAGAACAAAAGACACAAGGAGACGAAGACGAAGAAACTAGCAATGACAAAAACACAAAAAAAAAGTACCAAGACTCGCGTCTTGGATTTGTAGTGCGGGAGAAAAAATAACAAAGCGAAATAAATCTGAAATAAACAGAATTAAAAAGAAAAAAAAATCTGTAAAATGGCTAGATTGGTGGTTTCACCAAATCTTAGGAACCCCCGACTCTGATACCAATTGTTAGATCGAAGCGGATCGCTAGAGGGGGGGTGAATAGCGATAAAACCTTTTTCTTTTTTTTTCGTTCGTTAAAACTCGAGAGAAAATTAATTGCAGCGGAAATGTAAATGTAAAGTAAAAAGAGACAAAGGAGTTTTACTTGGTTCGTAGCCTTCATCTACTACTCCAAGGCCCTAGCGATCCTCTACCACGTACGGAGGGCAAAAACACTAAAGAACTCCTCCCCTTTAGAGGTAGGAGTTTAATCGATACAAGTAAAGCACAAAGCTTGAGGTAGAGGGACACTCCCCCTCTCCTTGTTACGATAAAAGCTCCGAAAATGAAAGTACTAAACTGAAATAAAACTCTAACCGACGTAATAAAAGGAAAACAAATAAACCTAGACGTTGGAGAAGAAGCACTTCGTTGTCAGAGAAGTTGTAGCTTTGCGGAGGCTTTTGGAGGCTTAGAATTGATGATGAAACCCTAGGTTATGACCTCCTTTTATAGCCTTTAAGCCCCTCATCGAATGGGTCTTCAACCAATAGGAATTGGGAACAAAACTCCTTGAAAAATGGTGATAAAGCTTGACTCCTCGAGGCTGATTTTTGACCATCGGTTGAACTGATTTCTTGGCCGGTTGAACTGATGGCTCAGCAGTTGAACTGATCCTTGGCCGGTTGAACTGATGGCTTAGCAGTTGAACTGATTTTTGGCCGGTTGAACTGATTTTTAGACTTTTCGACTGTAATAAAGAGTTAGCTCGAAATATAAGTGAATTCGACGGCCACTTGCCATCCGATCTCAACATAGACCTTCCATGGGAAGTCTTGGTCGGATCGTCGCCTAAGGATGTCCCCGTATGGAGGACTCGACCTTACTTACGCTCACTCACACAAGCTTACCTCAACATTTACCTTTGAAGCCTTGCTTTCGGTCTCCACCTGATTCCTTCGGCTCCCTCCGAAGTCCTCCCGGTGTCGCCCGACCACCGCGGCTTCCTCCGGGTGTCGCTAGCCTTTAGCTCCAGCTATAGCAATCTTCTGCACACTCGATTCAGCTCGTGAGATAACGACATGAGCTTAACTTTGTATCGTTTGCTATAATCAAAACTCAGGTTCGACTTAGGTGCCTACTGCACCAACAGACTAAGGTTTTCAGTCGAGGCATTGATCCATCGCCTCGATTGGACCTATGTTACAACGGATAGATAATTCAAAATTAAGGAGGAAAACTTACCATTGGAACCCTAATCAAGCGCCAGTCGAGGTGACTCGACTATGCGGGCCGAAATAGCCCTAATCGGGCTCGATTTAAAAGGCTTCTCTAGCTCTTTTTTTCCATTACTCGATATTACTATTCACGAAAAACCTTCAGGCGTTTCTCAAGCACTTTTTCCTTGATTCTCTAAGTTCTAAACATCCTTAAAGACAATCAAAGGAGTGAAAATAAGAAGCCCTATTTCATACTACATACTCTGTAATCGTGCTCTTCTCAATCTATTTTATTTGTAAGTTCTTGTGTAATCTTTGTAAATGTGTATTAAGAGGTTTCTCCACCTTCAATGTTTTTTCATCAAGGAGAAGATTAGAGTGTTAGTTGTTAGTAATATATGAGAGATGTCCTAAGGCAATCGCCTTATGTATGAACCATTTATATGATAAATGAAGATTCACTATTTGAGTATACATGTTTTATGTATTTGATTGGATCTTAAACTCATTTACTGAATGTCCACGATACGATTCACAGCATGAGAGAATTTGTGATTGGATCACAACTAGTGAGTATCTCTACATGTGTAATTGTGATGTATCGGAATTATCCCTAGTCGATGAATTGATGGATCTGGACACCATCAATTCTGTTGAGACTAGCACGAGGTATACTCCTTGGTGTATCCAAGCAGCTGATTCTCACTGGCTGGAGACATAGTGATGTCCGGAGTTAATCGTGGATGCTAGTTATGGTAACTAGTTCATTGGAGTGACAGTAGTAAGACTTCATATGGTTCTCTGCATATATAGATATGTCAATGAAGTTCTTCTTGTGGCTTAAGTGCGATGTTCCTTTGACTTGCGGTATTCAAGTCATCTTGATCATGGAGACTTATGCTTTGACATCTTAAGCAAACATCTCTAAGGAGATGTGGACCCGGGATGATTGGGTATAAGTCGAAGTGATCGAAGGTGTTTGAATAGCCTATAAAGGATTCACCACTCCTTGCGAGGAGATGTATACCCATGGCCTCTCGTCGGATTGTTACTAAAGTCTTTGGCCAAAGCATTACATGTTTAGAGTAAGGTACTCTTCGATACATGTGGAGTAACTAGAATCCATAGGACGAGGAAATGATACTTGGGCTAGGTGTGACGTAGTCAGCCTAGTGGGGACTGACACAATAGACCATGTCCTGAACCAAGTGGGTATAAGATGAGTGAAGGGAATGGGGCACGATTCATTCGAGCTGCTGAAGGGTTTCAGAAATAGTTCTGGATCAACCGTTGATCTTTTCGGTTAATTGGGGATCATGATGTACTACTAGGTGCCACTCATGATCATTCTATAATTAGTAGTTAATTATAGACGGCCAACATAAACCGAGAACCTATTTGGTCACACACGCTGTGAGTGTAATCCAAAGGATTTAAAACGAGCTTGAGAATGGGATTCTCAGACCGAGAGAAACTATGTTTGGTTGGACCAAACATAAAGCGAGCATGAAATTGTTTCAGTCGCAATGGAAGCGTGGATGGGCCGTGTCTTATGAAGACATAATGGATGGACCAAAATGGTTTGGTTCTAATCCAATGGATGAGAATAAACCAAAGGGTTTGGTTTATATTAAGCGAATGAACCAAAGGTTGGTTCGGTTCGTTTTAACTTAAAATAAACCATCATGGTTTGGTTTATTTTAACTTATCTTAATGGAGCGGGTTAACGGGCTTTATGGATATGATCCATTAACCATTAAGAGAATTAGTTCTCTATAAAATAGGGTTTAAACCCTAATCCAAAACCCTAATCTATTTTGGCGCCCAACCTAGTTGCCGCCCACCCCTTGTTGGTGATTTGGCGCCCAACTAAGCTGCCGCCCAGCTTTGTCGCCGTCAAGACCCTTGCGGCGTCAAGCTCCGGCCAGTGAACCTCCGGCGACCCTCGTGATCTCCTATAGGTTTGGCATCAAGGTGGGTTTTCCTCTCCTTGTTTTGGCGGCGCCTACTCCTCCACCAAGCTGTCCAGTTTTCTGGACAGCTTCTCCTCGTCGGGCGTCGTTTGGGCGGCGGTTAGTGCTCGACAGTGGCTAACTTGCGGATTTGATCTCCGGTAATCCTCTGAGTGGAGGGCGAAGGATTAGTCAAGCGGTTGTGAATACCTCTCGGAGAAGCGAGTTTTGAGAACTCGTTTTGGATCGAATTTGGATTCGGATCGTGATCATCTCTCGATCACGTCGTCTTCAACACGAGGCTAGTAACCCGTCACGAAGGCGAAGCTCGTGACTTAGCGAAGTCATCCGAGGGCTCTGGATACGGATAGAGGCGATTCTTACGAGGATCGTTCGGTTGATGCCGTTCCGCTAACGTCATACGGAAGGTATAACGTAGTTTAATTTCCTTTTATTGCAAATTTTAATTTACGGTTATGTCTACACTTGTTGTAATAGCATGCGTGTGTTGTGTGTGTTGTAATAAATATAGATTTATTATTTTAATTGCTTCATTGTGCTCGTATTTTACGAAACATGATCGAACACACACCTTGTGATCTTGCGAAACCTTGGATGGTATCGAGCCCGAGGTTGTGTTTCGACATAATCGTAAAAATGGTTTTCGATAGTCATAATGTATTTCTGGAAATTTTCTAAATTTTGGAAATTTAGAAGTATTTATGGAAATTTTTCAATTTTGGAAAGTCTAGAAGTATTATGAAATCTTCCACTTTTGGAAAGTTGGAAGTATTTATGGAAATTGATATTTTCCATAAATAAAATATTTGATTAGATTCTGGAAATTTGTTTCCTAATTTAATCATGATTTGATTTGAAATCAAATCTTAAAATATTTATTTCCATAAGTAGTTTTAATGATTTAGGAAATTGGTTTCCTAAATAGATTTTCCTTAATCAAATAATTCCATGAATAAAATATGTGATTAGATTTGGAAATTTGTTTCCTAATTTAATTATGATTTGATTTGGAGAATCAAATCTTAAACATATTTTATTTCCATAAATAGTTATGACATATAAGGAAATTATATACATGACATAATTGTATGTCATATAATTGCATTAGATGCATAACATTATGCCATGCGTGTCGTGACATGTAGATGTATGCCATGTATGCCATGCCATGTAGATAATAGTTATTTGCATGCAAAGAGGATGAGACATAAAAACCCTTAATCAATATTAAAGCCTACACCTTCCATTAATATGGTTAGAACCAGAGTTCTGTTTCTTGTTTGGGTTGTTGGACTCTCTCGAGCCGGCTCGAACACGAATATGTTCAAACCATGGAATAGTTTAATACTAATATGGTAGAGTCGAGGTCAATCGTTAGCTTTGGTTGTTGGACTCTCTCAAGCTGGGCTAATTGGTTGAATGCGCTCTAACCATATTAAAACTATGTCCTGATTAATGGGTTGGCTTTAACCTGGAGCATCGGCTTGTTGGACTCTCTCCAAGGTCGATGTAACGGGAGGTGAAGTTGGGTGCTATGCATATGATGCATACTTGTTAATGTGTTAACAACCCGATGTATGTGTGAACATTCAATTAGTTGATAGCACATTGTGATAGTTGCATATACGTGATATGCAATCGGTATAGATGATACCTACGTCGTAGTTATGAATGGCTTGTTGGACTCTCTCGAGGTTGTTCATAACTATGATGGATATCACCATTCGGAGATGGACCTACAATCTCGAAGTGATTTTGGGGTTTTGAAATTCGAAAAATGAATGGGATTTATAAATGTATATTGATGCATTTTAAAATCATTTTCTCATATATGCTCGTTTTGTATTTCTAGGTCATAAATTGATCATAGCGTCTTTGAATTTGCGTTCACTATTTTGGATTGAACAAAATTAGTGGGCTAACTTCTGGGTGGCTTAGAAACCTTGAGGTGTTCTCAAAGGTGGAAAATCTTGCATATGTCCTTGAAGAGCCTCTTCTGACCGTCCTAAGGGCGATGCTGACTCGGACGAATGTTGGTCTATCGAAGCATGTAAGCGGTCGTGGCGAGTTGCATCATGCTAGCGGCGATGGTACAGTGCGAGCGGCATGAGCATATGGATGCTAATACTATGGTCTTCCATCTTCATGAGTTGTTCGATGAGCAAGCGAGATCCGAAAGGTTCGAGGTCTCTAGGCTCCTCTTCACTACGAAGATGCAAGAAGGTTCGTCTGTAGTGCAGTTTGTGCTAAAGATGAACGGGTACATCGAGCGGCTAGCTACCCTCGGTTTTGTGATGGATCATGAGTTAAGTATTGACTTAATTCTGCATTGTTTGCCAAGAGTTTCTCGCAATTTGTGATGAACTATCGGATGAACAAATTGGAATCCACCATTCAGAGCTCCTCGATATCTTTGAAGGCTGTGGAGCCTTACATGAAGCATGAGGAGAAGGCGGTTACATTAGTTGATTCCTCAAAGAAAGGTTCTAAGAGGAAGGCAAAAGAAACAGAAGAAAGGAAAGAAAAAGGCAAAGAAAGGCGGAACCAAAAGGGCACTTACCATCACTATGGCAAGGAAGGCCCTTGAAGAAAGCGCAAGATTTATCTTGAGTCCATGAAGAAGAAGAAGGCATCCGATGCCCCATCCTCTTGGTATCTTCGTTATTGATTGTCATTCTATTTCCTTAGACACTTGGGTATTGGATCTTGGGTGTAGCTCACATATATGTAATGACATACAGGGCTAAGGAATAGAAGAAGACTTGTCGAGGGAGTCAAATTTGCGAGTTAGGCAATGGAGCAAAGGTTGTTGCGGTCGCCATCGGAACTTATTTGCTGAAGCTCCCTAGTGGACTAGTCTTGGAACTGGACAATTGCTATTATGTTCCTTCTCTAATAAAGAACATTGTTTCTATTTCCTGCTTAAATAGAAATGGTTTCCATTTAACGTTTAGTAACAATTGTTGTTATATAACTTTGAATGGCGTACTGTATGGAACTTGGAACTTTGAGTAATGGCATTTATCGTTGGGCGTATCCGGTGACATTTTCAATATCGAAGCGAGCAACAGCGTGCTCGAAAGGATAATCACATAGACTCCTATATGTGGCATTGTCGTCTTGGCCATATAAGCGAAGCGCATGTCCGAATTACACCGATGTGGAATTCTGGAATCGTTTGAATTGGATTCATACGATACATGCGAATCATGCTTAAAAGGCAAGATGACTAAGTTACCTTTTACTGGAAAAGGTGAACGAGTGGGAGAGTTACTAGGTTTAGTAGATACTGATGTATGTGGACCTATGTCAACTCAAGCATTAGGAGGCTATAGCTACTTCATTACCTTCACCGATGATCACTCACGGTTTGGGTATGTGTTCTTGATGAAACACATGTCTGAAGCCTTTGAAAGGTTCAAAGAATTCAGAAATGAAGTAGAGAAACAACATGACAAGAGTATTAAAATACTTCGATCGGATCGAGGTGGTGAATACTTAAGTCAAGAGTTTCTTGATTATCTAAGAGACAATGGCATATTGTCTCAATGGACTCTGCCCTATACACCACAGCATAATGGTGTATCTGAGAGGCGTAACCGGACCTTGTTGGACATGGTCAGGTCAATGATGAATCATGCAACTCTTCCTAAGTCCTTTTGGGGTTATGCACTTCAGACAGCTGTTTACTTGTTAAACAGAATGCCTACCAAGGTAGTCTCAACTACTCCATATGAGATATGGAATGGTAAGAAACCTCATGTATCTTACTTGAAGATATGGGGTTGTCCTGCTTATGTGAAGGGGACTGTATCAGACAAACTGGATGCTAAGTCTGATAAATGTCTATTTATTGGATACCCTAAGGAAACAAGGGGTTACCAATTCTATCATCCTGTGGAACAAAAGGTGTTTGTTTCAAGGCATGCTGTGTTTCTAGAGAAAGAGTTTCTCTTGCAAGAAAGCGATTGGGAGTGTCGTCGAGCTTGAGGAGGCTCGAGAGACTCAAATAGACATTAATGAGATACAGTGAAGCTGCACGGTGACAACTCATAGTGATGAGCAATCATTTGGACCTATTGTAACACCACATCTTCGTAGATCTGGTAGAACACGCAATATTCTGAGAGATATGGATTTCTCGTAAGAATCGAGCGTGTTACTCATTGATGATGAGGAGCCTACGAGTTATGAAGATGTGCTGACAAGTTGAGAAAGGGATAAGTGGCTTGGTGCCATGAAGTCGGAAATGGATTCCATGTATGAAAACCAAGTTTGGAACTTGGTTGACCCACCTGAAGGCATAAAGCCTATAGGGTGCAAGTGGCTTTTCAAGAAGAAAACCGACATGGATGGTAATGTGATTACCTATAAGGCTAGATTAGTGGCGAAAGGATATCGTCAAAAGCAAGTTGTTGATTATGATGAAACCTATTCGGGTGTAGCTATGCTTAAATCCATTCGGATGCTCCTGGCCATAGCGGCTCATTATGATTATGAGATATGGCAGATGTATGTGAAAACAGCTTTACTTAATGGAAACCTGCTCGAGGACGTGTATATGATACAGCCTGAGGGTTTCACATCGGTTGATAAAACCAAGGTATGCAAATTGCGACGGTCCATTTATGGATTGAAGCAAGCATCCAGGAGCTGGAATATCCGTTTTGATGAGACGATCAAAAAGTTTGATTTATCACAAAATCCAGACGAACCTTGTGTGTACAAGAAGGTTAGTGGGAGTGCAGTCGTGTTCCTAGTATTGTATGTCGATGACATATTACTTATAGGAAATGATGTGTCAATCTTACAGTCAGTTAAGGTTTGGTTATCCAAGACATTCTCCATGAAAGACCTGGGAGAAGCAACCTACATCCTTGGGATTAAGATCTATAGAGATAGATCGAAATGGTTGCTTGGTCTTTCGCAGTCTACATATATAGACCGAGTGCTAAAGAGGTTTAGCATGTCGGAATCCAAGAAAGGTTATCTGCCCATCAGGCATGGGGTACACCTTTCGAAGTCTATGTGTCCGCGCACAGAAGACAAGAGGATTTGCATGAGTAAGATTCCCTATGCATCCGCAATAGGATCTATCATGTATGCTATGTTATGTACGAGGCCCGATGTATCGTATGCTCTGAGTGTCACGAGCAGATACCAGTCCGATCCAGGAATGGATCATTGGGCGGCTGTTAAGACGATCCTTAAGTACTTGAGAAGAACTAAGGATGTGTTCCTAATATATGGAGAAGGGGACATGGTGATACGCGGGTATACGGATGCCAGCTTCCAGACAGACAAGGATGATTCCAGGTCTCAGTCTGGATACGTGTTCACCTTGAATGGGGGCGCAGTGAGTTGGAAAAGTTCCAAATAAGAGATATGGCGGATTCTACCACGAGGAATACATTGCGGCCGGCGACAAAGGCGGTTTGGATCAAAAAGTTCGTTCATGAACTTGGTGTGATTCCGGCCATTGTTGAAGCAATACCGGTCTACTGCGACAACAATGGAGCAATTGTACAGGCGAAAGAGCCAAGGTCTCATCAGCGATCCAAACATGTGCTTCGTCGCTATCATCTTATCAGAGAGATCATCAGTAGGAACGAAATACAAATCGAGAAAATTCCCACTGAAAGGAACTTAGTGGATCCTTTGACTAAGGCATTACCTCAAAGTAAGTTTGAGGGTCATGTTCGGGCTTATGGTATTGGATACCGTAGCGATTGGCATTAGGCCAAGTGGGAGTCTGTTAGTAATGTATGAGAGATGTCCTAAGGCAATCGCCTTATGTATGAACCATTTATATGATAAATGAAGATTCACTATTTGAGTATACATGTTTTATGTATTTGATTGGATCTTAAACTCATTTACTGAATGTCCACGTCACGATTCACGGCATGAGAGAATTTGTGATTGGATCACAACTAGTGAGTATCTCTACATGTGTAATTGTGATGTATCGGAATTATCCTAGTCGATGAATTGATGGATTTGGACACCATCGATTACATGAGACTAGCACGAGGTATACTCCTTGGTGTATCCAAGCAGCTGATTCTCACTGGCTGGAGACATTGTGATGTCCGGAGTTGATCGTGGATGCTAGTTATGGTAACTAGTTCATTGGAGTGACCAGCCGTAATACTTCATATGGTTCTATGCATATATAGATATGTCAATGAAGTTCTTACTGTAGCTTAAGTGCGATGTTCCTTTGACTTGCGGTATTCAAGTCATCTTGATCATGGAGACTTATGCTTTGACATCTTAAGCAAACATCTCTAAGGAGATGTGGACCGGGATGATTGGGTATAAGTCGAAGTGATCGAAGGTGTTTGAATAGCCTGTAACAGATTCACCACTCCTTGCGAGGAGATGTATACCCATGGCCTCTCGTCGGATTGTTACTAAAGTCTTTGGCCAAAGCATTACATGTTTAGAGTAAGGTACTCTTGATACATGTGGAGTAACTAGAATCCGTGGGACGAGGAAATGATACTTGGGCTAGGTGTGGCGTAGTCGACCTAGTGGGGGCCCGACACAATAGACCATGTCTGAACCAAGTGGGTATAAGATGAGTGAAGGAATGGGGCACGATTCATTCGAGCTCTTGAAGGGTTTGAAATAGTTACGGATCAACCGTTGATCTTTTGGTTAATTGGGGATCATGATGTACTACTAGGTGCCACTCATGATCGTTCTATAATTAATGGTTAATTATAGGCGGCCAACATAAACCGAGAACCTATTTGGTCACACGCACAACGAGTGTAATCCAAAGGATTTAAAGCGAGCTTGAGAATGGGATTCTCAGACCGAGAGAAACTATGTTTGGTTGGACCAAACATAAAGCGAGCATGAAATTGTTTGATCAGAGGAAGCGTGGATGGGCCGTGTCTTATGAAGACATAATGGATGGACCAAAATGGTTTGGTTCTAATCCAATGGATGAGAATAAACCAAAGGGTTTGGTTTATATTAAACGAATGAACCAAAGGTTGGTTCGTTCGTTTAACTTAAAATAAACCATCATGGTTTGGTTTATTTTAACTTATCTTAATGGAGCGGGTTAACGGGCTTTATGGATATGATCCATTAACCATTAAGAGAATTAGTTCTCTATAAAATAGGGCTTAAACCCTAATCCAAAACCCTAAACTATTTTGGCCGCCCAACCTAGTAGCCGCCCACCCCTTGTTGGTGATTTAGCGCCAACTACAAGCCGCCACCGCCCAGCTTTGTGCCGCCGTCCAAGACCCTTGCGGCGTCAAGCTCCAGTGAACCTCCGCGACCCTCCGTGATCTCCTATAGGTTGGCATCAAGGTGGGTTTTTCCTCTCCTTGTTTTGGCCGTCACCTACTCCTCCACCAAGCTGTCCAGTTTTCTGGACAGCTTCTCCTCCTCTCGTCGGAGCGTCGTTTGGACGACGGTTAGTGCTCCGACAGCGGCTAACTTACCGGGGATTTGATCTCGGTAATCCTCTGAGGTGGAGGATGAAGGATTACAAGCGGTTGACGAACACCTCTCCGGAGAAGCGAGTTTTGAGAACTCGTTTTGGATCCGAATTTGGATTCGGATCGTGATCATCTCTCGATCACGTCGTCTTCAACACGAGGCTAGTAACCCGTATGAAGACGAAGCTCGTGACTTAGCGAAGTCATCCCGAGGAGCTCGGCGTGGATACGGATAGAGACGATTCTTACGAGGATCGTTCCGGTTGATGCCGTACCCGCTACACGTCATACGGAAGGTATAACGTAGTTTAATTTCCTTTTATTGCAAATTTTAATTTACGGTTATGTCTACACTTGTTGTAATAGCATGCGTGTGTTGTGTGTGTTGTAATAAATATAGATTTATTAATTTTAATTGCTTCCGCTGTGCTCATGTTTACGAAACATGATCGAACACACACACGCCGCGGTGCCGGAAACCCAACATTAGTAATATATGAGAGGTGTCCTGAGGCAATTGTAGGTGAAGTCGTGTTTCGCTTCTTCACTTCGGTCGCTTGTGCATGGCGATCCTATCTCACATCCTCGGATTAAAATTTTATTAACTAAAACTAATCTAGACAAATATGGATTACCCAAGCAACCGATTCATCATCGTGCTATTCGATTTGAGTGGTCACTTGAACAAAATTGTTGTTCAAGCAACCTAACTCATTTCCTCGATTAGCCGCGGAATATATGATGTACGGATCGCCAGTTTTTGTGTTTATCATCGGGGTCTATGTCAATCAATAACATGCAAATACAAAAGAATTAGAATCAATATTAAACAAGATTATACCTCTTGTTTTACCTCTTGATCTTCTATTGTATTCCTATCCTCTTCTTGGACATCGTGTGGGTGATGATCTTCCATGAATCAAAGCCTCCTAGACTACGTATCTTTTCTTCTTTGCTCGCTCCGAACAAGGGAAGAATACAAACTCCCTTCTTCTCCTTGCTTGTGACGACCACCAAATTGTTGGGAAATTTCGGATCGTGATGTTCACAACATCGCGGGCGAATACTTCGCACAACTGCAGCAAAAACAATATATAAACTATATCCCACTAGAGATCCATGCAAAACTATATAAGACGTTTCATATCCTACTTTTTCTAGATCTTATCTAGAAGGAGAAGTATACCTTTGATGCGTATCCTTCGCAATCCCTCTTTTCCAAATGTCGTATCCACACCGACACTGCGCCAAGACCACTTGGAAGAAGAAGAAGGAGAGGAAGGAGAGGAAGGAGAGAACTCTTTCTCTTGGCTTTTATTTCTTGAAACAAAAGCCACAAAACCTTAAACTCATTTCTTGAATGTCCACGATACGATTCACGGCATGAGAGAATTTGTGATTGGATCACAACTAGTGAGTATCTCTACATGTGTAATTGTGATGTATCGGAATTATCCTAGTCGATGAATTGATGGATTTGGACACCATCATTCTCGAGACTAACACGAGGTATACTCCTTGGTGTATCCAAGCGGTGATTCTCATTTGGTATGTCGGAGTTGATCGTGGATGCTAGTTATGGTAACTAGTTCATTGGAGTGACCCGGTAGTAAGACTTCGTATGGTTCTCTGCATATATAGATATGTCAATGAAGTTCTTACTGTGGCTTAAGTGCGATGTTCCTTTGACTTGCGGTATTCAAGTCATCTTGATCATGGAGACTTATGCTTTGACATCTTAAGCAAACATCTCTAAGGAGATGTGGACCGAGATGATTGGGTATAAGTCAAGTGATCGAAGGTGTTTGAATAGCCTATAAAGGATTCACCACTCCTTGCGAGGAGATGTATACCCATGGCCTCTCGGATTGTTACTAAAGTCTTTGGCCAAAGCATTACATGTTTAGAGTAAGGTACTCTTGATACATGTGGAGTAACTAGAATCCGTGGGACGAGGAAATGATACTTGGGCTAGGTGTGGCGTAGTCAACCTAGTGAGGGTGACACTATAGACCATGTCTGAACCAAGTGGGTATAAGATGAGTGAAGGGAATGGGGCACGAATCATTCGAGGCTTGAAGGGTTTGAAATAGTTACGGATCAACCGTTGATCTTTTGGTTAATTGGGGATCATGATGTACTACTAGGTGCCACTCATGATCGTTCTATAATTAATGGTTAATTATAGATGCGGCCAAGCATAAACCGAGAACCTATTTGGTCACCGCGCTGTGAGCGTAATCCAAAGGATTTAAAGCGAGCTTGAGAATGGGATTCTCGAGAGAAACTAGGTTTGGTTGGACCAAACATAAAGCGAGCATGAAATCGTTTGATCGCAATGGAAGCGTGGATGGGTGTCTTATGAAGACATAATGGATGAACCAAAATGGTTTGGTTCTAATCAATGGAGGAGAATAAACCAAAGGGTTTGGTTTATTTTAAGCGAATGAACCAAAAGTTGGTTGGTTCGTTTTAACTTAAAATAAACCATCATGGTTTGGTTTATTTTAACTTATCTTAATGGAGGCGGGTTACGGGCTTTATGGATATGATCCATTAACCATTAAGAGAATTAGTTCTCTATAAAATAGGGCTTAAACCCTAATCCAAAGCCCTATTCAAGCTCTGCCCAAACCCTTCCTCTTGTTGGCGCCAACTCCATTGGCGCCGCCAGCTTGTGTGCTGCCGTCCATCTCCTTGCCGCATCCAAGCTTCAGCCGGTGAACCCTCCGGCGACCCTCGGTGATCTTCCTAGGCCTCGGTGAAAAGGTGAGCACTTGGCTTCCTTGTTTTGGCGGCGCTACTCCTCCACCAAGCTGTCCAGTTTTCTGGACAGCTTCTTCTCCTCGTCGGGCGTCGTTTGGGCGCGGTTAGAGCTCGACAGCGGCTAACTTACGAGATTTGATCTCCGGTAATCCTCTGAGGTGGAGGGCGAAGGATTCGTCAATCGGTTGGCGAATACCTCTCGAGAAGCGAGTTTTGAGGACTCGTTTTGGATCCGAATTTGGATTGGATCGTGATCATCTCGATCACGTCGTCTTCAACACGAGGCTAGTAACCCGTACGAAGACGAAGCTCGTGGCTTAGCGAAGTCATCCCGAGGAACTCGGCGTGGATACGGATAGAGGCGATTCTAGCGAGGATCGTTCCGGTTGATGCCGTTCCCGCTACACGTCATACGAAAGGTATAACGTAGATAAATTTCCTTTTATTGCAAATTTAAATTTACGGTTATGTCTACACTTGTTGTAATATGCATGCGTGTGTTGTGTGTGTTGTAATAAATAGGAGTATTTATTATTTTATTGCTTCATTTGTGTTCATGTTTACGAAACATGATCGAACACACACCTGCGCTGATGCGGAAAAACCCGATGGTATCGAGCCCGAGGTTGTGTTTCGACATAATCGTAAAATGGTTTGCGATAGTCATAATGTATTTCTGGAAATTTTCTAATTTTGGAAATTTAGAAGTATTTATGGAAATTTTTCAATTTTGGAAAGTCTAGAAGTATTTATAAATCTTCCACTTTTGGAAAGTTGGAAGTATTTATGGAAATTGATATTTTCCATAAATAAAATATTTGATTAGATTCTGGAAATTTGTTTCCTAATTTAATCATGATTTGATTTGAAATCAAATCTTAAAATATTTTATTTCCATAAGTAGTTTTAATGATTTAGGAAATTGGTTTCCTAAATAGATTTTCCTTAATCAAATAATTCCATGAATAAAATATGTGATTAGATTTGGAAATTTGTTTCCTAATTTAATTATGATTTGATTTGGAGAATCAAATCTTAAACATATTTTATTTCCATAAATAGTTATGACATATAAGGAAATATATACATGACATAATTGTATGCCATGTAATTGCATTAGATGCATAACATTATGCCATGCGTGTCGTGACATGTAGATGTATGTCATGTATGTCATGCCATGTAGATAATAGTTATTTGCATGCAAAGAGGATGAGACATAAAACCCTTAAACAATATTAAAGCCTACACCTTCCATTAATATGGTTAGAACCAGAGTTTTCTTGTTTGGGTTGTTGGACTCTCTCAAGCCCAGCTCGAACCCGAATATGTTCAAACCATGGAATAGTTTAATACTAATATGGTAAGAGTCAGAGGTCAATCGTTAGCTTTGGTTGTTGGACTCTCTCCAAGCTGGGCTAATTGGTTGAATGCGCTCTAACCATATTAAAACTATGTCCCGATTAATGGGTTGGCTTTAACCTGGAGCATCGACTTGTTGGACTCTCTCCAAGGTCGATGTAAAGGGAGGTGAAGTTGGGTGCTATGCATATGATGCATACTTGTTAATGTGTTAACAACCCGATGTATGTGTGAACATTCAATTAGTTGATAGCACATTGTGATAGTTGCATATCGTGATATGCAATCGGTATAGTTGATACCTACCATCGTAGTTATGAATGGCTTGTTGGACTCTCTCAAGGTTGTTCATAACTATGATGGATATCAATTCGGAGATGGACCTACGATCTCGAAGTGATTTTGGGGTTTTGAAATTCGAAAAATGAATGGGATTTATAAATGTATATTGATGCATTTTAAAATCATCTTTCTCATATATGCTCGTTTTGTATTTCTAAGATTGATCATGATGTCTTTGAATTTGCGTTCCATTTTGGATTGAATAAATTAGTGGTAGAGCTTCTTGGGTGGCTTAGAAGCTTGAGAATTGTTCTCAAGGTTGAAAAGCTTGCAAATGTCCTCGGCGCCTCTTCACGCCCGTCCTAGTGACGATGCAACTCTGGACCAATTGTTGGCCTATCGAAACATGTGAGTGATTACGAACAAATGAGTTGCATCATGCTAGCCGCGATGGAACCCAAGCTCTGGCGGCATGAGCATATGGATGCTCATATCGTAGTCCTTCATCTTTGTGAGTTGGTTGATGAGCAAGTGAGATTGAAAGGTTGAAGTCTCAGCTCCTCTTCACCTCACGAGATGCTAGGAGGTTCATACGTAGTCTTGCTCGATATCTTTGAAAAGTGGAGTCTTACGAGAAGCATGGCGAGGGGGCCAGTGTTGTTAGTTGATTCCTCGAAGAAAGGTTCTAAGAGGAAGTCGAAGGAACAGAGAAGGGAAAGAAGAGAAGGGCTAAGAAGGTAGAACTAGCACAAAGGAAACTTGCCATCATTATGGCAAGGAGAGCCATTCTTGAAGAAAGTGCAAGATTTATCTTGAGTCAGTGAAGAAGGATAAGGCATCGGATGCCCCATCTTCTTGAAATCTTCTTTATTGATTGTCATTCTATTTCCTCAGAGACACTTGGGTATTGGATCTTGGTGTGTGGCTCACATATATGTAATGACATACATAGGCTAAAGATAGAAGAAGACTCGTCAAGGAGAGTCAAATTTACGTGTTGGGAATGGAGCAACGGTTGCTGCACTCGCCATCGGAACGTATTTGTTGGAACTCCCTGTAGGACTTGTCTTAGAACTGGACAATTGCTTTTATGTTCCTTCGTTGATAAAGAACATCATTTCTATTTTAAATATAAATGGGTACCATTTGACTTTTAGTAACAATTGTTGTTACATAACTTTGAATGGAGTTCTTTATGGGATTGGAACTTTAAGCAATGACATTTATACGTTGGACGTATCCAGTGACATCTTCGATATCGAAGCGAGCAACACGTGTGCTCGAAAGGATAATCAAATAGACTCCTATATGTGGCATTGTCGTCTTGGCCATGTAAGCAAGAAACGCATGTCCAAATTACACAGATGTGGAATTCTGGAATCGTTTGAATTGGATTCATACAATACATGTGTATCATGCTTAAAAGGCAAGATGACTAAGTTACCTTTTACTGGAAAAGGTGAACGAGTGGGAGAGTTACTAGGTCTAATACATACTGATGTATGTGGACCTATGTCAACTCAAGCTTTAGGAGGTTATAGCTACTTCATTACCTTCACCGATGATCACTCACGGTTTGGGTATGTTTTCTTGATGAAACACAAGTCTGAAGCCTTTGAAAGGTTCAAAGAATTCAGAAATGAAGTAGAGAAACAACATGACAAGAGTATTAAAATACTTCGATCGGATTGAGGTGGTGAATACTTAAGTCAAGAGTTTCTTGATTATCTAAGAGACAATGGCATATTGTCTCAATGGACTCCGCCCTATACACCATAGCATAATGGTGTATCTGAGAGGCGTAACCAGACCTTGTTGGACATGGTCAGGTCAATGATGAATCATGCGACTCTTCCCAAGTCCTTTTGGGGTTATGCACTTCAGACAGCTGTTTACTTGTTAAACAGAATGCCTACCAAGGTAGTCTCAACTACTCCATATGAGATATGGAATGGTAAGAAACCTCATGTATCTTACTTGAAGATATGGGGTTGTCCTGCTTATGTGAAGCGGGTATGTCGGACAAATTGGATGCTAAGTCGATAAATGTCTATTTATTGGATACCCTAAGGAAACAAGGGTTACCAATTCTATCATCTGTGGAACAAAAGGTGTTTGTTTCAAGGCATCTTTGTGTTTCTAGAGAAAGAGTTTCTCTTGCAAGAAAATGGGAGTGTCGTCGAGCTTGAGGAGGCTCGAGAGACTCAAATAGACATTGATGAGATACACGGTGAAAGCACAAATGACAACTCATAGTGATGAGCAATCGGTGGACCTATTGTAACACCACATCTTCGTAGATCACGGTAGAACACGCAATATTCACGAGAGATATGGATTTCTCGTAAGTGAATCGAGCGGACGTGTTACTCATTGATGATGAGAGCCTACGTTATGAAGAAGTGCTGACAAGTTCAGAAAGGGATAAGTGGCTTGGTGCCATGAAGTCGGAAATGGATTCCATGTATGAAAACCAAGTTTGGAACTTGGTTGACCCACCTGAAGGGATAAAGCCTATAGGGTGCAAGTGGGTTTTCAAGAAGAAAACCGACATGGATGGTAATGTGATTACCTATAAGGCTAGAGTGGTGGCGAAAGGATATCGTCAAAAACAAGGTGTTGATTATGACGAAACCTATTCGCCTGTAGCTATGCTTAAATCCATTCGGATGCTCCTGGCCATAGCGGCTCATTATGATTATGAGATATGGCAGATGGATGTGAAAACAACTTTCCTTAATGGAAACACCTTCGAGGCGTGTATATGATACAGCCTGAGGGTTTCACATCGGTTGATAAAACCAAGGTATGCAAATTGCGACGGTCCATTTATGGATTGAAGCAAGCATCCAGGAGCTGGAATATCCGTTTTGATGAGACAATCAAAAAGTTTGATTTCTCACAAAATCCAGACGAACCTTGTGTGTACAAGAAGGTTAGTGGGAGTGCAGTCGTATTCCTAGTATTGTATGTCGATGACATACTACTTATAGGAAATGATGTTTCAATCTTACAGTCAGTGAAGGTTTGGTTATCCAAGACATTCTCCATGAAAGACCTGGGAGAAGCAACCTACATCCTCGGGATTAAGATCTATAGAGATAGATCGAAACGGTTGCTTGGTTTTTCGCAGTCTACATATATAGACCGAGTGCTAAAGAGGTTTAGCATGTCGGAATCCAAGAAAGGTTTCCTACCCATCAGGCATGGGGTACACCTTTCGAAGTCTATGTGTCCGCGCACAGAAGACGAGAGGATTTGCATGAGTAAGATTCCCTATGCATCCGCAATAGGATCTATCATGTATGCTATGTTATGTACGAGGCCCGATGTATCGTATGCTGAGTGTCACGGCGGATACCCGGTCCGATCGAGAATGGATCATTGGGTATTAAGGCGATCCTTAAGTACTTGAGAAGAACTAAGGATGTGTTCTAATATATGGAGAAGGGGACATGGTGATACGCGGGTATCACGGATGCGGCTTCCGACGGACAAGGATGATTCCATGTCTCGATGCTGGATACGTGTTCACCTTGAATGAAGCGCAATGAGTTGGAAAAGTTCCAAATAAGAGAGCGCGGATTCTACCAGGCGAGAATACATTGCGGCTTTGGAAGCATCAAAGGGCGGTTTGGATCAAAGTTCGTTCATGAACTTGGTGTGATTCGCCATTGTTGAAGCAATACCGGTCTCTTCGACAACAATGGAGCAATTACAGCGAAAGAGCCAAGGTCTCATCAGATCCAAACATGTGCGTCGCTATCATCTTATCGAGAGAGATCATCGGTAGGAACGAAATACAAATCGAGAAAATTCCCCGAAAGGAACTTAGGATCCTTTGACTAAGGCATTACCTCAAAGTAAGTTTGAGGTCATGTTCGAGCTTATGGTATTGAATCAGTAGCGATTGGCATTAGGCCAAGTGGGAGTCTGTTAGTAATATATGAGAGATGTCCTAAGGCAATCGCCTTATGTATGAACCATTTATATGATAAATGAAGATTCACTATTTGAGTATACATGTTTTATGTATTTGATTGGATCTTAAACTCATTTCTTGAATGTCCACGATACGATTCACGGCATGAGAGAATTTGTGATTGGATCACAACTAGTGAGTATCTCTACATGTGTAATTGTGATGTATCGGAATTATCCTAGTCGATGAATTGATGGATTTGGACACCATCGATTCTTGAGACTAGCACGAGGTATACTCCTTGGTGTATCAAGCGGTGATTCTCCGGTGGAGACATAGTGATGTCGGAGTTGATCGTGGATGCTAGTTATGGTAACTAGTTCATTGGAGTGACCAGTAGTAAGACTTCATATGGTTCTGCATATATAGATATGTCAATGAAGTTCTTCGTGGCTTAAGTCACGATGTTCCTTTGACTTGCGGTATTCAAGTCATCTTGATCATGGAGACTTATGCTTTGACATCTTAAGCAAACATCTCCAAGGAGATGTGGACCCGAGATGATTGGGTATAAGTCGAAGTGATCGAAGGTGTTTGAATAGCCTATAAAGGATTCACCACTCCTTGCGAGGAGATGTATACCCATGGCCTCGTCGGATTGTTACTAAAGTCTTTGGCCAAAGCATTACATGTTTAGAGTAAGGTACTCTTGATACATGTGGAGTAACTAGAATCCAGTAGGATGAGGAAATGATACTTGGGCTAGGTGTGACATAGTCGACCTAGTGGGGATGACACAATAGACCATGTCTGAACCAAGTGGGTATAAGATGAGTGAAGGGAATGGGGCACGAATCATTCGAGCTCTTTGAAGGGTTTGAAATAGTTACGGATCAACCGTTGATCTTTTCGGTTAATTGGGGATCATGATGTACTACTAGGTGCCACTCATGATCGTTCTATAATTAATGGTTAATTATAGGCGGCCAACATAAACCGAGAACCTATTTGGTCACACGCGCTGTGCGTAATCCAAAGGATTTAAAGCGAGCTTGAGAATGGGATTCTCGGCCAGGAGAAACTAGGTTTGGTTGGACCAAACATAAAGCGAGCATGAAATCGTTTGATCGCATGATGGAGCGTGGATGGGCCGTGTCTTATGAAGACATAATGGATGGAACCAAAATGGTTTGGTTCTAATCCAATGGAGGAGAATAAACCAAAGGGTTTGGTTTATTTTAAGCGAATGAACCAAAAGTTGGTTGGTTCGTTTTAACTTAAAATAAACCATCATGGTTTGGTTTATTTTAACTTATCTTAATGGAGGCGGGCTTTATGGATATGATCCATTAACCATTAAGAGAATTAGTTCTCTATAAAAGGGCTTAAGGATAATTAAACCCTAATCCAAAGCCCTAATCAAGTTGCCGCCCACCCCTTCCTCTTGTTGGCGCCAACTCCATTGGCGCCGCACTATGTGTGCGCCGTCCATCTCTCCTTGCGGCGGATCTTCCTAGGCCTCGGTGAAAAGGTGAGCACTTCGGCGCCTACTCCTCCACCAAGCTGTCCAGTTTTCTGGACAGCTTCTTCTCCTCGTCGGGCGTCGTTTGGGCGGCGGTTGGAGCTCCGACAGCGGATAACTTACGGGATTCGATCTCCGGTAATCCTCTGAGGTGGAGGGACGAAGGATTCGTCAATCGGTTGTGAATACCTCTCGGAGAAGCGAGTTTGAGGACTTCGTTTTGGATCCGAATTTGGATTGGATCGTGATCATCTCTCGATCACGTCGTCTTCAACACGAGGCTAGTAACCCGTCGAAGATCGAAGCTCGTGGCTTAAGCGAAGTCATCCGAGGAACTTCGGCGTGGATCTGGATAGAGCGATTCTAGCGAGGATCGTTCGGTTGATGTCGTTCCGCTACACGTCATACGAAAGGTATAACGTAGATAAATTTCCTTTTATTGCAAATTTAAATTTACGGTTATGTCTACACTTGTTGTAATATGCATGCGTGTGTTGTGTGTGTTGTAATAAATAGGAGTATTTATTATTTTTATTGCTTCCGCTGTATTCATGTTTACGAAGTATGATCGAACACACACACGCCGTGGTGCTGGAAACCCAACAATTTTATCATGATAAATCTCGTATGAGGTCTTAAGGTGCCTCTTTACCATAAGGATTCTATTTTGGACATAGCATGCCGTATTCACGGGTTCGGCCCAAAACCTATCGGGTAGGTTATACTCATTAAGCATTATCCTAGCTGCTTCTTGTACGGTTCTATTTTTGCGTTCTACTAGGCCATTTTGTTGTGGAGTTCTAGGGCAAGAGAACTCATGGTGGTATCCATTTAGGTTACAGAATTCTGTAAACCTATGGTTTTCGAATTCACCACCATGATCAGTCCTAAGTCTTTTGATTTTAATGCTTTGTTGATTTTCTATTAATTTAAATAGATTGATTAATTGATCTAGGGTATCACTTTTGTGTTTGATGAACCTAACCCAAGTAAATCTAGAATAGTCATCAATTATGACTAAGCAGAATTTACTTCCGTTAAGTGACTTAGCTCCGTGTGAATCAAATAGACCCATGTGTAGGAGCTCAAGCACACTTTTGGTTCGTTCTTGACTAGTTAGTTGATGTTGTGTCCTAGATTGTTTACCTTGTTGACAAGCATTACATATTTTATTATCCAAGTTATTGAGGTTAGGCAAACCTCTAACTAAGTCACTCTGACTCATCTTGTGGATGAGTCTTGGGTGTGAGTGACTGAGTCGTCGGTGCCACAACCATGATTCCTCTTGCCGTGTCATAAGACACTTAGTTGAGGAGTTAGTTAAGTTAATAGTGTAAATGTTGTTATTTCTAGTTCCCTTAAGAATTGTTTTAGAGGTTTCGTTTGTATTAATTACGCATTCGTTTTCTAGAAATATGACCTTATAGTTATTATCACACAATTGGCTTACACTGAGAAGATTATATTGAAAATTTTCTACTAATAAAACGTTTTGAATGACAAAATTTGAGTTAAGCTCAATATCACCTGATCCGATGATTTTGAGCTTGCCGTTATTTCCGAAGGCTACCGATCCTTGTCGTTTGAATCGAAGCTTCGAAAACTTGAGTTGATCCCGGCCATGTGTGCAACCATCGTCAACATCCATTGATCCTACACGCAAGGTAGTTGGATCGGATATTGGATTTATTAAAAATTGGTTGAAAATTATTAACCTAAATCATCTCACCCATGTCTACATGATCAAACATGTTAATCCTATATGTTCTTGTGAGATGACTTCCAATTTTAGTTGAATTAAATTTAATGACTTAAACACTTGTCAACCTTGCGTTAGATTCGGATTTGACCTTAGGCTCATCAAGTCACCTTTTCAAGATCATGGCTTCCAGGTCATGGAGAGGCACAGAGGCCTTCTTTGATCGGAACAACGACCACTTCCTTAGACAAAGCCATTTTCAAGAAAATAGAGACTTGACTCACCTAAGACCACTTCCTGGTCTAACTAGTCTAGGATACGGGGAGGTAGCTTCAGCTAGTTCTACTCGGTCAAGTGCACCGAACTAGATACGCCTTATCTAGCCCGAATACACAAGACTCCACTTTCCTAGCGTACTATCATCTCGCATCCCATGTTATCACCTATCTAACCATTCTAAAAAGAAAAATAAAAACCTAAGCATGCAATTTCTAAGTTAAAACACAAACAAATTTCGTACTAGCTCCCCCTGGACCGTTGAATCGATTCGGTCTCTCCACATAGTGGATTTGGTCCTTGGGAACCCAGTACTGGTTTGATCCTAAGTTTGAAATTAAGGTGGTCTTAGGGACCCATGCTTGGACACGTTTTTTATGTCTACTTACGATTGACATATACGACTTATTGGTCGTGTTTGAGCTAAACCCTAGCCCGGCCTTGTTGTACACGGCCCTTTGCGATCCAAGTAGGAGGTCAAGTCCTTTGGATCCCAAAGTAAACCTTTCCAATGTATTCCTAAGATCTTCGACTTGACTTTTCAAGAGTGAGTTCTCAACTTCGAGTTTTTCAACCCGAGTTGAGTCCTTCTCTTGAACTCGACTAGTCGAAGAGGTTAGGGAGACCTCGTGTTTGAGGAGTTTAACTTCCTCAACCAGGGTCTCGACCTTGGACTCGGACTTAGCTAACTTTCTATTTAAAAACTTAATTGCACTATAAAGTGTGGTAATAAGAGAGCGACTTACCTTGAGTTTATCTTTTGAACCGGATGCGTATTCGTGGCTTGTCTTGAATAGTGCTTCACAGTCCGACTCATCTTCGGTTTTCGATTCAAGTTCCGGTTCCGACTTCGTCTCCGATTCCACTGGTTTAGCCATAAGGACTCGATCATTGTCTTCTTCCTCGGAAGCTTCTTCCCAAGTAGTGTTGAGTGCCTTTTTGTATTTTGGTGCCTTGCTCTTGAGTTTTGGGCATTTGGACTTAATGTGTCCAAACCTGTTGCATTCATAACATCTTATGTTTGAACTTTTAGGCTTACCTTCGTTGGGTCGAGTGATGGCTCATTTTCGGCCCTTGACTATCCTCCGAACTAGGTTGACTAGTTCGGCTTCCATTTCCGAGTCGACCTCCAAATCTGACTCATCCTCTTCTTTCTTCGGAGGTGGCTTGCTAGCGGTTTTCTTCTTTGAACCTGCAAATAAAGCTATACCTTTCTCGGGTTCCGAATTAGACTGCTCATGAAGTTCAAAATCAGAAAAAAGTTCATCTAATCTAAGTTTAGAAAGATCCTTGGAGACCTTGTAGGCATCGACCATAGATGCCCACAAGGTAGTCCTTGGAAAGGAGTTTAGGACATACCTTATAAGATCGCGGTTTTCGACCTTTTGCCCGATTGCGTGTAGGTTGTTGACTATGTCCTGGACTCGGGCGTGAAGTTGCGTCGTGGACTCGTGTTCCTGCATTTTTAGGTTATATAGTTTATTGAATAGAAGATCACGCTTACATACCTTGGCTTCATCGGTCCCTTCGTGTAGCTCCACTAGTTTTGTCCAAAGGTCCTTTGCGCTTATGAAGGGGCCGACGCGATTTAGCTCTTCCTTGGATAAGCCGCATTGGAGGATTTGTAGCTTTGCGGAGGCTTTTGGAGGCTTAGAATTGATGATGAAACCCTAGGTTATGACCTCCTTTTATAGCCTTTAAGCCCCTCATCGAATGGGTCTTCAACCAATAGGAATTGGGCACAAAACTCTTTGAAAAATGGTGATAAAGCTTGACTCCTCGAGGCTGATTTTTGACCATCGGTTGAACTGATTTCTTGGCCGGTTGAACTGATGGCTCAGCAGTTGAACTGATCCTTGCCCGGTTGAACTGATGGCTTAGCAGTTGAACTGATTTTTGGCCGGTTGAACTAATTTTTAGACTTTTCAACTATAATAAAGAGTTAGCTCGAAATATAAGTGAATTCGACGGCCACTTGCCATCCGATCTCAACATAGACCTTCCATGGGAAGTCTTGGTCGGATCGTCACCTAAGGATGTCCCCGTATGGAGGACTCGACCTTACTTATGCTCACTCACACAAGCTTACCTCAACATTTACCTTTGAAGCCTTGCTTTCGGTCTCCACCTGATTCCTTCGGCTCCCTCCGAAGTCCTCCCGGTGTCGCCCGACCACCGCGGCTTCCTCCGGGTGTTGCTAGCCTTTAGCTCCAGCTATAGCAATCTTCTGCACACTCGATTCAGCTCGTGAGATAACGACATGAGCTTAACTTTGTATCGTTTGCTATAATCAAAACTCAGGTTCGACTTAGGTGCCTACTGCACCAACAGACTAAGGTTTTCAGTCAAGGCATTGATCCATCGCCTCGATTGGACCTATGTTACAACGGATAGATAATTCAAAATTAAGGAGGAAAACTTACCATTGGAACCCTAATCAGCGCCCGATCGACTGACTATCAAAATAAATCGCCCGATTTAAAAGGCTTCTCTAGCTCTTTTCTTCCATTACTCGATATTACTATTCACGAAAAACCTTCAGGCGTTTCTCAAGCACTTTTTCCTTGATTCTCTAAGTTCTAAACATCCTTAAAGACAATCAAAGGAGTGAAAATAAGAAGCCCTATTTCATACTACATACTCTGTAATCGTGCTCTTCTCAATCTATTTTATTTGTAAGTTCTTGTGTAATCTTTGTAAATGTGTATTAAGAGGTTTCTCCACCTTCAATATTTTTTCATCAAGGAGAAGATTAGAGTGTTAGTAATATATGAGAGGTGTCCTAAGGCAATTGTAGGTGAAGTCGTGTTTCGCTTCTTCACTTCGGTCGCTTGTGCATGGCGATCCTATCTCACATCCTCGGATTAAAATTTTATTAACTAAAACTAATCTAGACAAATATGGATTACCCAAGCAACCGATTCATCATCGTGCTATTCGATTTGAGTGGTCACTTGAACAAAATTGTTGTTCAAGTAACCTAACTCATTTCCTCGATTAGCCGCGGAATATATGATGTACGGATCGCCAATTTTTGTGTTTATCATCGGGGTCTATGTCAATCAATAACATGCAAATACAAAAGAATTAGAATCAATATTAAACAAGATTATACCTCTTGTTTTACCTCTTGATCTTCTATTGTATTCCTATCCTCTTCTTGGACATCGTGTGGGTGATGATCTTCCATGAATCAAAGCCTCCTAGACTGATCTTTCTTCTTTGCTCCCAACAAGGAAGAATACAAACTCCCTTCTTCTCCTTGCTTGTGACGACCACCAAATTGTTGGGAAATTTCGGATCGTGATGTTCACAACATCGCGGGCGAATACTTCGCACAACTGCAGCAAAAACAATATATAAACTATATCCCACTAGAGATCCATGCAAAACTATATAAGACGTTTCATATCCTACTTTTTCTAGATCTTATCTAGAAGGAGAAGTATACCTTTGATGCGTATCCTTCGCAATCCTCTTTCCAAATGTCGTGGATCACAATACGATAACTGATTCTAAGGTATCCACACGACACTACGCTGAGTCACATGTGCTAGCAACCCTAGCAAAACGCCAAGACCACTTGGAAGAAGAAGAAGGAGAGGAAGGAGAGGAAGGAGAGAACTCTTTCTCTTGGCTTTTTGGCTTGCACGTTGGGACACTTCACCACCCAAATTTCTTGCACGTCCAAAAACAAAAGCCACAAAAACCTTACCTAGCTTTCATGTTGAAAGCATTTTATCCTCAAGCCATAAATTCCTCCTTAAAGTCTCTTCATTAAGAAGACTTTTAATCTCCTAATGAATACCATGACCCTTGGTATTCTTCTTCATCATGAATACCAAGGCTTAGATTCAGCATGATTAATCACATTAATCATGCATGATGATGATGAATCATCTTCCATGGTTCAACTTGAGTCTAACTCAAGTTTAACCAGTTTGAGTCTAACTCAAGTCTTGGTCATATGCTCAATTGTTCTTTTAGTCCAACTAAAAGAAATCATCTCCAAAATAGAATGTCATTTGTGTGTGACCCTATAGGCTCTTGTAACGTTGGCAATGTATCTAAAACCATTTTAGATACATAAGCAATGAGCGACATCTAGCAATACATCATTTCTACCCAAGCTACAAGATCGTCGAGATCCGACAACCTTTCCGAGACCATTATCATGTATGATGGTGTCCTTATATTCTTGATATTTTAGATCGATCAATGAGGCATAGACCGTGTCATCCCTTTATCGATCTTTATGTTTCTTGATCCCCAAGTAGACTCACTCAAACAAATGAGCTCAATATCTCATATTGACTCATTTGAGCATTGCCATGCATTTCGTGGTCATACTCTATCAAGAGGCCAAAGATATCACTCCCGTTATATGGGAGGGATAGTTCCCATCTACATCACTCACATCCCTCCGCATAATTCGTTACATACCCAGTGATCGCCGTTATAGTGCACCCTGTTATGGTATGACGTTAGACGATACCAAAGTACATAACTCCTTATGTAGGGGACTCTAGTGACTTTAGGTCTAAGGACTATTCATACAAATAGTCACATGAGAAAGTATATGACACTCAAATAACGATCCATGACACTTTCTCATGGCGGGTCAATTCAGTACATATATTCTCCAATATATATACCCATGTGTCAATGTGATATCACATATCCATGACTTGTTAGATCAAGTCATCCATTGACCTACATGCTAGTCTCAATGTATCAATATATCCCTTTGTCTATTAATACAATACTTGACTAGGAATGTTTAAGAATAGTATTCTCTATAGCTTCTCATAATCAATTCTACCAATTGATATACTGTAGATTAGAACCTACTATTCAAGGGCATTATTATATTTATTTACTAGGATACACATAAAGTAAATATAATAATCAATCTTTGCTTGTTATTAATGAAATATGATACATATGATCCCTAATCAATCATCTCATGATTGGCACTAAGGGCTAACACTAACACAAACTCCAAGTGTGGTTGTCACCGACCCTAGGAGAGGGAGAGGAGGCGCCGACCAAGAGAGAAAGAGCTCTTGTTGCCGCCGGCTCTAGGAGAGGGAGAGGAGGCGCCGGCCAAGAGAGAAAGAGCTCTTGTTGCTGCCAGCCCTAGAAGAGGGAGAGGAGGCGCCGGCCAAGAGAGAAAGAGCTCTTGTTGCCGCCGACCCTAGGAGAGGAAGAGAGAGTGGTGCCGGCCAAGAGAGAAAGAGCTCTTGCTGCCGCCGGCCCTAGGAGAGGAAGAGAGGGTGGCGCCGGCCAAGGGAGAAAGAAGAGAAAGAAACCCTAAACCTTCTTGTGCTACCGACCCTAGGAAACAAAAACCTTAGCACACCCTTGATGCCCAAGCCTCTCCACCACCTTTTGTTATATCTCGCCCAAGCCTCTCCACCTCCTTATATAGATCTAGGCTTCATGAGGTAATTATAATATGCTACAATAGGGACCATGAGGAGGAGTTGGATCTTGGCCACTCAATGGATCTGAACCACATAAAACCCGATCCATTAATGATGTTCCATTCCACTAGAGGATCATCATTGATCTACCTCACCAACCCCCATAAATAAATATGGGCTCCACATATTATTTGTACAAAATATCTCTCTGTGTTTAAGATATCGAATGTTCATTAATTAATTAATATCTAACTCCATGAGTAGTACCACTCATCCTTATTATCATGTTGGACTAAGTCCACCTACAGGATTTACATGATGAACTTTATGTGCTCCTCAAGGGGACATCATCATCCTAATATATAGGACACAGTTTCCTCCTATAATCAATGGCACACCATGTAAATAATATTATTTTTCAACTTACTAGGCCTATCGATTTAACACATAAATCTCACCCATTGGTAAATCAAAGAAATAAATACTAAGTACATGTGTCTGTTATTATATTGGGATTAAGAGCATGTACACTATAATATCTGAGGTCTGATTCAATTATATAGTCAGTATAAATTGAATCACCTCTGAATCGGTCCTGCTCAATACACACAAAGTGTACTAGTGTAATTCTATGATCAAGATAAACCAATACCAAATTAAACTGCAACCATGCCAATGGTTTGTCCAACACCATCTTGGTTGTGAGCCTCTACTTATACTCTACAAAGAATTGATAACATCATCTTCTGTGCGACACCACACACCATGTTATCTATAATGTAAAGTATTAGACAATATGCATAAATATAAAATACAAACAATGATCATGTGATTCTTATTTCAAAATGAAGATGTTCATACAAAGGCTAGGCTTTCAGTATACATCCCAATAATCTCCCACTTATACTAAAAGACTATGCTGCCATCAAACTGCCATACATATGATTCCCATTCCCTCCACATGCCTATCAAAAGCTCTCGCTGGAAGGGCCTTAGTGAAAGGATCTGCTAGGTTATCCTCTGATGCAATCTTGGCGACAACAACTTCTCCTCACTTTACGATCTCTCATATCAGGTGGTACTTGCGCTCTATGTGTTTACTTGCCTTATGGGCTCGTGGTTCCTTCGAGTTTGCAACTGCACTACTATTATCACAATAAATTGTGATAGTTCTGGGCAAACCAGAAATCACATCCAAGTCCATCAAGAAGTTCCTGAGCCATACAACTTCTTTGGCTGCCTCAGAGACTGCAACATACTCAGCTTCCATGGTAGAGTCCACCACACATTTCTACTTGACATGACTCCACCTCCCAAAGTAAACACAAAACCCGAGGTAGACTTACTGTTATCCCTATCTGATTGGAAGTCAGAATCTGTGTAATCCACAGGGAGTAATTGATCTCTCTGATATACCAGCATATAATCCCTAGTCCTTCTCAGGTACTTCAATATATGCTTTACCGTAGTTCAATGTCCCTATCCTGGATTACTCTGATATCTGCTAACCATGCCCATGGCAATGTAGATATCCGGTCTCGTACATAACATAGCATACATGAGGCTTCCTACCGTCGAAGCATAAGGAACCACCTTCATCTTCTCTATCTCCTTTGATGTTCTAGGATACATCTCTTTAGATAAAAGGTACTCCATGCCGAAAAGGTAGAAAACCTTTCTTGGAGTTCTGCATGCTAAAGCGAGCTAGAATAGTGTCTATGTATGAAGCTTGAGATAAACACAACATCCTTTTCTTGTGATCCCTTATAACCTTGATCCCAAGGATGTGTCCCACTTCTCCCAAGTCCTTCATATCAAATTGTTTGGACAATCATACCCATACGTCTGATAACACTTTGACATTGTTGCTAATGAGCAAAATGTCATCTACGTATAGTATAAGAAATACCACTACGTTTCCATCACATCTCTTGTATACACAAGATTCATCCGGACTTTGAATAAGTCCATATGACTAGATTACCTCATCAAAGCGGATGTTCCAAGATCTCGAAGCTTGTTTCAATTCATAAATGGACCGATTAAGCTTGCACACAAGATGCTTTTTGCCCTTTGCAATGAATCCCTCTGGTTGTTCATATAGATATTTTCTTCAAGACTTCCATTAAGGAAAGTTGTCTTGACATCCATCTACCAAACCTCATAATCCATATGAGCAGTAATAGACAAGAGAATTCGGATAGACTTAAGCATGGCTACTAGCGAAAATGTCTCCTCATAATTGATGCCCTCTTTCTGAGTATACCCTTTCGCAACAAGCATTTCTTTGAAGATATCTACCTTCCCGTCTGATCCTCTCTTTCTTTTGTAGATCCACTTGCATCCAATGACTTTTACACCATTGGATAGTTCTACTAGCTCCCAAACCTGATTTGAATCCATAGATTCTATCTCAGAATTCATTGCCCTTTGCCAAGATATTGCATCTTCATCTTGGAGTGCCTCGCCATATGTCCAGGGATCAGGTTCAAGTTCACCAGGGACCAAATCAGAAGATTCTTTCAAGAACATAAATCTATCAGGTTATCTAACAACCCTCCCTCTACGACGAGGTATCACCTGTATCCTGTCGCACAATCACTTGTGGTATGTCCTTGTATGATACTAGGACTTCTCCCCATTTAATTCCTAGCAATACGCAACTGAACGAAGTATTATTGTGGTTCATCACATAGTCTTCCTCTAAAAATCGAGCATTTGCGCTAACAATCACTCTCTGATCTCTAGGACTACAGAACAAACCACCTTCCATTCCTCTAGGATAGCCTATGAACAGGCACACTTTTGTATGAGGTTCCAACTTACCAGCATCTCCCTTTAGCACATGTGTTGAACTACCCCAAATCTGAATATGTCTCAGACTAGGCTTTCGCCCAGTCCATAATTCTATGGGAGTAGAAGGTATTGATTTAGATGGTACCAAGTTCAGAATATACACTGTCATTTCTAGAGCATACCCCTAGAACTAATCTGGTAACTCAGAATAACTCATCATCGATCTAACCATCTCCATAAGAGTCCTATTTCTTCGCTCCATCACACCATTCTGTTGGGGTGTACCAGGTGCAGACAGTTGGGATTGAATCTCAGCCTCTGATAAGTAACTCCTAAACTCTCCCAAGAGGTACTCACCATCATGATCAGATCGTAGTGTCTTGATACTTTTACCTTGACGTTTCTCCACATCAACCTTGAATTCTTTGAACCTGTCAAAGTATTCAGACTTGTGGCGCATCAAGTAAATGTATCCATATCTTGAATAATCATCTATAAAAGAGACGAAATATTCAAAACCACCTCTAGCCTGGATAGACATAGGACCACACAAATCAGAATGAACCAATTCCAACACATCTTTGGCTCTATACCCCTTGGCCTTAAAAGGACTCTTGGTCATTTACCTTCCAAGCAAGATTCACAGGTTGGGAAATCTTCCACCACCAATGAACCCAAAGGTCCATCAGCTATCAACCTTTGAATTCTACTCAGGTTAATATGACCTAATCTTAAATGCCAAAGATATATTTGGTTCACTTTCGAAGGTTCTTTTCTCTTATTAGATTTAGAAGATGAGTTATTTATTTCTATTTGCATCGTGGGAGTTTTTGGTTCAAGAGTGTATAAATTTCCTACCAATGCACCAGAACAGATAATCTCCCTATTCCTTTTTATAACAACTCTGGCATTAAAAGAAATAGAATACTCATCCATAAACAATTTAGAAATCAAAATCAAATTCTTTCTAAATGAAGGTACATAAAGGCAATTTCTCATAACCAAAGTTTTATTCCTATCAAAAGATAAATAAACATCTCCCACTGCAATAGCTGCCACCTTCATAGCATTGCCCATGTAGATGGTAATCTCTCCCTCAACTAGTCGTCTGGTTTCTTAGAACCCCTGCAGAGAATTGCAGACATAATCAGTGGCTCCCGTATCTACACACCAGGTACCGGTAGATAACACCGCTAAACATGTTTCAATCACTAAACTAAAAGATATACCTTTGTTCTGTTTCCAGTTGGGACAGTCCGCCTTCCAATGTCTAGTCTGCTTGCAAGTGAAGCACTTGCCTTTTGGCTTCTTCACTCCTACCTGAGGTCCCACCGCCATCTTTACTACACCTTGTTGTTAGGGCAATCAACCCATGTGATGTTGTTTTGATGTGTGTGACAAAGGGTTTAAGTTAAACTTGTATTGAATTTGATGTGTGCGTTGAAGTCATGCAGAACTTAGTAATTCACACATGGAGCATTGGCAAGTTTCACCTCTCATGACTTGGTCCTTGAGTCGATGAAAGATACATTGCGGAATTCATACGCTTGGTGCATCCGAGGGACCATCGAACAAGAAGCATTGGAGTGAAGCCGGAGGAAGTAGATTTCATGGCGAGACGCGAAGGATGGCACTGCGAAGCTGTGCGCTTGGTGCATCTGAGGGACGTGGCCGGACGAAGACAACTTCAAAGGTGAGGGACTCCAAGGGAATGAGAGTGAACGATTGTAACCCAGGATGGGGTAGCGCTTAGGTGAAACTTGGCCAATTGGCTAAGTGTCGGATGAGATTTCCCGACATCAGTCGACTGCCATGTCATGGCAGTTGATTGCTCTAAGTCGACTATTGACTCGACTGGTGTTCGAGTCAAGTTTGTGTTATAGCAGTCGACTGCCAAGGGTTGGCAGTCAACTGCCAAAACCATCAGTCGACTGATTATGACATGAGTCGATTGGTCGCGAGGGTTTCGGGCACAGAAGCTTGATTAGTCAAGTGCTCGCTTCCAGCACTCGACTGTTGGCTCCATTAGTCGACTGATGGGAATATCAGTCGACTGATGTGGGAGTTGTTGGATGAAATCTAACATGGAAGAAGTCGTTATTGGGCAACGACTACAAGGGCAGTCGACTGATTGAGGCATCAGTTGACTGTCGGGCGCCCAATGGGAAGAATGAGCTCTTCTCTATAAAAAGGGGTCATTGGACACTTGGGAAGCCTAATGCTTGAACTCTAAACATACTCCCAAGTGCCAACACGTTCTCTACTCTACTTACTTACATTTATTTCAATCCTATTGTAAGAAGAGAGATTCTTGTAAGAAAAGGTTACCTTGACCTAGCTTTGTGCAAAGGAGAGATTAGTGGAAGATTTAGGCGTGATTCACCTGGAATGAATCGGTCCGTGGATTAGTGGAAAGGCCGTGAACCATGTTACATTGGGTTGTTAGTGATTGTTCTTGTATTGTCTTTTATATTTCCTCTTGCGCTAATCTTATTTGTAGGCAATCAACAAACGATTTCCACCATACGCAAAAGGGGGCTATTCACCCCCCCCCCTCTAGTCGGCCACCGACTTTCCAACAAGTGGTATCAGAGCCAAGTCGCTTGTCACCGGACTAACTGCCGCAACAAGCACAATCAAGAGATGGCCGGCTCCAACATTCATCCACCGAAGTTTGAAGGAGAATTCTCTTGGTGGAAAAAGCGAATGGAGGTATTCTTTGAGACCGATTTTGATATAATTCTCACTATGGGAAACTATTTCGAAGTCCCTAGGGATGAAGAGAGGGAGCCAATAGAAAAATCAAGGTGGACAAAGAAGCAAAGGGAGGAGCACCTTGCAAACTCAAAAGCCAAACATCACCTCTTCAATGTGCTCCCCCAACAAGAGATCAACCGGATTGGAGAGTGTGCAAGCGCCAAGGAGATGTGGGAAAGATTGGTAGAACTTCATGAAGGCACTTCCGAGGTGAAGCTTGCAAGAAGGGACCTTCTCTGCTCCCAACTCAACAACATGAAACTCGATAAAGGGGAGAAGGTATTATCACTACACTCTAGATTCAAAGAAATAATTAATGGATTGTCTAGTGTAGGTGAAAAGCTCTCCAACCGGGATATGATCATGAAGGCTATAGATGCCTTTCCTCGGTCCTCAAAATGGAGCTCCATGGTGGACTCCTTCTACATCTCCAAGAATCTAGAGTGAGCACTCTAGAGGAATTCTTCTCCACCATGGAGTTACATGAAACAAAGCTTGAAGGAGTAATTGAAGAACCAAGCATCAAGCCATCAAGGGGAGTGGCACTAGTAGCCAACAAAGGGAAGAAGAAGAAGGAGACTCCCTCCTCATCCGATGAAGACTCCTCCTCCTTCTCCATGGATAGCACGGAAGAAGCCTACATGGTAAGAAAGGTAAGGCGTGCTTTGAAGAATTCTAAATTTAATAAATCTAATAATAGGAGAAGAAGACCAAGGAGGAAGATTATATGTTACAATTGTCAAGGAGAGGGACACATAAGGGATGATTGTCCCCTCTTGAACAAGAGAAAAGAAGAGAGGAGGAGGAAAGAAGAGAAGAAGAAAGGGAAGAAGAAAAAGGAGGATGAAAAGAAGGCCAAAGAAAAGGGGAAGGCTAAGGCACATAAGGTCACATGGGATGATCCATCATCCTCATCGGAAGAGGAAGAGGCCTTCACAAACCTTGCCCTAATGGCAATAGATCATTTGGACACCTCCTCCTCCGAGCAAGAAGAAAGAAGAACAAGTGAGGAGAGCTCAAGTGAAGGGGGAGCTTCATCCTCATCCTCATCGGAATCGGAGGAAGAAGACATGAAAACTAGGGTAACGAATCTTTCTCCTAAGAAAATAGTTTCTATGATTTCAAGTTAAACTAGGGACTTATTTAAGATGAAAAATAGAAATAAATGCATGCAAAATGAGATTAAGGCCCTAGAGGAAAAACTAGAAAATGCATGCGTTAATGTTAATGATTATATTCCTTTTGATGTGAATGATGCATGCATTGAGGAAAACAAGGCTTTAAGGGAAAAGGTAGATCACCTAACTAAAGCCTTAGAAAAATTCACAATTGGCTCCAATACTTTGAACATGATCATAGGGAGCCAAAGGGCAAGCTTTAATAGGAACGACCTAGGATATAAGGGAAATACAAATGAAAAGGCCTATCATTGCCTAATTGTTAGAGGTCAAGCCAAAAATAAAACAATAGCTAGAAAATGGATCCCTAAGGAATTTTTAGTGAACCCTATAGGAAAAAACTTATATTGGGTTCCCAAATCCATCCTTAAGGGTTAGGAAAACCCTAGGATAGTCAACCATAAGGATTTTACTTATATCATATTGAATGGTTAACTTAGGATGATGTGGGTTATAAATTTTTAACAAAGTGTTGGGTGATGATAATGCATAACCCATAAATTGAATGTTTAAATCATGATTCCAGCTCAATTTTATAATTTATAATAATGATATGCAATAATTGATAATTTTTTATCATGATTGATAATTCTTGATGCATGTTCATGATTGGGTTTTTAGGATGATACTTAACTGTTGGTGCAATCGGCCCAGGTCACGATTGACCAGACTCGAGTTTGACTCGAGTGATGTTTTGATGTTTGACAAAGGGATTTGACAAAATGGATTGACATTGATGTTGGACATTAATGTCGGTTAATATGTTGGGGAGATTGTTTATACAATCGACCCAGGTTATAATTGACTTTGATGGTTGACTAGGGTTGACCATGTGATTATGGGAAAGTCCAAGCATGGGTCTTGGCAAATGGAAAGTCCAACATGGGTTGGCAAAGGAAAAGTCCAACATGGGTTGGCAGTGTAAAAGTCCAAGCATGGGTCTTGGCAATGTAAAGTCCAACATTGGTTGGCAAGGAAAGTCCAAGCATGGTCTTGGCATGAAAAGTCCAACATGGGTTGGCAAGGGAAAGTCCAAGCTTGAGTCTTGGCATTTGAGAAGTCCAAGAGTTTGATATTGGCAGCGTAAAGTCCAAACGGGAGTCTTGGCAGCATAAGTCCAATGGTTGGCGGCGTAAAGTCCAAGCGGAGTCTTGGCGGCGTAAGTCCAATGTGCCTTGGCGGTGTAGACACCGTTAGCATGACATAGCCGATGGAAGCACCTGGAAGCTAGCGCGATGGATGAACAAGTCATGGATGACTTGAGGGACCAGATATCTCATGACCGATGAGACTATCGAGCTCGATAGTATCTTCCAAATTCCCCACATAGCCTCCTCATCCATATGATGTTGTCTGCTGCATAATTGTATTTCATTGCATATCTGATCTAACCTCATGAATGACTGTACACGATTCACAATAGATATTAGGATCGATCACAGATAGATTTTCTGATTTAACATCGGTATGTATGCGACATGGCTTTATAGTACAGTTCAAAGCAATACGTAACTGAACGAAGCACATGTCGAGCACAGCGCTCCGTGGCCGTAGGCGATCGACTTGGCGTTAGCGATCGGATCGCCAATGTTGGCGCCGATCGCCAAGAGATCCGTTGGAGTTTTTCCAGCGTGGATCGATCCGTTGTCTCATGACAACAGTGGCATCAGTCGACTGGTGACTTATGGCAGTCGACTGATAGGCGGAAATCCAGCCCGACGCAGGTTATAAAGGCAGCTCGGAATGAGGGTTTTGGCAGCGATTTCTTGGACGTTTTTGAGGCGATTTGCTGCTGCAAATCAGGGTCTTCAACCATGATTCAAGCGATCAACAAGCAAGCGATCTAAAGAGTTTTTGTAAAGTGTTCTTTACTTCTCTTATTGTATTTCCTAATATATTTGCTTGTTGTATTTAGATTATTGTTGTAATCTTATTGTAAGAGGTTTCTCCACCTCCGACTTGTGTCGAGAAGGAGTTATTTGATAGTGGTGTGTGTTTGGCATCGCTAGGGCTCGTTTGAGCCCGATCCGTGGAGTAGGAACCGTTACGGTTCCGAACCACATTATATCATCGTGTTCGTGTGTGATTGTATTTCGTGTATTGCTTTTATTATTATTATTCCGCTGCGCTAACACGGATTGTAGACAAGCACGCGAACGATTTCCATCTTCGTACGGGTCACACGCTATTCACTCCCCCCCCTCTAGCGGCGTCAAATCCCCAACAAGTGGTATCAGAGCCAGGTTGCTCTTCAACGGATTAACAACCGGGAGCAAGACGCTAGAGGGTAAAAGATGGAAGTCCAAGATCAATTAGGATGGGACATCAACACACCGGTCCCTTATTCATTCTATGGACGAGAAGGTTTCAATTCTTGGAAGGCAAGAATTGAAGAGTTTTTGATGATGAGAGACCTTGAGGAATGGTCCGCCTTGATGGAAGGATTTGAGTATCCTAAGGGACCAAAGGGAGGGTTTCTCAAGAAGAAGAAATGGAGTGAGGAGCAACTCCGGCAATTCGAGAAAAATAAGAAGGTAATCAAATTTATATTTGATTTAGTACCTAATGACATCTTGTGTAGCCTAGGTGACTATGTGGATTGTAAAGACGCCAAAGAGGTATGGAACATTTTGGCGAAATTCCATGAAGAACCTCATTCAATCCAAGAAGACAAGGAGGATGAAGAAGAGAGCTCATCCTCAAGTGAAAGTGAGGAATCGGAAGAAAGTGAGGAGTCAACTTCCGGATCGGAAGAGAAAATAGAAGAGGTGGGAGAAGCATCCACCTCCGTGATTGAGGAGAGACCATCTACACGGGGCAACCTCAAGAAGTGCCTCAACATCCGGTCAAGATGAGGAAGCTCAAAATTCAACTCCGGCACCTACCACGGACCTAGGTAACTCGAGCATTTCAAATAATAATAAAATTCATATTATATGCTTTGAGTGTAGGGAGCAAGGACACTACAAGAGTAAGTGTCCTAAACGGGTTAAGAAGGCTCCACCGCACCAAAAGTCAAGGATGCGGTTCCCCAACACCTAAAGGTAAGGAGCACATCATATGCTTCAAGTGCAATTCAAGGGCATTATCGAGTCAATGCCCTAGGGGAAGAAGAAGGGGCAAGAAGGAGCATCATATGTAGGGAGCCTCCAAGGCAAACCCTAAGGTTTATTTCAATAATGCACCTTCTAGATTTAATAGGCAAAAGCATGCTAGAAATAATTTTAATTCTCTTGCAATTTATGAAAAGCATGCTAATAGGAATGAATATTGCTTAGGAGCTAAAAATATTCACTTAGATAATAGGAAGAAATTTGGGACTAATGTCCTAAAAATAATTCATCTAAGGATAAACCTAGGTCAAATAACACTAGACCAATTTTACCTAGGAGACCATTAGAAAGGTGCAAGAGCACCTAGGTATTAACCCTAAATGGACTAGGCATATGCCTAGAAAGTCCCATGCCCATGGTCTAAATCAAAATTCTAAAATTGGGCAATTAGAATTAGAGAACCAAGCCTTAAGGTCAAGGCTTGAGAAAGTGGAGAAGACCCTTAAAATTATCCAAAATCAATTGAAAGGGTCAAATGATCAAAAGTCAAGGTCCAAAAGTCAAAGTCAACACCAAGGACCTAAGAGTCAAAAGTCAACCAAGGGCAAGCAAGGTTTGGGTCACAAACCTAAGCCTAAGGTAGCTTATCATAGTGTTCCATTAGATTATGGAACACTAACTAGGTCTAGGAAGACCAAGGTCAATAGGGAAGTCATCCCTAGAGTTGACCAAAGGGTGTGTCTAGTGGCTAGGGTTTCTAGGAAACCTAGGGTGGCCACTAAGAAGGTTGCAAGGGGAGTTACCCCTAGAGTCAACCTAGGTAAGACCCAAATGACCAAGGCTAACAAGCCTAGGAGGGTCATTAGGAAGGTATCTAGGGAGGTTATCCCTAAGGAATACCTAATTAACCCTGGGAGCTCAAATAGATTTTGGGTTCCTAAGAGCGTGATTGATTCACGCTAGATGGGTTTAGGGTGTGCCAACCTTGATTGGATGGGTAGTTAACTCAACCATGGCAAAGGTGGCATTTTAGGTCATTTTCAAGGTTATGGCTACCTTGGGAATGTGGTTTGATTTGAATCCTAAAGGTTTTTAGGATGTGCAATATTAATTATGAGTATTGATAAAATGATCGAATTGTCACAATTTAGGATTAGAGGTTTTTTAGTGTGTCATTTTGGGTTTTTGGCACACTAGGGAGATTAGTGATAATATGGCAAAATATATTTAATGGCAATTAATATTAAAATTTAGGTATTATTATACCTATATATTTTATATGCCATGATTTGTTTGCCCTATGCCATGACATGACATCATGTTTACTTTTATCATTTAAATGTCATGATCATGCTTAGAATTAAGTTTTAAATGTCATGTGTTTTTAGATTTTATCATATGTCATGACATCATGATCATTGGCCATGATTTATTTTGCTATCATTATGCCATGATCATTTTTATGCATCTAATTTGATTAAAATTGATTTAAGGACTATGGCATGACTTGGAGTCCCATTTATAAGGGAATCAAGTAGAGTTGCCTTAGAAAAATACATGAAACCCTAGCTTAGGAAGAACAAAACCCACATCTCACATCCAATTGACATGTATGTGTATTTATACAACCTAGATACATGTGAGATGCTAGGATATGAGTTGAGTTCAAGGTGCATAGTTTTTGCATCTAGTTAAACCAAAACTCATCTAATTTTATTGGTGGATCATTGGGAAAGCTTGTGTACAAGTCATGTACTTAGAGCCCAAGGAATATGATCCAAAATAAGGTTTTGAAATCATTTTAAAATCAATTTAGAAAACCTTGGTGAAGTCTATCTTTTGATAGAAATCACCATTGATGAAGTTGATATAAAATAGGGCCAAAACATTGAAAATTTCAATGATTTTGAGTTTTGTATCAAACTCACTATTTTATGGGTAAAATATTCTTCAAACATTTTTCACCCATTGTTTTGGTCATAAGTATTATACGTATCAAATTTCGTGATTTTTCGATATACGTATAATTAGTTATGATTTTCTGAAATTGGATTCTGATAGTTGAATTTGAAATTTATATCGATCGGCCATTGGTGGCAATTGATGATGTATGTGATCGATCGATTCTTGTCGAGTCATTGCCAGTCTAATTTCGGGTTAACAAGGTTGTTTAGCCCATTTTCAGCCATGGTAAAGGTCTCTAACCACTCCTAACCCTAGGATATGCTTTGGGAAGCATTATGAAGGGTGAAAATTCATTGGATATGGATTTGGAGAGGTGTTAGGTCAAAGTATCAATTTAGGGTGGTAAAGTTCAATGTTGAATTTCCAACCTTAATTTTGATGGTTTAGAGTTCCTATTGGCTTAGGACTTCCCAAGGACATTGTTGGTGCAATGGTCGAGGAGCAAGCCTTTAGGGAAGGTATCCATCTTGGGATGATGGATGTGTTTTCTCCTTGAAAGGAGAAGTTATTAGAAAGTATCATCAATTGGGAAAATTGATGGGATTTTTGATACAATTTGGAACTGGGGAGAGTGAATAGGATTGCCACTCTTGAGTGATATGAGACTTATCACTAGGAAGATGGTAGGCATCCTAGATATTTTTAAATCAAGGGGGAGATTGTAAGATCTCATTGGGACATGAGACATTGACCTCCTTGGAGATAACCTTTTGATGTTAGTCAAAAGGGGAGAATGTTTGGGAGAACATTTGGTTTACATTTTCACTTGAATGTTTGGGAGAACATTTGGTGAGTATTTACCAATTTGGGATAATTGGTAAGGGATTTGAGTTAGTGTTCTAACTCATGATTTGATTAGTTTTGTCAAACATCAAAGGGGAGATTGTTGGTCAATCGGCCCAGTCGCGATTGACCCGGACTCGAGTTTGACTCAGTGATGTTTTGATGTTTGAAAGGATTTGACAAAATGGATTGACATTGATGTTGGACATTAATGTCGGTTAATATGTTGGGGAGATTGTTTATTATACAATCGGACCAGTTATAATTGACTTTGATGGTTGACTAGGGTTGACCATGTGATTATGGGAAAGTCAAGCATGGGTCTTGGCAAATGGAAAGTCAAGTCATGGGTTGGCAAAGGAAAAGTCAACATGGGTTGGCATGTAAAAGTCAAGCATGGGTCTTGGCATGTAAAGTCCAACATTGGTTGGCAAGGAAAGTCAAGCATGGTCTTGGCATGAAAAGTCAACATGGGTTGGCAAGGAAAGTCAAGCTTGAGTCTTGGCATTTGAGAAGTCAAGGGTTTGATATTGGCGTAAAGTCAAGCGGAGTCTTGGCGGCATAAGTCAATGGTTGGCGGCGTAAAGTCAAGCGAGTCTTGGCGGCGTAAGTCAATGTGCCTTGGCGGTGTAACACGTTAGCATGACATAGCCGATGGAAAGCACTTGAAAGCTAAGCGCGATGGATGAGAACAAGTCTTGGATGACTTGATGACGACCACCATGATCGAGGGAACACCCGTGAGGGATCATGTTCTCAAGATGATGGCTCATTTGAATGAGTTGGAAGTCCTCGGAGCTGAGATCGATGGGGAAACCCAGGTCAATATCATTCTCCAATCTCTACCTAGGAGTTTTGAGCAGTTTCTCCTGAACTACAATATGAACAAGAGGTTGTATTCGTTGGCGAAGCTTCTGACAGAACTCCAGGCGGTAGAGGGGCTATTTCATCAGAGTGCTCAGGTGCATGCCATGGTTACCCAAAAGGTTTCTACTTCTAAGCCGAAAGGCAAGAAGAATAAGAAACAAGCTGGGGAAAAGGCGGTGGGAGGATCTCAGGGAGGAGTGAAGAAACCGAAAGGCAAGTGCTTCACTTGTAAGCAGACTTGACACTGGAAGAAGGACTGCCCCAACCGCAAGCAGAACAAAGGTATATCTTTTGGTCTAGTTGTTGAAACATATTTAGCGGTGTTATCTACCGGCACCTGGTGTGTAGATACGGGAGCCACTAATCATGTCTGCAATACTTTGTAGGGGTTCTAGGAAACCAGACGACTGGCTGAAGGGGAGATTACTGTATACTTGGGCGATGCCACAAAGGTGGCAGCTGTTGCAGTGGGAGATGTTTATTTATCTTTTGAGAAAAATAAAGTTTTGGTTCTTAAGAATTGCCTTTATGTACCTTTATTTAGAAAGAATTTAATTTTGGTTTCTAAATTATTTATGGATGGATATTCTATTTCTTTTAATGACAGAGTTGTTATAAAAAGGAATAGGGAGATTATCTGTTCGGGTGCATTGATAGGAAATTTATACACACTTGAACCAAAAGATCCCACGATGCAAATTGAAGTTAATAACTCATCTTCTAATTCCAATAAGAGAAAAGAACCTTCAAAGATGAACTAAACATATCTTTGGCATCTAAGACTTGGTCATATTAAACTAAGCAGAATTTAAAGGTTGATAGCTGATGGACCTTTAGGCTCATTAGTTGTGGAAGATTTCCCAACCTGCGAATCTTGCTTGGAGGGTAAAATGACCAAGAGGCCTTTTAAGGCCAAGGGGTATAGAGCCAAAGATGTGTTAGAATTGGTTCATTCTTATTTGTGTGGTCCTATGTCTATCCAGGCTAGAAGTGGTTTTGAGTATTTCGTCTCTTTTATAGACGATTATTCGAGATATGGATACATTTACTTGATGCACCGCAAGTCTGAATGCTTTTACAAGTTCAAAGAATTATAGGCTGATGCGGAGAAATGTCAAGGTAAAAGTATCAAGACACTACGATCTGATTGTGGTGGTGAGTACCTCTTGGGAGAGTTTAGGAATTACTTATTAGAGGCTGGGATTCAATCTCAATTGTCTGCACCTGGCACACCCCAGCAGAATGGTGTAGCAGAGCGAAGGAATAGGACTCTTATGGAGATGGTTAGATCGATGATGAGTTATTCTGAGTTGCCAGATTCGTTCTGGGGATATGCTCTAGATACGGCGGTGTACATTCTGAACTTGGTTCCATCTAAATCAGTGCCTTCTACTCCCACAGAATTGTGAACTAGGCGAAGCCTAGTCTAAGACATATTCGGATTTGGGGGAGTCCAGCACATGTGCTTAAGGCAGATGCTGGTAAGTTGGAACCTCGTACAGAAGTACGCATGTTCATTGGATATCCTAGAGGAACGAAAGGTTGTTTGTTTTATAGTCCTAGAGATCAGAGGGTGATCGTTAGCACGAACGCCAGATTTCTAGAGGAAGACTATGTGATGAACCACAAGCCCATGAGTAAGATTGTTCCGAAGGAATTAAAAGGGGAAGTCACTTCTTCAATACCACCGGTACAAGAGGATATACCACAAGTCACTGCACCGCATGTCACAGAGGATACACAAGTGATACCTCATCGTAGTGGGAGGGTTGTGAGACAGCCTGATAGATTCATGTTCTTTGGAGAATCTTTTGATTTGATCCATGGCGAACATGAACCTGATCCCTGGACATATGACGAGGCAATCCAAGATAAAGATGCGGTATCTTGGCAAAGTGCAATGAATACTGAGATTGAATCTATGGATTCGAATCAGGTCTGGGAGCTAGTAGAACCACCCGATGGTGTAAAAATCATTGGATGCAAGTGGTTCTACAAAAGAAAGAGAGGAATAGACAGGAAGGTTGAGACCTTCAAAGCAAGGCTTGTTGCGAAGGGGTATACTCAGAAAGAGGGTTTCGATTATGAGGAGACCTTTTCGCCGGTACCATGCTTAAGTCTATCTGGATTCTCTTATCCATTGCAGCTCATATGGATTATGAGGTGTGGTAGATGGATGTCAAGAAAGCTTTCCTTAATGGAGGTCTTGAGGAAAACATCTATACGAAGCAACCAGAGGGATTCATTGAAAAGGGCAAAGAGCATCTTGTGTGTAAGCTTAATCAGTCCATTTATAGATTGAAGCAAGCTTCGAGGTCTTGAAACATCCGCTTTGATAAGGTAATCCAGTCTTATGGATTTATTCAAAGTCCAGATGAGTCTTGTATATACAAGAGATGTGATGGAAATGTAGTAGTATTTCTTGTACTATACGTAGATGATATTTTGTTAATTAGCAACAATATCAAGGTATTATCGGACGTAAGGGTATGGTTGTCCAAACAGTTTGATATGAAGGACTTGGGAGAAGTGGGACACAACCTTGGGATCAAGGTTATAAGGGATCGCAAGAAAAGGATGGTGTGCTTATCTCAAGCTTCATACATAGACACCATTATGGATCGTTTTAGCATGCAGAACTCCAAGAAAGGTTTCCTACCTTTCAGGCATGGAGTTCCTTTATCTAAGGAGATGTGTTTTAGAACATCTGAGGAGATAGAGGGGATGAAGGTGGTTTCTTATGCTTCGGCAGTAGGAAGCCTCATGTATAAGATGCAATGTACGAGACCAGATATCTGTGTTAGTAATATATGAGAGATGTCCTAAGGCAATCGCCTTATGTATAAACCATTTATATGATAAATGAAGATTCACTATTTGAGTATACATGTTTTTATGTATTTGATTGGATCTTAAACTCATTTACTGAATATCCACAATACGATTCACAGCATGAGAGAATTTGTGATTGGATCACAACTAGTGAGTATCTCTACATGTGTAATTGTGATGTATCGGAATTATCCCTAGTCGATGAATTGATGGATTTGGACACCATCAATTCTGTCGAGACTAGCACGAGGTATACTCCTTGGTGTATCCAAGCAGCTGATTCTCACTGGCTGGAGACATTGTGATGTCCGGAGTTGATCGTGGATGCTAGTTATGGTAACTAGTTCATTGGAGTGACCAGCCGTAAGACTTTATATGGTTCTTTGCATATATAGATATGTCAATGAAGTTCTTACTGTAGCTTAAGTGCGATGTTCCTTTGACTTGCGGTATTCAAGTCATCTTGATCATAAAGACTTATGCTTTGACATCTTAAGCAAGCATCTCTGAGGAGATGTGGACCCGAAATGATTGGGTATAAGTCGAAGTGATCGAAGGTGTTTGAATAGCCTATAAAGGATTCACCACTCCTTGCGAGGAGATGTATACCCATGGCCTCTCGTCGGATTGTTACTAAAGTCTTTGGCCAAAACATTACATGTTTAGAGTAAGGTACTCTTCGATACATGTACAGTAACTAGAATCCGTAGGACGAGGAAATGATACTTGGGCTAGGTGTGACGTAGTCAGCCTAGTGGGGACTGACACTATAGACCATGTCCTGAACCAAGTGGGTATAAGATGAGTGAAGGGAATGAGGCACGATTCATTCGAGCTGCTGAAGGGTTTCAGAAGTAGTTCTGGATCAACCGTTGATCTTTTCGGTTAATTGGGGATCATGATGTACTACTAGGTGCCACTCATGATCGTTCTATAATTAATCGTTAATTATAGACGGACAACATAAACCGAGAACCTATTTGGTCACACGCACAATGAGCGTAATCCGAAGGATTTAAAACGAGCTTGAGAATGGGATTCTCAGATCGAGAGAAACTAGGTTTGGTTGGACCAAACAAGAAGCGAGCATGAAATCGTTTCAGTCGCAATGGAAGCGTGGATGGGCCGTGTCTTATGAAGACATAATGGATGAACTAAAATGGTTTGGTTCTAATCCAATGGAGGAGAATAAACCAAAGGGTTTGGTTTATTTTAAACGAATGAACCAAAAGTTGGTTCGGTTCATTTTAACTTAAAATAAACCATCATGGTTTGGTTTATTTTAACTTATATTAATGGAGCGGGTTAATGGGCCTCATGGTTATAATCCAATAACCATTAAGAGAATTAGTTCTCTATAAAAGAGGGCTTAAGGGATTGTTAAGCCCTAATAAAAAACCCTAACCTAATAGTTGCCGCCCACCTCCTCCTTGCCGCCGCCCACCTTGAAGTTCCTTGGCCGGCGTTCAGAAGGTGCTGACCTTCACTCTTGCCAGCGTCGAGCTGTTGCCGGAGGAGCTCCGGTGATCTCCATTGGGTTTGGCATCAAGGTGAGCTTCATCCTACCTTTTTGGCCGGCCCTAATTCCTCCACCAAAGCTGTCCAGTTTTCTGGACAGCTTGTTTCCCTCTCATCAGAGCATCGTTTGGACGACGTTTAGAGCTCCGACAGCGGTAGTCTTGCCGGGGATTCGATCTCCGGTAATCCTCAGAGGTGGAGGATGAAGGATTCGTCAAACGGTTGACGAATACCTCTCCGGAGAAGCGAGTTTTGAGGACTCATTTTTGGATCCGAATTTGGATTCGGATCGTGATCCTCTCTCGATCACGTCGTCTTCAACATGTGGATAGTAACCCGTACGAAGATGAGGCTCGTGACTTAGCGAAGTCATCCCGAAGATACTCGACGTGGATACGGATAGAGACGATTCTAGCGAGGATCGTTCCGGTTGATATCGTTCCCGCTACACGTGATACGGAAGGTATACGTAGTTAAATTTCCTTTTATTGTAAAATTTAAATTTACGGTTATGTCTACACATGTTGTACTATGCATGCGTATGATGTGTGTGTTGTAATAAATGTAGATTTATTATTTTTATTTTTTCCACTGTGCACATGTTTGCGAAACATGTTCGAACACACACTCGCCGCGGTGCCGGAAACCCAACAGTGGTATCAGAGCCCAGGTTGTGTTTCGACATAATCGTAAAATGGTTTTGCGATAGTCATAATGATATTTCTGTAAATTTTCTACTTTTGGAAAGTTAGAAGTATTTATGAAAATTTTCAATTTTGGAAAGTCTAGAAGTATTTATGGAAATCTTCCACTTTTAAAAAGTTGGAAGTATTTATGGAAATTGATATTTTCCATAAATAAAATATTTGATTAGATTTTGGAAATTTGTTTCCTAATTTAATCTTGATTTGATTTGGGAAATCAAATCTTAAAATATTTTATTTCCATAAGTAGCTTTGATGATTTTGGAAATTGGTTTTTTAAATTGACTTTCCTTAATCAACTATTTCCACAAATAAAATATGTGATTAGATTTGGAAATTTGTTTCCTAATTTAATCATGATTTGATTTGGAGAATCAAATCTTAAATATATTTTAATTTCCATAAATAGTTATGACATATAAGGAAATTATGTACATGACATAATTGTATGTCATGTAATTGCATTAGATGCATATCATTATGTCATGCGTGTCGTGACATGTAGATGTATGCCATGTATCCCATGCCATGTAGATAATAGTTATTTGCATGCAAAGAGGATGAGACATAAAAACCTTTAAACAATATTAAAGCCTACACCTTCCATTAATATGGTTAGAACCAGAGTTCCGTTTCTTGTTTGGGTTGTTGGACTCTCTCCAAGCCCGGCTCGAACCCGAACATGTTCAAACCATGGAATAGTTTAATACTAATATGGTAAGAGTCAGAGGTCAATCGTTAGCTTTGGTTTTTGGACTCTCTCCAAGTCGGGCTAATTGGTTGAATGCGCTCTAACCATATTAAAACTATTTCTCGATTAATGGGTTGGCTTTAACCTGGAGCATCGGCTTGTTGGACTCTCTCCAAGGTCGGTGTAAAGGGAGGTGAAGTTGGGTGCTATGCATATGATGCATACTTGTTAATGTGTTAACAACCCGATGTATGTGTGAACATTCAATTAGTTGATAGCACATTGTGATAGTTGCATATACGTGATATGCAATCGGTATAGTTGATACCTACCATCATAGTTATGAATGGCTTGTTGGACTCTCTCCAAGGTTGTTCATATCTATGATGGATATCAGCCCATTCGGAGATGGACCTACGATCTCCCAAAGTGATTTTGGGGTTTTTGAAATTCAAAAAATGAATGGGATTTATAAATGTATATTGATGCATTTTAAAAATCATTTTCTCATATATGCTCATTTTGTATTTCTAGGTCAATCGTTTGATCATGACATCTTTGAATTTGCGCACTATTTTGGATTCAAACAAACTGACTGGGCCTAACTTCCTGGACTGGCTTAGAAACCTGAGAATTGTTCTCAAGGCGGAAAAGCTAGCATATGTCCTTGAAGAGCCTCTTCCCAACCGTCCTAAGGACGATGCAACTCCAGACCAAATGTTGGTCTATCAGAAGCATGTGGCAGATTCTGAGCTGGCGAGTTGCATCATGCTAGCGGCGATGGTACCTGAGCTGCAAAAGCAGTATGAGCATATGGATGCTAATACTATGGTCTTCCATCTTCATGAGTTGTTCGATGAGCAAGCGAGATCTGAAAGGTTCGAGGTCTCTAGGCTCCTCTTCACCACGAAGATGCAAGAAGGTTCGTCTGTAGTGCAGTTTGTGCTAAAGATGAACGGGTACATCGAGCGGCTAGCCACCCTCGGGTTTGTGATGGATCATGAATTAAGTATTGACTTAATTCTGCATTGTTTGCCCAAGAGTTTCTCACAATTTGTGATGAACTATCGGATGAACAAATTAGAATCCACTATTCCTGAGCTCCTCAATATGCTGAAGACTATGGAGCCTTCTATGAAGCATGAGGAGAAGGCGGTTCTGTTAGTTGATTCATCAAAGAAAGGTTCTAAGAGGAAGGAAAAAGAACAGAAGAAAGGGAAGAACAAGAAGGCAAAGAAGGCAGAACCAACACAAAAGGGCACTTGCCATCATTGTGGCAAGGAAGGCCACTAGCGAAGAAACTGTAAAATTTATCTTGAGTCCATGAAGAAGAAGAAGGCATCCGATGCCCCATCCTCTTCAGGTATCTTCATTATTGATTGTCATTCTATTTCCTTAGACACTTGGGTATTGGATACTGGGTGTGGCTCACATATATGTAATGACATACAGGGGCTAAGGAATAGAAGAAGACTCGTCAGAGGGGAGTCAAATTTGCGAGTTGGCAATGGAGCAAAGGTTACTGCGGTCGCCATCGGAACTTATTTGCTGAAGCTCCCTAGTGGACTAGTATTGGAACTGGACAATTGCTATTATGTTCCTTCTCTAATAAAGAACATTGTTTCTATTTCCTATTTAAATAGAAATGGTTTCCATTTGACGTTTAGTAACAATTGTTGTTATATAACTTTGAATGGCGTACTTTATGGAACTAGAACTTTCAGTAATGGCATTTATACGTTGGACATATCCAGTGACATTTTCAATATCGAAACAAGCAACACGCATGCTCGAAAGGGTAATCAATCAGACTCCTATATGTGGCATTGTCGTCTTGGCCATGTAAGCAAGAAATGCATGTCCGAATTACACCGATGTGGAATTCTGGAATCGTTTGAATTAGATTCATACGATACATGCGAATCATGCTTAAAAGGCAAGATGACTAAGTTACCTTTTACTGGAAAAGGTGAACGAGTGGGAGAGTTACTAGGTCTAGTACATACTGATGTATGTGGACCTATGTCAACTCAAGCTTTAGAAGGCTATAGCTACTTCATTAACTTCACCGATGATCACTCACGGTTTGGGTATGTGTTCTTGATGAAACACAAGTCTGAAGCCTTTGAAAGGTTCAAAGAATTCAGAAATGAAGTAGAGAAACAACATGACAAGAGTATTAAAATACTTTGATCGGATCGAGGTGGTGAATACTTGAGTCAGGAGTTTCTTGATTATCTAAGAGACAATGGTATATTGTCTCAATGGACTCCGCCATATACACCACAGCATAATGGTGTATCTGAGAGGTGTAACCGGACCTTATTGGACATGGTCAGGTCAATGATGAATCATGCGAATCTTCCCAAGTTCTTTGGGGCTATGCACTTGATAAATTGTTTACTTGTTAAACAGAATGCCAACTAAGGTAGTCTCAACTACTCCATATGAGATATGGAATAGTAAGAAACCTCATGTATCTTACTTGAAGATATGGGGTTGTCCTGCTTATGTGAAGCGGACTGTATCAGACAAATTGGATGCTAAGTCTGATAAATATCTATTTATTGGATACCCTAAGGAAACAAGGGGTTACCAATTCTATCATCCTGTGGAACAAAAGGTGTTTGTTTCAAGGCATGTTGTGTTTCTAGAGAAAGAGTTTCTCTTGCAAGAAAACAGTGGGAGTGTCGTCGAGCTTGAGGAGGCTCGAGAGACTCAAATAGACATTGATGAGATACCTGGTGAAGCACAACAGCCGACAACTCATAGTGATGAGCAATCGGCTGGACCTATTGTAACTCCACATCTTCGTAGATCTGGTAGAACATGCAATATTCCTGAGAGATATGGATTTCTCGTAAGTGAATCGAAGGACGTGTTATTCATTGATGATGAGGAGCCTACCAGTTATGAAGAAGTGCTGACAAGTTCAGAAAGGGATAAGTGGCTTGGTGCCATGAAGTCGGAAATGGATTCCATGTATGAAAACCAAGTTTGGAACTTGGTTGACCCACCTGAAGGCATAAAGCCTATAGGGTGCAAGTGGGTTTTCAAGAAGAAAACCGACATGGATGGTAATGTGATTACTTATAAGGCTAGATTAGTGGCAAAAGGATATCGTCAAAAGCAAGGTGTTGATTATGACGAAACCTATTTGCCTGTAGCTATGCTTAAATCCATTCGGATGCTCCTGGCCATAACGGCTCATTATGATTATGAGATATGGCAGATGGATGTGAAAATAGCTTTCCTTAATGGAAACCTGCTCGAGGACGTGTATATGATACAGCCTGAGGGTTTCACATCGGTTGATAAAACCAAGATATGCAAATTGCGACGGTCCATTTATGGATTGAAGCAAGCATCCAGGAGCTGGAATATCCATTTTGATGAGACAATCAAAAAGTTTGATTTCTCACAAAATCCAGACGAACCTTGTGTGTACAAGAAGGTTAGTGGGAGTGCAGTCGTGTTCCTAGTATTGTATGTCGATGACATATTACTTATAGGAAATGATGTTTCAATCTTACAGTCAGTTAAGGTTTGGTTATCCAAGACATTCTCCATGAAAGACCTGGGAGAAGCAACCTACATCCTCGGGATTAAGATCTATAGAGATAGATCGAAACGGTTGCTTGGTCTTTCACAGTCTACATATATAGACCGAGTGCTAAAGAGGTTTAGCATGTCGGAATCCAAGAAAGGTTTCCTACCCATCAGGCATGGGGTACACCTTTCGAAGTCTATGTGTCCGCGTACAGAAGACGAGAGGATTTGCATGAGTAAGATTCCCTATGCATCCGCAATAGGATCTATCATGTATGCTATGTTATGTACGAGGCCCGATGTATCGTATGCTCTGAGTGTCACGAGAAGATACCAGTCTGATCCAGGAATGGATCATTGGGTGGCTGTTAATACGATCCTTAAGTACTTGAGAAGAACTAAGGATGTGTTCCTAATATATGGAGAAGGGGACATGGTGATACGCGGGTATACGGATGCCAGCTTCCAGACAGACAAGGATGTTTCCAGGTCTCAATCTGGATACGTGTTCACCTTGAATGGGGGCATAGTGAGTTGGAAAAGTTCCAAACAAGACACTGTAGTGAATTCTACCACTGAGGCAGAATACATTGCAGCTTCGGAAGCAGCAAAGGAAGCGGTTTGGATCAAGAAGTTCGTTTATGAACTTGGTGTGATTTCGGCCATTGTTGAAGCAATACCGGTCTACTGCGACAACAATGGAGCAATTGCACAGGCAAAAGAGCCAAGGTCTCATCAACGATCCAAACATGTGCTTTGCCGCTATCATCTTATCAGAGAGATCATCAGTAGGAACAAAATACAAATCGAGAAAATTTCCACTGAAAGGAACTTAGCGGATCCTTTGACTAAGGCATTACCTCAAAATAAGTTTGAGGGTCATGTTAGAGCTTATGGTATTGGATACCGTAGCGATTGGCATTAGGCCAAGTGGGAGTCTATTAGTAATATATGAGAGATGTCCTAAGGCAATCGCCTTATGTATGAACCATTTATATGATAAATGAAGATTCACTATTTGAGTATACATATTTTTATGTATTTGATTGGATCTTAAACTCATTTACTGAATATCCACGATACGATTCACAGCATGAGAGAATTTGTGATTGGATCACAACTAGTGAGTATCTCTACATGTGTAATTGTGATGTATCAGAATTATCCCTAGTCGATGAATTGATGGATTTGGACACCATCAATTCTGTCGAGACTAGCACGAGGTATACTCCTTGGTGTATCCAAGCACGGTTAATTAGGGATCATGATGTACTACTAGGTGCCGCTCATGATTGTTCTATAATTAATGGTTAATTATAGACGACTAACATAAACCGAGAATATATTTGGTCACACGCACAACGATCATAATCCGAAGGATTTAAAACGAGCTTGAGAATGAGATTCTCAGACCGAGAGAAACTAGGTTTGGTTGAACCAATCAAGAAGCGAGCATGAAATCATTTCAGTCGCAATGGAAGTGTGGATGGGCCGTGTCTTATGAAGACATAATGGATGAACCAAAATGGTTGGGTTCTAATCCAATGGAGGAGAATAAACCAAAGGGTTTGGTTTATTTTAAACGAATGAACCAAAAGTTGGTTCAGTTCATTTTAACTTAAAATAAACCATCATGGTTTGGTTTATTTTAACTTATATTAATGGAGCGGGTTAATGGGCCTCACGGTTATAATCCAATAACCATTAAGAGAATTAGTTCTCTATAAAAGAGGGCTCAAGGGATTGTTAAGCCCTAATCAAAAACCCTAACCTAATAGTTGCCGCCCACCTCCCCTTGGAGATTTCGGCGCCAACCCTCCTCCTTGCCGCTGCCCACCTTGAAGCTCCTTGGCCGGCATCCAGAAGGTGCTGACCTTCACTCTTGCCGGCGTCGAGCTGTTGCCGGAGGAGCTCCGGTGATCTCCATTGGGTTTGGCATCAAGGTGAGCTTCATCCTACCTTTTTGGCCGGCCCTAATTCCTCCACCAAAGCTGTCCAGTTTTCTGGACAGCTCTTTTCCCTCTCGTTGGAGCGTCGTTTGGACGACGTTTAGAGCTCCGACAGCGGTAGTCTTGCCGGGGATTTGATCTCCGATAATCCTCAGAGGTGGAGGACGAAGGATTCGTCAAACGGTTGACGAATACCTCTCCGGAGAAGCGAGTTTTGAGGACTCATTTTTGGATCCGAATTTGGATTCGGATCGTGATCCTCTCTCGATCACGCCGTCTTCAACACGAGGCTAGTAACCCGTACGAAGACGAGGCTCGTGACTTAGCAAAGTCATCCCGAAGATACTCAGCATGGATACGAATAGAGACGATTCTAGCGAGGATTGTTCCGGTTGATGTCGTTCCCGCTACACGTGATACGGAAGGTATACGTAGTTAAATTTCCTTTTATTGCAAAATTTAAATTTACGGTTATGTATACACATGTTGTACAATGCATGCGTGTGATGTGTGTGTTGTAATAAATGTAGATTTATTATTTTTATTTCTTCCGTTGTGCACATGTTTGCGAAACATGTTCGAACACACACTCGCCGCCGTGTTGGAAACCCAACAATCTGCTTTGCCATGGGCATGGTCAGCAGATATCAGAGTAATCCAGGACAGGGACATTGAACTGCTGTAAAGCATATATTAAAGTACTTGAGAAGGACTAGGGATTATATGCTAGTTTACCAGGCAGACCAATTACTCCCTGTGGGTTATACAGATTTCGACTTCCAATCAGACAGGGATAACAGTAAGTCTACCTCAGGTTTTATGTTTACTTTGGGAGGTGGAGCCATTGTATGGAGGAATGTCAAGCAGAAATGCATGGAGGACTCTACCATGGAAGCTGAGTATGTGGCGACCTCTGAGGCGGCCAAAGAAGTTGTGTGGCTCAGGAACTTTCTGATGGACTTGGATGTGATTCCTGGTTTGCCCAAAACTATCATAATTTATTGTGATAATAGTGGTGCAGTTGCAAACTCGAAGGAACCATGAGCCCATAAGGCAAGTAAACACATAGAGCGCAAGTACCACCTGATACGAGAAATCGTAAAGAGAGGAGAAGTTGTTGTGGCCAAGATTGCATCGGAGGATAACCTGACAGATCCTTTCACTAAGGCCCTTCCGGCGAGAGCTTTTGATAGGCATGTGGAGGGAATGGGAATCAGATGTATGACAGTTTGAGGATAGCATAGTCTTTTAGTATAAGTGAGAGATTGTTGAGATGTATACTGAAAAGTCTATCTTTTGTATGAACATCTTTATTTTGAAATAAGAATCACATGATCATTGTTTGCATATGTATGATTATGAATATTGTCTAATACATTACATCATAGATAACATGGTGTGTGGTGTCATACGGGAGATCATGTTATCGGCTCCTTGTAAAGTATAAGTAAAGGCTCACAACCGAGATGACTTTGGACAAACCATTGATATGGTTGTAGTGTGATTTGGTATTAGTTTGTCTTGACCATAGAATCACACTAGTACACTTTATGTGTATTGAGCAGGATCGACTTAGAGGTGATTCGATTTATTGCTGACTACATAATCGAATCAGACCTCAGATATTATATTGTACATACTCTTAATCCCGATATAATAATGGGCACATATACTTAGTATTCATTTCTTTGATTTACCAATGGGCGAGATTTATAGATTAAATCGATAGGCTCAGTAAGTTGGGAAATGATATTATTTATATGGTGTGTCATTGATTATAGGAGGAAACCGTGTCCTATATATTAGGATGATGATGTCCCCTTGAGGAGCTCATAAGGTTCATCATGTAAACCCTACAGGTGGACTTGGTCCAGCATGATGATAAGGTTGAGAGGTACTACTCATGGAGTTAGATGTTGATTAATTAATGTCAGTAAAATAATTAATCGACAGACATTCGAGATCTTAAACATGGGGAGAAAAATATACATATAATATATGAAGCCCATATTAACTTATGGAGGTTGGTGAGGTAGATCAATGATGGACCTTTAGTGGAATGGATAATCATTAATGGATCGGACTTTATGTGGGCTTGATCCATTGGGTGGCCAAGATCCAACTCCTCCTCGTGGTCCCTATTGTAGCCTATTAATACCTCATGAAGCCTAGATCCTATGGTTGAAAACAAAACTCTAGATCCAAAGGTAGAGATTAAATCTCTAGATCCGACGATTAAAATTAAATCTCTAGATCCGACAGTTGAGATTAAATCCCTAGAACCAATGGTGGAGATTAAAACAAGGCTTATCCCTAACCCTATAAATAAGCCTTAAGGGGGTGGGCGGCAACTTGATGGCTTAGGAGATTAGGGTTTGCTTCCCTTGGGCGGCAAGGAATCCTAGTTAGGTTAGGATTGTGTTTGGGCGGCAAGGGTTTGGGAGTTGGAGTGGGCGGCAACAATTGGAGAAGTTCTTCTTCTTCTTCCTTGGTGGTCGACGCCCATCTCCTCCTTCCCTCCCTTGGCCAGTCCAAACCTAGTCCTTCTCCTCTCCTTGGCCGGTGGAAACAAGGCTTAGGGTCTTCCCTTGGAGCTCTTGGCTGGCAACTATCTCCATCATCTTCTCCTTGTTGGCCGGTGGCAAGCACCTAGGTTGGTGTTTATTAGTTGGCTAAAGGAAGGAGAATGGTCTTGTTTCTTAGTCTTCCTCTTGTTCGAAGCGAGCAAGGAAGGAAGATTGGTGATCCAGGAGCTTCAACTTTTGGTAGATCGTCGTCCACACGACGTCCAAAAGGAGGAAGGATATACAATAGAAGACCAAGAGGTATAACATTTGTTTATATTCTTTTGTAAGTTGTCTATATTTGTTCTTCAATTATATGAATGTTATATATTCTGTTTTGTAGCTAAATATACTTGGACCCCAAACATAAACACAAAAGCCGACGATCCGTACATCGTCTATTCCGCGGCTATTCGTAAAATAGAGGTTGGTGGCTTGAACAACAAGTTTGTTCAAGTGACCACTCTAATCGAATAGCACGACGATAAAATGGTTGCTTGGGTGATCCCTTTTGTCTAGGATTAAATATTTTTAATCCGGGGACATCGATGGGATCGCCATGAACAAGCGATCGAGTTGAAGTGGGAAGTGAAGTTTCCTACCTTCAAGTGGTATCAGAGCTTCAGTTTTGGGCAAAACCTTCACTGATATCTGTTGACCATGCCCACGGCAAAGCAGATATCTAGTCTCGTACATAGCATCACATACATGAGGCTTCCTACTGCCGATGCATAAGGAACCACTTTCATTTCCTCTTTCTCTTCAAATGTTCTAGGACACTTCTCCTTTGATAAAGGAACTCTATGCCTGAAAGGTAGAAAACCTTTCTTGGAGTTTTGCATGCTAAAACAATTCATAATTGTGTCTATGTATGAAGCTTGAGATAAGCACAACATCCTTTTCCTGCGATCCCTTATAACCTTGATCCCAAGGATGTGTCCCACTTCTTCCAAGTCCTTTATATCAAACTGTTTGGACAACCATACCCTTACGTCTGATAACACCTTGACATTGTTGCCAAATAACAAAATGTCATCTACGTATAGTACAAGAAATACCACCTTTCTGAGTATACCCTTTCGCAACAAGTCTTGCTTTGAAGGTCTCAACCTTCCCGTCTATTCCTCTCTTTCTTTTGTAGATCCACTTGCATCCAATGGTTTTTACACCATCGGGTGGTTCTACTAGCTCCCAGACTTGATTTGAATCCATAGATTCAATCTCAGCATTCATTGCACTTTGCCAAGATACTGCATCTTTATCTTGGATTTCCTCGTCATATGTCCAGGGATCAGATTCATGTTCGCCAGGGACCAAATCAGAAGATTCTCCCAAGAACATTAATCTATCAGGCTGTCTAACAACCCTCCCACTATGACGAGGTATCACCTGTGTATCCTCTGTGACACGCGGTGCAGTGTCTTGTTGTATATCCTCTTGTACCGGTGGTACTGAAGAAGTGACTTTCCCTTTCAATTCCTCCAGAACAATCTTACTCATGGGCTTGTGGTTCATTACATAGTCTTCCTCTAGAAATCTGGCATTCGTGGTGACGATCACCCTCTGATCTCTAGGACTATAAAACAAATCACCTTTCGTTCCTCTAGGATAGCCAACGAACATGCGCATTTCTGTATGAGGTTCCAATATACCAGTATCTGCCTTCAGCACATGTGCTGGACTCCCCCATATCTGAATATGTCTTAGACTAGGCTTTCGCACAGTCCACAATTCTGTGGGAGTAGAAGGCACTGATTTAGAAGGTACCAAGTTCAGAATATACACTGTCGTATCTAGAGCATATTGAAGGGTTTTGCTTATCGAGTCCGTGAGGGGAAACTTCGCTTCCCACTGCACCTCAGTAGCTTGACCATGGTGATCCCTTCGATGTCTCTGGATTAAAAAAAAATTAATCCTAGACAAAAGGTATTGCCAAAGCCACCAAGTTATCGTCGTGCTATTCGTTTAGAGAGGTCACTTGAACAAACTAGTTGTTCAAGCGACCATCCTCTATTCTACGAGTAGCCGCGGAATAGACGATGTCCATATCGCCGGTTTTTGTGTTTATGCTCGGGATCCATGTAATATTTATCCATTTACATATTTTTAACATGCTTATAATTGAAAAACAAAAACAAGCAGCAAACAAAAGAAGAAAGTAGAATAGGTATACCTCTCGATCTTCTAATGTATGACCTTCCTCCTTTTGGACGTCGTGTGGGCGACGATCTACGAAAAGTCGAAGCTCCTAGATCGCAAATCTTCCTTCCTTGCTCTTCCAAAGCAAGAGGAAGAATAGAAACAAGGTTTTTCTTCTCACTAGAAACAACCAACAAGGAACTAAAACTATCCTTGCCGCCAGCCAACTAGGTGAAGGGGAAGATGGTGGAAAACAACCAAGACACCAAGGGAAGCCCTATATCTTGTTTCCACCACCTAAGGAGAAGGAGAAGGGGGATTTCAAGTGTCGGCCAAGGCTGGAAAAGAGGCTAGAGAGGTGCTGGACGTTGGCCAAAAGAGGAAGAAGAAGAGAAGAATACCTTCCTTATTTGGTGCCACCCTTGCCTCCAAACCCTAATCCTAATCCTATCTCAACTAGGATTCCTTCTTGCCGCCCAAACCCTAGCTCTCCTTCAATTTAGTTCACGCCAACCCCTTTGACACCCTTTTATAGAGTTAGGGATAAGTCATGAATTAATCTCCTCCATTGGTTCTAGGGATTTAATCTCAACCGTCGGATCTAGAAATTTAATCTCAACCGTCGGATCTTAGAGATTTAATCTCTACCAATGGATCTTAGACTTTTGTTTCTATCCATTGGATCTAAGCATCATGAGGTGTTAATAGGCTACATTAGGGACCATGAGGAGGAGTTGGGTCTTGGCCACCCATGGATCAAGCCCACATAAAGTCTGATCCATTAATGATGATCCAATCCACTAAAGGTCCATCATTGATCTACCTCACCAACCCCCATATGATAATATGGACTCCATATATTATTTGTACATTTTCTCCTTGTGTTTAAGATCTCGAATGTCCGTCGATTAATTAATTTACTGGCCATTAATTAATCAACATTTAACTCCTTGAGTAGTACCACTCAACCTTTTCATCATGCCGGACCAAGTCCACCTGCAGGGTTTACATGATGAACCTTATGAGCTCCTCAAGGGAACATCATCATCCTAATATATAAGACACGGTTTCCTCCTATAATCAACGGCACACCATATAAATAATATCATCTCCCAACTTATCGAGCCTATCGATTTAATCTATAAATCTCACCCAATGGTAAATCAAAGAGATGACTACTAAGTATATGTGCCCGTTATTATATCGAGATTAAGAGCATGTACTAAATAATATCTGAGGTCCGATTCGATTATGTAGACAGCAATAAATCGAATCACCTCTAAGTCGGTCCTGCTCAATACACACAAAGTGCACTAGTGTGATTCTATGGTCAAGACAAACCAATACCAAATCACACTACAACCATTTCGATGGTTTGTCCAAAGTCATCTCAGTTGTGAGCCTTTACTTATACTTTTCAAGGGGCCGATAACATGATCTCCCGTATGACACCACACATCATGTTATCTACAATGTAAAGTATTAGACAATATTGCATAACCATAAAAATATGCAAATATTGATCATGTGATTCTTATTTCAAAATAAAGATGTTCATACAAAAGATAGACTTTTCAGTATACATCCCTACACATATCCCCAGAATGAATCTGGCAACTCAGAATAACTCATCATCGATCTAACCATCTCCATAAGAGTCCTATTCCTTTTCTCTGCTACACCATTCTGCTGGGGTGTGCAAGGTGCAGACAATTGGGATTGAATCCCAGCCTCTGATAAGTAATTCCTAAACTCTCCCAAGAGGTACACACCACCACGATCAGATCATAGTGTCTTGATACTTTTAACTTGACGTTTCTCCACATCAGCCTTGAATTCTTTGAACTTGTCAAAGCATTCAGACTTGCGGCGCATCAAGTAAATGTATCCATATCTCGAATAATTGTCTATAAAGGAGACAAAATATTCAAAACCACCTCTTGCCTGGATAGACATAGGACCACACAAATCAGAATGAACCAACTTCAACACATCTTTGGCTCTATACCCCTTGGTCGTAAAAGGCCTCTTGGTCATTTTACCCTCCAAGCAAGATTCGCAGGTTGGGAAATCTTTGACCACTAATGAACCCAGAGGTCCATCAGCTATCAACCTTTGAATTCTTCTTAGGTTAATATGACCAAGCCTTAGATGCCAAAGATATGTTTGGTTCATCTTCGAAGGTTCTTTTCTCTTATTGGAATTAGAAGATGAGTTATTAACTTCTATTTGCATCGTGGTAGCTTTTGGTTCAAGTGTATATAAATTTCCTATCAATGCACCAGAACAGATAATCTCCCTTTTCCTTTTTATAACAACTCTGTCATTAAAAGAAATAGAATATCCATCCATAAATAATTTAGAAACCAAAATTAAATTCTTTCTAAATAAAGGTACATAAAGGCAATTCTTAAGAACCAAAACTTTATTTTTCTCAAAAGACAAATAAACATCTCCCACTGCAACAGTCGCCACCTTCGTGGCATCGCCCAAGTATACTGTAATCTCCCCCTCAGCCAGTCGTCTGGTTTCCTGGAACCCCTGCAAAGTATTGCAGACATGATCAGTGGCTCCCGTATCTACACACCAGGTGCAGGTAGATAACACCGCTAAACATGTTTCAATGACTAGACCAAAAGATATACCTTTGTTCTGCTTACGGTTGGGGCAGTCCTTCTTCCAGTATCAAGTCTGCTTACAAGTGAAGCACTTGCCTTTCGGCTTCTTCACTCCTCCCTGAGTTCCTCCCACCGCCTTTTTCCCAGCTTGTTTCTGCTTCTTCTTGCCTTTCGGCTTAGAAGTAGAAACCTTTTGGGCAACCATGGCTTGCACTTGAGCACTCTGACGAAAAAGCCCCTCTGTCGCCTGGAGTTCTGTTAGAAGCTCCGCCAACGAATATAACCTCTTGTTCATGTTGTAGTTCAAGCGAAACTGCTCAAAACTCTTAGGTAGAGATTGGATAATGATATCGACCTGGGTTTCCCCATCGATCTCAGCTCCGAGGACTTCTAGCTCATTCAAATGAGCCATCATCTTGAGAACATGATCCCTCACGAGTGTTCCCTCGATCATGGTGGTCATCATCAAGTTCCTCATGGCTTCTTGCCTAGCAGCCCAATTCTGGTGTTCGAAAAGCTCTTTGAGATTGAGCATCATGTCATAAGAAATGGGCATGGCTTGATGCTAATATTGCAGTACATTTGACATAGATGCCAAAATATAACATCGCGCCATCTCATCATCCTTGATCCACTTCTTATAACTCTTCTTCTCCTTTTCCTCAGAATCATCCGCAGGCTTAGGAGGGCACTCTTTGAGGAGTACATATTTGTATTCCTCAGCAGTCAAGACAATGTCAAGATTCTTCTTCCAATTAACATAGTTGGGTCCAGTAAATTTATTTTCTTTCAGTATCACAGCAAGCGGGTTGAAAGTCATTTTGAAAACAACCTAAGAATCACATAGATCAAAACATTAGATTTCAAAAAATTATTGATTCCTCAAACAATAAAATTTTAAAATCAACCAACACCTCAATACACCGAGAATATCGTATGCCACGATAGTGTGGACGTATACAAATTCTACATTTGTAAGAGGAGGTTTTACCCATTAATTTTACTATCTTGTCAACCTAACTTTTTGACAAATAAAATTAATAGTTGGTTCCTCTTCGACCCTACAAATAAAAGCAGTGACTCCGATGGGGAGGATACTTATATTTGTATCTAAGTGTTCACCATTACTCGGTACCAAGGGAATTATCTCGGGTTATGTACCTTCCGATGGGGAAGTACACACGCTTCTTAATAATTTCCTATAACCATATTCGACCTTGTGATCCGCAAACAAACTCATCCGATGTGGAGGAAGGCACTCAGAGCCGACGCGCAAGTTTGTTTGCATCACATGTCAAATCGTAATGAAGGTCGTGGGAATTTATAAAAATATCCCTCTCCCACTTAGTAATTTAAAATTGAGGAATTTTCTAGCCTACGACATGCATATCAAAAAATAAGCAATAAATATGAAAAATAAATATTTTCCAACTTTTATGGCTTTTGTCTTCAATATGTCTCCCGTCGTATCGCCATCTCGTCCGCTCCTCCCTACGCCATGTACAAGCCATCCGGAGATCCGAGCCGAGAAAAAAAACTATTTTAATTTACATCCATCGATCCTATACTCCATGAAGGAGTGTACATGAAATCTAAATCGAAAGTAAACTAAAATAAAAGGAGTGGCTAAACAATGTTGTATATAATTACAAAAATTAAATACTAGCCTCGTCAACCCCGAGGATTCAACAAAATATACAATTACACACATACAATCACATACACACATATGACCATAATAGTTGAATCCTATTCCTGCAACCAAAAAATTAACCTACGCATATCCTACTATTATCCGACACATATAATATATGAAAAGTGCATAAAAGTAACTGAATCCTAAACACACAAAACCGGAAACCGTGGCTCCGATACCAAATTGAAGGTAGGAAACTTCGCTTCCCACTTCAACTCGGTCGTTTGTTCATGGCGATCCCTTCTACGTCCCAGGATAAAAAAATTTATCCTTGACAAGAGGGATTACCCAAGCTCCCATTTCATCGTCGTGTTATTCGATTAGAGTAGTTACTTGAACAAACTTGTTGTTCAAGCCACCAACCTCTATTCTACGAATAACCACGGAATAGACGATGTACGGATCGCCGATTTTTGTGTTTGTATTCTGAGTCCAAGTTAATTTAGCCACAAAACAGAATATATAACATATATATGATTGAAGAACAAATATAGACATGTTGCAAAAGAATATAAACAAACGATATACCTCTCGATCTTCTATTGTATGTCCTTCCTCCTTTTGGACGTCGTGTGGGAGACGATCTTCCAAAAGTCGAAGATCCTAGATCACCAATTTTCCTTCCTTACTCGCTCCGAACAAGAGGAAGTATAGAAACAAAACTCTTCTCCTTCCCTTAGCCAACCACCAAGCACTAACCTTGATGCTTGCCGCCGGCCAACAAGAAGAAGAGATGAGGAAGTGGGCGCCGGCCAAGAGCTCCAAGGAATTACCCTAACCATTGTTTCCGCTGGGCAAGGAGAAGAGAATGAAGAGGTTTTGACGTCGGCATTGGAGAGGAGAGAAGATTATGGGCGCCGGCCACCTAAAGAAGAAGAAGGAAATTTTTTCATAAATTGTGGTCGCCGAACCTCCTTACCCTTGCTGCCCAAAACCCTAGCACCCTTTTAATAATACTTGTCGCCCACCCCTTTACCTCCTTATATAGAGTTAGGCATAAGCCTTGTTTTAATCTCCACCATTGGTTCTAGGGATTTAATCTCAACCGTCGGATCTAGAGATTTAATCTCAACCGTCAGATCTAGAGATTTAATCTCTACCGTTGGATCTAGAGTTTTATTTTCCATCATTGGATCTAGGCTTCATGAGGTTTTAATAGGCTACAATAGGGACCATGAAGAGGAGTTGGATCTTGGCCACCCAATGGATCAAGCCCACATAAAGTCCGATCCATTAATGATAATCCAATCCACTAAAGGATTATCATTGATCAACCCCACCAACCCCCATAAGATAATATGGGCTCCATATATTATTTGCACATATTTCTCCCCGTGTTTAAGATCTCGAATGTCCGTCAATTAATTAATTTATTGATAATTAATTAATTAACATCTAACTCCATGAGTAGTAGCACTCAACCTTATCATCATGCCGGACCAAGTCCACCTGTAGGGTTTACATGATGAACCATATGAGCTCCTCAAGGGGACATCATCATCCTAATATATAGGACATGGTTTCCTCCTATAATCAACGGCACATCATATAAATAATATCATTTCCCAATTTACCGAGCCTATCAATTTACTCTATAAATCTCGTCCATTGGTAAATCAAAGAAATGAATACTAATTATATGTGCCCGTTATTATATCGGGATTAAGAGCATGTACAACATAATATCTAAGGTCTGATTCGATTATGTAGTCAACAATAAATCGAATCACCTCTAAGTCGGTTCTGCTCAATACACACAAAGTGCACTAGTGTGATTCTATGGTCAAGACAAACCAATACCAAATCACACTACAACCATACCAATGGTTTGTCCAAAGCCATCTCGGTTGTAAGCCTTTACTTATACTTTACAAGGAGCTGATAACATGATCTCCCGTGTGACACTACACACCATGTTATCTACAATGTAATGTATTAGACAATATGCATAATCATATAAATATGCAAACAATGATCATGTGATTCTTATTTCAAAATAAAGATGTTCATACAAAAGATAGACTTTTCAGTATACATCCCAACAACAAATGGTCCACTAATGCTTATGGAATTTAGATGGATCATTAAGTGTATCAATCGAGCAAAAATAGGCCAACTATGGGGAAAGCAAATGTTTAATCAATGGACATATTTCCCATAGATCATAGTTGGATATTTTAAATATTTTAAAACCATTTTATACTTTGCGAATAGTGAGTTCATGTTTTAAAAAGTTTCAAGGCAAAACTAGGTTTAAAAGTGGATACAAACTTTAAATATTTTTGCAACTTTTGAGTTTTTGCCAAACTTTCAAAAATAAAATGATTTTTCATGAAAAATAAATTTTCACTGATAAAGGAACTCACTAGAAATATGTACCTAAAATTTCATGATTTTTTGAATTTTTTGTAATTTCTTGTGCAGTTCTGAATTTCATTCGAAAAATCAGAAAAACCTAAAATTTGAGTGTCAATCGACTGATCCTCTCATTCAGTCGACTGATGTACTATGCACTAGCACAGTAACCTGTTTTTATCAGGTTTTGAGTGGTTTTTAGTATATTCTTCCATTAGAGTTGATGTCATGAGTGTATAACATTTAGATAATATTTTTGATGGTGTCAAAGGGGGAGAATTGATAGGTTTAAGGTTAATCATGCTAAAGGAAAAATTTAGCATGTCTTAAGGGGGAGTTGCATGTTTAAGGGGGAGTTTTTATACTCATATTATTTACATGCCTTCTTGCCTTATGTTTTTATTGTTATTGTTTTTACCTAACTTAAACGGATTGCCACACATCAAAAAGGGGGAGATTGTTAGGGCAATCGACCCATGTGATGTGGTTTTGATGTGTGTGGCAAAGGGTTTAAGTTAGGATTGTATTGGATTTGATGTGTGAGTTGAAGTCATGCAGGACTTAGTAATTCGCACATGGAGCATTGGCAAGTTTCACCTCTCATGACTCGGTCCTTGAGTCGGTGAAAGATGCATTGCGAAAGCCGTGTGCTTGGTGCATCCGAGGGACCGCTGGACGAGAAGCATTGGAGTGAAGCCAGAGGAAGTAGACTTTAAGGCGAGATGAGAAGGATGGTGCTGCAAAGCCGTGCGCTTGGCGCATCCGAGGGACGTGGCCGGACAAAGACAACTTCAAAGGCGAGGGACTCCAAGGGAATGAAAGTGACCGATTGTAACCCGGGACGGGGTAGCGCTTAAGTGAAACTTGGCCAATTGGCTAAGTGTTGGATGGGATTTCCCAACATCAGTCGGCTGTTGACTCGACTGGTATTCGAGTCAGGTTTGTGTCACAGTAGTCGACTGCCAAGGGTTGGCAGTCGACTGTCGAAACCATCAGTCGACTAATTATGGCATCAGTCGACTGGTCACGAGGGTTTCGGGCACAGAAGCTTGATCAGTCGAGTGCTCGCTTCAGGCACTCGACTGTTGGCTCCATCAGTCGACTGATGGGAAGATCAGTCTACTAATGTGAGCGCCGTTGAATGAAATCCAATGTGGAAGAAGCTGTTATAGGGCAACGGCTACAGGGGCAGCCGACTGATCGAGGCATCAGTTGACTGTCAGGCGCCCAACGGGAAGAATGAGCTCTTCTTTATAAAAAGGGGTCATTGGACACTTGGGGAGCCTAATGCTTGAACTCCAAACATACTCCCAAGTGCCAACACGTTCTCTACTCTTCTTACTTGCATTTATTTCAATCCTATTGTAAGAAGAGAGATTCTTGTAAGAAAAGGTTACCTCCACCTAGCTTTGTGCAAAGGAGAGATTAGTGGAAGGTTTAGGCGTGATTCACCTAGAACGAATCGGTCCGTGGATTAGCGGCAAGGCCGTGAACCATGTTATATCGGTTTGTTAGCGATTGTTCTTTTATTGTCTTTTATATTTTCTCTTGAGCTAATCTTATTTGTAAGCAATTAACGAATGATTTTCACCATACATGAAAGAGGGCTATTCATCCCCACTCTAGCTGGCCACCGACGTTCCAACACTTGTTTCTTCAAGAGCTCTTTCGACTTAGAAGTAGAAACCTTCTGAGCAACCATAACCTGAGCACTCTGACGAAAAAGCCCCTCTGTCGCCTGGAGTTCTGTCAAAATCTCTGACAATGAATACAACCTCTTATTCATGTTGTAGTTCAGGAGGAACTGCTCAAAATTTCTAGGTAGAGATTGAAGAATGATATCGACCTGGGTTTCCCCATCGATCTCTACTCCAAGGACTTCCAGCTCATTCAAATAAACCATCATCTTGAGAACATATCCTTCATGGGTATTCCCTCAATCATGGTGGTCACCATCAAGTTCCTCATAGCTTCCTGCCTAGCAACCTGATTCTGGTGTCTGAAAAGTTCCTTGAGATTGAGCATCATGTCATAGGCAGTAGTCATGGCCTGATGCTGATGTTGCAATACATTTGACATAGAAGCCAAAATATAACAACGCATCATCTCATCAGCCTTGATGCACTTCCTATAACTCTCTTTCTCCTTTTCACCAGAATCATCCGTAGGCTTAGGAGGACACTCTTCGAATAGTACATATTTATACTCCTCAACAGTCAAGACAATGTCCAGATTTCGTTTCCAATCAACATAGTTAGGCCCAGTAAGTTTGTTTTCTTTCAGAATCACAGCAAGTGGGTTGAAAGCCATTTTGAAAAACCTAAGAATCACAGTGATCAAAACATTAGATTTCAAAATTTTATTGATTCCTCAAACAATAACATTTTAAAATCAACCAACACCTCAAAACACCGAGAATATCGTATGCCACGATAGTGTGACGTATACGAATTCTTCATTTGTAACAACATGCATATCAAACAATAAGAAATAAATATGAAAAAGAAATTTCCAACTATTATGGCATTTTTTTTCAATATGCTTCCCGTCTTATCGCCACCTCATCCGCTCCTCCCTTTACCATGCGCAAGCCACAAAGGGATCCGAGCTGAGATAAACTATTTTAATTTACATCCATCGATCCAATACTCCACGAAGGAGTGTATAACATATCTAGATCGAAAGTAAATTAAAATGAGAGGCTAAACATTGTCATATTTAATTATAAAAATTAAATACTAATTAGCCTCGTCAACCCCAAGGATTCAAAAATTAGTTACAATCACACACACACAATCACATACATCCACATAGCCATAATAGTTGGATCTTATGCCTGCAAGCAAAAATTTAGCCTATGCACATCCTACTATTATTCGACATTTACAATATATGATAAATTCATGAAAGTAATCGAATCCAAACACACAAAATCAGAAACCTGGCTTTGATACCACTTGTAGGTGAAGTCGCATTTTGCTTCTTCGCTTCGGTCACTTGTGCATGACGATCCTATCTCACGTCCCCGGATTAAAATTTTATTAACTAAAACTAATACATACGGAGATGGATTACCCAAGCAACTGATTCATCATCGTGTTATTCGATTTGAGTGGTCGCTTGAACAAACTTGTTGTTCAAGCAACCTAACTCATTTCCTCGATTAGCCACGGAATAGATGATGTATAGATCGTCAATTTTTGTGTTTATGATCGAGGTCCATGTCAATCAATAACATGCAAATACAAAAGAACTAGAATCAATATTAAACAAGATTATACCTCTTGTTTTACCTCTTGATCTTCTATTGTATTCCTATCATCTTCTTGGACATTGTGTGGGCGACGATCTTCCAAGAATCGAAGCCTCCTAGACCATGTATCTTCCCTTCCTTGCTCGCTCCGAACAAGGGAAGAATACAAACTCCCTTCTTCTCCTTGCTTGTGCCGACCACCAAACTCCAAGTGTGGTTGCCGCCGACCCTAGGAGATGTAGGTGGGTGTCGCTTCGGAGGCTCATTGGCTCCCATGTCCCCGGATTAAAATTTTCACTGATGAAAGGATTAATCCGGATGAGATGAGCTTCCTTAGCAACACCATTTCGTCGTCGTGCTAACAACTTGAGTGGTCGCTCGAACAAACTAGTTGTTCAAGCAACTCTACTCTTCTAGTTGATTAGCCGCGGAAGAGACGACGGACGGATCGCCGGTTTTTGTGTTTGTCTTCGGGGTCCATGATTATACAATATATTTGCACACACACACATGCATAATCAAAACAAATAAGAACATGCTCAGATCTGTACATAAAGTTAAAATAACTTTATACCTCACGATCTTCTACCGTATGTCCTATCCTTCTCGTGGACGACGTGTGGACGAAGATCCTCCACGAGTAGAAGCCTTCTAGATCGAGTTCTCCTCTACCTTGTCCGCTGTGAACAAAGAGAAAAATGAACAAATACCTCTCCTATCTAGAACCGACCACCAAATTGGAGAATTTGGTGCAACCGCCGGTCAAGGAACAATGGATGATGCGCCGGCCAACTTCAAGAAGAGTTGCCGCCGGCCACTTGGAGAAAAGGGAGGAGGAGATAACCGGCCACCTATGGAAGGAGAACCGCCGGCCAAGGAAGAAGGTAGAGGCTTAGATGATGGGCGCCGGCCAAGGGAAGAATGAAGGAAGTGGGCGCCAAGAACAACCTTGGATGAAGATGATTGCTGCCACCCTAGCTCCAAACCCTAGCCGCCCAACTTCTTTCCAAACCCTAATTCCAATTCAAATCACTTAGTTGCCGCCCAACCCTAAGCCATCTATATATAGAGTAGGGCCTAAACCTCCTTTAATCTCCACCGTCGGATCTAGGGATTTAATCTCCACCGTCGGATCTAGGGTTTTATCCCAACCGTCGGATCTAGGGTTTAATCCCAACCGATCTAGGATTTCATCCCAACCGTCGGATCTAGGGTTTCATCCCAACCGTCGGATCTAGGGTTTTATCCCAACCGTCGGATCTAGGGATTTAATCCTAACCGTCGATTCTAGGGTTTCATCCTAACCATCGGATCTTAGGGATTTAATCCCAACCATTGGTTCTAGGGTTTCATCCTAACCATCGGATCTTGGGGATTTAATCCCAACCGCTGGTTCTAGGTTTTGTTTTACATTCTGGATCTAGACTTCACAAGGATTATATTAGGCTACGATAGGGACCATAAGGAGGAGTTGGGTCTTGGCCACCCGATGGATCGGAACCACACAAACTTGATCCATCAATGATGTTCCATTCCACTAGAGGATCATCATTGAACTACCTCACCAACCCCCATAAATCCATATGGGCTCCATATATTATTTGTACATTAATCTCCCCGTGTTTAAGATATCGAATGTCCGTCAATTAATTGATTTACTGACCATCAATTAATTAACATCTAATTCCTCGAGTAGTACCACTCAACCTTATCATCATGTTGACTAAGTCAACCAATTGGGTTTACATGATGAACCTTATGAGCTCCTCACGGGGACATCATCAACTTAATATATAGACACGGTTTCCTCCTATAATCAACGGACACCATGTAAATAATATTATTTCCCAACTTAATGCATATTGATTTAATCCATCTAAATCTCACCCACCGTAAATCAAAGAAATAAATACTAAGTACATGTGCCCGTTATTATATCGGGATTAAGAGCATGTACAACATAATATCCGAGGTCCGATTCAATTATGTAGTCAGTACTAAATTGAATCACCTCTATGTCGGTCCTACTCAATACACCTAAGTGTACTAGTGTAACTCTAAGTTCAAGATAAAACAATACCAAGCTACACTACAACCATGCCAATGGTTTGTCCAAAACCATCTTGGTTGTGAGTCTTTACTTATATTTTACAAGGACCGATAACATGATCTTTTGTACACCAAGCACCATGTTATCTACAATGTAAAATATTAGACAATATGCACACATATATAATGAATATATAAAATGCAAACAATGATCATGTGATTCTTATTTCAAAATAAAATGTTCATACAAAAAGAGCTAGGCTTTCAGTATACAGTCCAACAATCTCCCACTTATACTAAAAGACTATGCCGTCATCACTCTGCCATACATCTGATCCCCATGTCCTCCACATGCCTATCAAACGCTTTCGCTAGAAGGGCCCTAGTGAATGGATCCGCCAGGTTATCCTCTGATGCAATCTTGGCGACAGCAACTTCTCCTCGCTTTACGATCTCTCGTATGAGGTGGTACTTGCGCTCTATGTGTTTACTCGCTTATGGGCTCGTGGTTCCTTCGAGTTTGCAATCGCACACTATTATCACAATAAATTGTGATAGTTCTAGGCAAACCAGAATCACATCTAAGTCCATCAAGAAGTTCTGAGCCATACAGCCTTCCTTGGTCGCCTCGAGAGGTCGCCACATACTCGCCTTCCATGGTAGAGTCCGCCACGATTTCGCTGACACTCCATGCTATGGCTCCACCTCCAAAAGTAAACACAAACCCCGAGGTAGACTTACTCTTGTCCCTATCTCGATTGGAAATCCGAACTGTGTAACCCATGTGGACTAATTGATCCGCCTGGTAAACCAAAGATATAATCCCTAGTCCTTCTCGTGTACTTCAATATATGCTTTACCGCACCCAATGTCCTCGTCAGATTACTCGATATCGCTAACCATGCCTACTGCAGCAGATATCCGTCTCGACATAGCATAGCATACATAAGGCTTCCTATCGCCAAGCATAAGGAACCGCCTTCATGTCCTCTATCTCCTTTGATGTTTTGGGACACATCTCTTTAGATAAAGGAACTCCATGCCTAAAGGTAGAAACCTTTCTTGGAGTTCCGCATGCTAAAACGAGCAAGGATAGTGTCAATGTATGAAGCTTGAGATAAGCACAACATCCTTTTCTTGCGATCCCTTATAACTTTGATCCCAAGGATGTGTCCTACTTCTCCCAAGTCCTTCATATCAAACTGCTTGGACAACCATACCCTTACGTCGATAACACTTTGATATTGTTGCCAACTAACAAAATGTCATCTACGATAGTACAAGAAACACCACTACGCTCACACATCTCTTGTATACACAAGGCTCATCCGACTTTGAATAAATCCATATGATGGATTACCTCATCAAAGCGGATGTTCCAAGATCTAGAAGCTTGCTTCAATCCATAAATGGACCGATTGCTTACATACAAGATGCTCTTGCCTTTAGCAATGAATCCTCCGGTTGGCGATATAGATGTTCTCCTCAAGACTTCCATTAAGGAAAGCCGCCTTGACATCCATCCGCCAAATCTCATAATCCATATGAGCGCTATAGATAAGAGAATCCGGATAGACTTAATGGCTAAAAAGGTCTCCTCATAATCGATACCCTCTTTCCGAGTATACCCTTCGCAACAAGCCTAGCTTTGAAGGTTTCAACCTTCCCATCTACTCCTCTCTTCTCTTGTAGATCCACTTGCATCCAATGGTTTTTACACCATCGGGTGGCTCTACTAGCTCCTCAGACCTGATTAGAATCCATAGATTCTATCTCTGAATTCATCGCTTGCCAAGATACCGCATATCTATCTTGGATTGCCTCCCATATGTCCAGGATCAGTTCATGTTCACTGTGTGACTAAGTCCAAGACTCTCCCAAAAACATGAATCTATCTGGGTTGTCTAACAACCCTCCCACTACGACGCAGGTGCCTCATGTGTATGCTCGTGACACGCGGTGCGTTGACTTGTGGTGTCTCCTCTGTACCGGTGGTACAAGTCGGGACTTCGTCATCTCCTCAAGAACAATCCTACTCATGGGCTTGTGGTTCATCACATAGTCTTCCCTAGAAATCTGCATTCGACTCACGATCACCTTCCGATCTCTAGGACTATAGAATAAACCACCCTTCGCTCCTTAGGGTAGCCAACAAACAAGCCGCACTGCATTTGAGATTCCAACTTACCAAAGATCTCCTTCAAAGACATGGACTACCCCAATCCGAATACATGTCTTAGACTAGGCTTGCCCACCCACAACTCTGTGGGAGTAGAGGGTACTGACTTAGATGGAACCAAGTTTAGAATGTGTGCTGCTGTTTCCAGAGCAAACCCCCAGAACGAATCAGGTAACTCAGAATAACTCATCATCGATTTGACCATCTCCATAAGAGTCCTATTCCTTCGCTCCGCTACACCATTCTGCTGGGGTGTGACAGGTGCAGACAATTGGGATTGAATCCCAGCCTCTGATAAGTAACTCCTAAACTCTCCCAAGAGGTACTCGCCACCACGATCAGATCGTAATGTCTTGATACTTTTACCTTGACGGTTCTCCACATCAGCCTTGAATTCTTTGAACCTGTCAAAGCATTCAGACTTGCGTGCATCAAGTAAATGTATCCATACCTTGAATAATCGCCTATAAAAGAGATGAAGTATTCAAAGCCACCTCTTGCCTCGGATAGACATAGGATCAAGATAAATCGAATGAACCAATTCTAACACATCTTTGGCTCTATACCCTTGGCCTTAAAGGCCTCTTGGTCATTTTACCTTCCAAGCAAGATTCGCAGTTGGGAGATCCTCCACCACTAATGAACCCAAAGGTCCATCACCTATCAACCTTGAATTCTACTTAGGTTAATATGACCAAGCCTTAGATGCCAAAGATATGTTTGGTTCATTTATGAAGGTTCTTTTCTCTTATTAGATTTAGAAGATGAGTTATTTACTTCTATTTGCATCGTGGGAGTTTTTGGTTCAAGAGTAATATAAATTGCCAACCAATGTACTGTATCAGATAATCTCCTATTCCTTTATAACCACCTTGTCATTAAAAGAAATGTAATATCCATCCAAAACAATTTAGAAACTCAAATTAAATTCTTTCTAAAAGTAGGTACATAAAGACAATTTCTTAAAACCAAAAATTTATTCCTATCAAAAGATAAATAAACGCCTCCCACGCAATAGCCGCCACCTCAAGCATTGCCCATGAAGACTGGTAATCTCTCCTCATCTAGTCGTCGGGTTTCGAACCTCGCAAAGTAATTGCAGACATGATCAAGGCTCAGATCTACACACCGTGCACTAGTAGATAACACCGCTAAACATGTTTCAACAACTAAACAAGAAGATATACCTTTGTTCTTTCGGCGAGGACACCGCTTCCAATGTCCATCCGCTTGCAAGTGAAGCACTTGCCTTTCGGCTTCTTCACTCGCCGAGGTCCTCCCGCCACTTTCTTCGCCTCCACCTTGCTTCTTCTTCTTCTTACCTTTCGCTTAGAGGAAGAAACCTTCCGAGCGACCATGGCTTGAGAACTCGATTAAAAAGCCCTCTCGCCTCGAGTTCTCACGTAAGCTCCGCCAACGAATACAACATCTTGTTCATGTTGTAGTTGAGGCAGAATTTCTCAAAACTCCTAGGCAGAGACTGGAGAATGATATTGACCTGGGTTTCCCCATCGATCTCAGCTCCGAGGACTTCCATCTCATTAAGATGAGCCATCATCTTGAGAACATGATCCCTGACGGGTGTTCCCTCGATCATGGTGGTCGTCATCAAGTTTCTCATAGCCTCCCCGCCTAGCCGCCTACTCGATGTCCAAAAGTTCCTTGAGATTGAACATCATGTCATAAGCAAGTGGCTATGGCTCGATGCCGATGTTGCAAAGACATTTGACATAGATGCCAAAATGTAACACCGCCATCTCATCCGCTTTAACCCATTTCTTATAACGCTTCTATCTCCTTTTCATCGAGTCATCCGAGGGCTTAGGAGGATAGACCTCAAGAGTACAAATTTGTACTCTTCCGCAGCTTAAGACAATATCCGTGTTTCTTTTCCAATCAATGTAGTTTGACCAAGAAGTTTGTTTTCTTTAAAATCACAAAGAAGTGGGTTGAAAGCCATTTGAAAATCCTAAAATCACAATGATCAAAATATTAGATTTCAAATATTATTGATTCCTCAAAACAATAAAATCCCAAATCAACCAACACCTCAAAACACCGAGAATATCGCATGCCACGATAGTGTGGACGATACGAATTCTACATTTGTAAGAGGAGGTTTTACCCATTAATTTTATTATCTTGTCAACCTTACTTTTTGACAAATAAAATTAATAGTTGGTTCCTCTTAGCCCTACAAATAAAAGCAAAGTGACTGATGGGGAGGATACTTTATTTGCATCTAAGTGTGCACCATTACACGATACTAAGGGAATTATTTCGATTATGTGCCTTATCAATGGGAAGTACACACGCTCCTAAATAATTTCCTATAACCATTATTTGACCTAGTGATCCGCAAACAAACCCATCCGATGGGGAGGAAGGCACTCAAAGCCAACGCGCAAGTTTGTTGCTTCACACGTCAAATTGTAATGGAGGTCATGGAATTAATTAAAATATCCCTCTCCCACTTAGTAAATTGCAATCGAGGAATTTTAAACATACACAACATGCATATAAAACAAATAAGCAATAAATATGGAAAACATAATTTTTCCAACTATTATGGCATTGTCCTCCAATATATCCCGCATCCGGTCGCCACCTCGTCCGCTTCCACCTTTTCCCCTGCACAAGTCACCAAAGATATCCGAGCCGAGATAAATCATTTTATTTACATCCATCGATCCTATACTCCACGAAGGAGCGTACAAATAATCTAGATCGAAAGTAAACTAAAATGATCGGCTAAACAATGCCGTATTTAATTACAAAAATTAAATACTAATCTAGCCTCGTCAACCCCGAGGATTCAAATAATAAAATTTTACACACATCCATTCACATACACACACATGGCCATAATAGTCGGATCTTATGCCTGCAACCAAAGAGTTAAACTACGCATATCCTACTATTATCCGCACATATAATATATGAAAATGCATAAAAATTAACCAATCCAAAACACACAAAACCGAAACCGTGGCTCGATACTACTAGGTGGGTGTCGCCGGAGGCTCATTGGCTCCCCTGTCCCCGGAATAAAAAATTCACTCATGAAAGCATAAATCCGCAGGGGATGAGCTTCCTTAGCACAACTATTCGCCGCCGCATGCTAACAACTTGAGTGGTCGCCGAACAAACTAGTTATTCAAGCAACTCTACTCTTCTAGTTGATTAGCCGCGAAGAGACGACGACGGATCGCCGGTTTTTGTGTTTCTCTTCGGGTCCATGATTATACAATATATTTGCACACACACATGCATAATCAAAACAAATAAGAACATGCTCAGATCTGTACATAAAGTTAAAATAACTTTATACCTCACGATCTTCTACCGTATGTCCTATCCTTCTCGTGGACGACGTGTGGACGAAGATCCTCCACGAGTAGAAGCCTTCTAGATCGAGTTCTCCTCTACCTTGTCCGTGAACAAAGAGAAAATGAACAAATACCTCTCCTATCTAGAACCGACCACCAAATTGGAGAATTTGGTGCAACCACGGCCAAGGAGCAATGGATGATGCGCCGCCAACTTCAAGAAAGAGTTGCTGCCACGGCCACTTGGAGAAAAGGGAGGAGGAGATAACCGCCACCTATGGAAGGAGAACCACGGCCAGGGAAGAAGGTAGAGGCTTAGATGATGGGCACCGGACAAGGGAAGAATGAAGGAAGTGGGCGCCGGCAACAACCTTGGATGAAGATGATTGCCGCCCACCCTAGCTCCAAACCCTAGCCGCCCAACTTCTTTCCAAACCCTAATTCCAATTCAAATCACTTAGTTGCCGCCCAACCCTAAGCCATCTATATATAGAGTAGGGCCTAAACCTCCTTTAATCTCCACCGTCGGATCTAGGGATTTAATCTCCACCGTCGGATCTAGGGTTTTATCCCAACCGTCGGATCTAGGGTTTAATCCCAACCGTCGGATCTAGGATTTCATCCCAACCGTCGGATCTAGGGTTTCATCCCAACCATCGGATCTAGGGTTTTATCCCAACCGTAGGATCTAGGGATTTAATCCCAACCGTAGGTTCTAGGGTTTCATCCTAACCATCGGATCTTAGGGATTTAATCCCAACCGTTGGTTCTAGGTTTTGTTTTACATTATTGGATCTAGACTTCACAAGGATTATATTAGGCTACGATAGGGACCATAAGGAGGAGTTGGGTCTTGGCCACCCGATGGATCGGAACCACACAAACTTGATCCATCAATGATGTTCCATTCCACTAGAGGATCATCATCGAACTACCTCACCAACCCCCATAAATCAATATGGGCTCCATATATTATTTGTACATTAATCTCCCCGTGTTTAAGATATCGAATGTCTGTCAATTAATTGATTTACTGACCATCAATTAATTAACATCTAATTCCTCGAGTAGTACCACTCAACCTTATCATCATGTTGACTAAGTCAACCAGCTGGGTTTACATGATGAACCTTATGAGCTCCTCAAGGGGACATCATCAACCTAATATATAGGACACGGTTTCCTCCTATAATCAACGACACACCATGTAAATAATATTATTTCCCAACTTACCGGGCATATTGATTTAATCCATCTAAATTTACCCACTGGTAAATCAAAGAAATAAATACTAAGTACATGTGCCCGTTATTATATCGGGATTAAGAGCATGTACAACATAATATCCGAGGTCCGATTCAATTATGTAGTCAGTACTAAATTGAATCACCTCTATGTCGGTCCTACTCAATACACCTAAGTGTACTAGTGTAACTCTAAGTTCAAGATAAAACAATGCCAAGCTACACTACAACCATGCCAATGGTTTGTCCAAAACCATCTTGGTTGTGAGCCTTTACTTATATTTTACAAGGTACTGATAACATGATCTTCTGTGCCACACCAAGCACCATGTTATCTACAATGTAAAATATTAGACAATATGCACACATATATAATGAATATATAAAATGCAAACAATGATCATGTGATTCTTATTTCAAAATAAAATGTTCATACAAAAAGAGCTAGGCTTTCAGTATACATTCCAACAGGAGAGGGAGAGGAGGCACCGGCCAAGAGAGAAAGAGCTCTTGTTGCCGCCGACCCTAGGAGAGGGAGAGGAGGCGTCGACCAAGAGAGAAAGAGCTCTTATTGTCGCCGGCCCTAGGAGATGAAGAGAGGGTGGTGTCGGCCAAGGGAGAAAGAAGAGAAGGAAACCCTAAACCTTCTTCTGCCTTCGGCCTAGGAAACAAAAACCCTAGCACACCCTTGCCACCCAAGCCTCTCCACCACCTTTTATTATATCTCACCCAAGCCTCTCCACCTCTTTATATATATCTAAGCTTCATGAGGTATTTATAATAGGCTACAATAGAGACCCGAACCACATAAAACCTGATCCATTCCACTAGAGGATCATCATTGATCTACCTCACCAACCCCCATAAATAAATATGGGCTCCACATATTATTTGTACAAAATATCTCCCCATGTTTAAGATATTGAATGTCCATTAATTAATTAAATTACTGACAATTTAATTAATTAATATCTAACTCCATGAGTAGTACCACTCATCCTTATCATCATGTTAGACCAAGTCTACCTGCAGGATTTACATGATGAATTTTATGAGATCCTCAAGGGGACGTCATCATCCTAATATATAGGACAGTTTCTCCTATAATCAACGACACACCATGTAAATAATATTATTTCTCAACTTACTTGGCCTATCGATTTAACACATAAATCTCGCCCATTGGTAAATCAAAGAAATAAATACTAAGTACATATGCCCGTTATTATATCAGGATTAAAAACATGTACACTATAATATCTGAGATTTGATTCAATTATATAGTCAGTATAAACTGAATCACCTCTGAATCGGTCCTGCTCAAAACACACAAAGTGTACTAGTATAATTCTATGGTCAAGATTAACCAATACCAAATTATACTACAACCATGCCAATGATTTGTCCAACACCATCTTGGTTGTGAGCCTCTACTTATACTCTACAAGGAACTGATAACATCATCTTCTGTGCGACACCACACACCATGTTATCTACAATGTAAAATATCAAACAATATGCATAAATATAAAATGCAAACAATGATCATGTGATTCTTATTTCAAAATGAAGATGTTCATACAAAGACTAGGCTTTTAGTATACATCCCAACAGGAATTGCCTTATGGTTGTACCATTTATTTAATAAATGAAGATTCACTATTTGAGTATTCATGTTTTCATGTATTTGATTGGATCTTAAACTCATTTACTGAATGTCCGAAATATAATTCACAGCATGAGAGAATTTGTTATTGGATCACAACTAGTGAGTATCTCTACATGTGTAATCGTGATGTATTGGAATTATCCCTAGTCGATGAATTAATGCATTTGAATGCCATCGATTCTGTTGAGACTAGCATGAGGTATACTCTTTGGTTTATCCAAGCAGTTTTTCCTCACTGACTGGAGACATTGCATGTCCGGAGTTAATCGTGGATGCTAGTTATGGTAACTAGTTCATTGGAGTGACCAGCTGTAAGACTTTATATGGTTCTCTGCATATATGGATATGTCAATGAAGTTCTTACAGCAGCTTAAGTGCAATGTTCCTTCGACTTGCGGTATTCAAGTCATCTTGGTCATGAAGACTTATGCTTTGACATATTAAGCAAGCATCTCCGAGGAGATGTGGACCCGGGATGATTAGGTATAAGTTGAAGTGGCCGAAGGTGTTTGAATAGCCTATAGAGGATTCACCGCTCCTTGCGAGGAGATGTATACCCTATGGCCTCTCGTCAAATTGTTACTAAAGTCTTTGGCCAAAGCATTACATGTTTAGAGTAAGGTACTCTTCGATACATGTGGAGTAACTAGAATCCGTAGGACGAGGAAATGATACTTGGGCTAGGTGTGACGTAGTCAGCCTAGTGGGGACCGACACAATAGACCATGTCCTGAACCAAGTGGGTATAAGATGAGTGAAGGGAATGGGGCACGATTCATTCGAAGCTCTTGAAGGGTTTCAAATAGTTCGGATCAACCGTTGATCTTTTCGGTTAATTGGGGATCATGATGTACTACTAGGTGCCACTCATGATCGTTCTATAATTAATGGTTAATTATAGACGGCCAACATAAACCGAGAACCTATTTGGTCACACGCACAACGAGTGTAATCCAAAGGATTTAAAACGAGCTTTAGAATGGGATTCTCAGACCGAGAGAAACTATGTTTGGTTGGACCAAACATAAAGCGAGCATGAAATTGTTTCAGTCGCAGAGGAAGCGTGGATGGGCCGTGTCTTATGAAGACATAATGGATGAACCAAAATGGTTTGGTTCTAATCCAATGGTTAATTCATTGTAGCTACTGAAGGGGTTCAGAAATGGTTCTGGAATCAATCGTCAATTTTCTGGTTAATTTGGGATCATGATGTACTACTAGGTGTCACTCATGATCGTTCTATAATTAATAGTTAATTATAGATGACCAACATAAATCGGGAACCTATTTGGTCAAATGCACAATGAGTGTAATCTGAAGGATTTAAAACGAGTTTGAGAATAGGATTCTCAGATTGAGAGAGACTTGGTTTGGTTGGACCAAACAAAGAGCGAGTTTGAAATTGTTTCAGTCGCATCAGAAGCATGGATGGGTCAAGTATAATGGAGACATGATGGATGAACCAAATTGATTTGGTTCTAATCCAATGGTGGAAAATAAACCAAAGGGGTTTGGTTTGTTTTAAATGAATGAACCGAAGTTGATTCGGTTCATTTTAACTTAAAATAGACCAACGCAGTTTGGTTTATTTTAACTTAAGTTATTGGAGCCGGTTAACGGATTTTGGTTATGAACCAATAACCGTTAGGAGAATGTGTTCTCTATAAAAATACGGCTTAAGGTTTTTGTGGATATATATACAACTTTGCGTTGGAAAAGCCTAGCCTCCTTTCCTTCTCCTCCTCTTCTCCTTGCCACCGCCCAAGGTGTTGTCGCCCACCTTTGTGTCGTCGCCGCCCAAAGGGGTTGCTGCCTCTCCTCGCCGCCGACCATCCACTAGCTGTCGGCGTCTCTTGGGCCACCCTCAGTTGCCAGCCAACCTCCCTTGGCCGCCGGCGACCAAGGAGTAACCGGCCAAGCCTTTGGCCGACCCCTTCTTCCTCCACAACAAGCTGTCCAGTTTTGGATAGCTTGATCTCCTTCTCTTGGAGAGGTCGTTTGGTCAGTGTTTTGTGCTCCGACAGTGGTCTACTTGCTGGGGATTAGATCTCCGACAATCCTCATAGGTGGAAGGTTAAGTTTTCGCCAAACGGTTGACGAAAACTACTTCCGACAAGCGAGTTTATGAAACTTGTTTTTGGGATCTAAATTTATTTTGGATTGTGACCGTCTCTCGGATCACATCGTCTTCGACTCGAGGCTAGTGACTTTTGCGAAGAAGAGGCTCGTGGCTTTGTGAAGCTATCCCAAGGATACTCGGCGTGGATACGGATAGAGGCGATTCTAGCGAGAGTCGCTACTATTGATGTCATTCCCGTTACTCGTGATTCGTCAGGTATACCTAGTATAAGTTTCCTTTTATTGCAAAATTTTAAATAGTGATTATGTCTATACATGTTGTATCCTGCATGCATGTGATGTGTTTGTTGTAATAAAATTAGTTTATTACTTATTTTTGCTTTCGTTGTGTGCATGTTTATGAAATGTGTTTGAACACACACTCGTCGTGGTGCCGGGGAAACTCAATAGTGGTATCAGAGCCACACTGTGTTTCGACATAATCATAAAATTATTTTGTGATAGTCATAATTATATTTATTGAAATTTTCTACTTTTGAAAAGTTTAGAAGTATTTATGGAAATTTTCTACTTTTGAAAAGTTTAGAAGTATTTATGAAAATTAACACTTTCCATAAATAAAATATGTGATTAGATTTGGAAATTTATTTCCTAATTTAATCATGATTTGATTTGGGAAATCAAATCTCAAACATACTTTATTTCCATAAATAGTTATGATAAATAAGAAAATTCAAATTGAAAATTTCCTAATATGATTAGGAAATTACAATTTAGAAAATTTGTTTTCTAAATTAAATTTGACTTTCCTTAATTAACACTTTCCATAAATAAAATATATGATTAGATTTGGAAATTTATTTCCTAAATTTTAATCATGATTTGATTTGAGAAATCAAATCTAAAATATATTTTATTTCCAAAATAGTTATGACAAATAAGAAAACTATTTGTACATTCTAGAGATGTATGTTATGTAATTGCATTAGATGCATATCATTATGTCATGCGTGTCGTGACATATAGATGTATGTCATGTGTGTCATGCCATGTAGATAATAATTATTTGTATGCAAAGAGAATGAGACATTAAAACTCTTACACAATATTAAAGTCTACACCTTCCATTAATATGGTTAGAACCAGAGTTCTGTTTCTTATTTGGGTTGTTGGACTCACTCCAAGCCCGGCTTGAACCTGAACATGTTCAAATCATTGGAATTGTTTAATACTAATATGGTAAGAGTCAGAAGTCAATCGTTAGTTTGAGTTGTTGGACTCACTCCAAGCCTGGCTAATTGGTTGAATGCGCTCTAATCATATTAAAACTATTTCGCGATTAATGAGTCGGCTCTAACTTGGAGCATCGATTTGTTGGGCTCACTCCAAGGTCGATGTGAAGAGAGGTGAATTTAGGTGCTATGCATATGATGCATACTCGTTAATGTGTTAGCAACCCAATATATATGTGAGCATTCAATTAGTTGATAGCACATTGTGATAGTTACATATACGTGATATGTAATCGGTATACTTAATACCTACTGTCACGCCCCGAGAGTATGCCGTGCCGAAAAGCAAACGGATGACATCTCCCCTGTACGTGGCAACATTTTGGGTTAATACAAGGCTCTTAGGCACACAACAACAACATAATAAGCAGATATAAACATACCAAACACAGCGAAAACATAAACCACGTTACCCACAACAATCATACTGACATACAAACTGAAAACACAGGTGTACACCACCTGACAAGTCCACAGTACTAAATTGTAAATAAAACATCGATACAAAATAAAGTCCACGACATAAAGATGAAGTCCATACATAAACCAAAGTCCATGACATAAACAAAATCCATAACATAAACAAAACCCTCGGGAGACTCGAAAAAACGGAGATGGGATGGATCGTCGGCGCAGCTCCAAGCCGTCACGAAGACTTCAACTTGTTACCTGGGCGACAGAAAAACCCAGGGTCCGTGGTGGTGAGTAAAACTCAGCAGGTAATAGAAAAACATGTATATATCAATATCACATGTATTTCGATAGAAAATTCTACAGGTATCACTAGCATGATAACATATCCATGTATATACCTTCTAACACAAAGCCAATATAAAATGCAGACATACCTGAACGTCTGCTACGCTACACCTAATCCAACCTGAGCACATATCCACAATATATACATATACCGAAAGTCTACTCTAAACCATATAACTACATAAATACATGTCAAAGAATGCAATAGACAATACAATAACTATACAGGAATCCTACACGACCATATAAGCGATGCGGGTAGCATGTATGAAGATGATGTACAACCAAATGTAATAAGCATAGTACAATCAAATGCAGCATCACAATAAGCATATATATATAGACTGCATCTATATATGTATACTAATCACAATATCCATATATATATATACATGCATATATGTATATATATTGCAATATACAAAAATGTCATAAGTCGGCAATGCAGCATGCATGGTCATGTCGGCTCACCCTAAAGCTACCACGACCCCAGTGTGGTCTCGGTGGCTCGTGTTGGATTTTTGGCACCGCGGCGAGTGTGTGTTCGAACATGTTTCGTAAATATGTGCACAGTGGAAGAAATAAAAAATAATAAATATAATTTATTACAACACACACACCACACGCATGCATAGTACAACATGTGTAGACATAATCGCAATTTCAAATTTTGCAATAAAAGGAAATTTATACTACGTATACCTGACGTATCACGTGTAGCGGGAAAGACATCAATCGGAGCGATCCTAGCTAGAATCGCCTCTATCCATATACACACCGAGTATCTTCGGGATGACTTCACAAAGTCACGAGCTTCATCTTTGTACGAGTTACTTGCCTCGTGTTGAAGACGATGTGATCGAGAGAAGATCACAATCCGAATCAAAATTTGGATCCAAAATGAGTCCTCGGAAACTCGCTTCTCCGGAGAGGTATTCGTCAACCGTTTGACGAATCCTTCGTCGTCCACCTATGAGGATTACCGGAGATCAAATCTTCGGCAAAGTAGCCGCTGTCGGAGCTCCAAACGTCGTCCAAACGACGCTCCGACTCAAAGAAAGCAAGCTGTCCAGAAAACTGGACAGCTTGGTGGAGGAGTTTGTGCCGGCCAAAGAGAAGAGGGACAGCGAGTCCTTGGTCATCGGAGCCAAGGAGGATCACCGGAGGATAGCCGGCTGGAGCTTGGACGCCAGCAACAAGCTTGGACGGCGGCACAAGGGTGGGTGGCGGCTAGGTTGGGCGCCGACCACAAGAGGAGAGGGAGAGGGTGGGCGGCAACTATGGGTTGCTTGGATTAGGTTTTCACAAAACCCTTAAGCCCTATTTTATAGAGAACAAATTCTCCTAATGATTATCCGATCATAACCAAAAGCCCATTAACCCGCTCCATTAATTTAAGTTAAAATAAACCAAACCGATTTGGTCTATTTTAAGTTAAAACGAACCGAACCAACTTTGGTTCATTCATTTAAAACAAACCAAACCCCTTTGGTTTATTCTCCACCATTGGATTAGAACCAAACCAATTTGGTTCATCCATCATGTCTTCATAAGACACGGCCCATCCACGCTTCCATTGCGACTGAAACGATTTCATGCTCGCTCCTTGTTTGGTCCAACCAAACCTAATTTCTCTCAGTCTGAGAATCTCATTCTCAAGCTTGTTTTAAATCCTTCAGATTACGCTCGTTGTGCTTGTGACCAAATAGGTTCTCAGTTTATGTTGGTCATCTATAATTAACCATTAATTATAGAATGATCATGAGTGGCACCTAGTAGTACATCATGATCCCCAATTAACCGAAAAGATCAACGGTTGATCCAGAACTATTTCTGAAACCCTTCAATAGCTACAATGAATCGTGCCCCATTCCCTTCACTCATCTTATACCCACTTGGTTCAGGACATGGTTTATAGTGTCAGTCCGCACTAGGTTGACTACGTCACACCTAACCCAAGTATTATTTCCTCGTCCTATGGATTCTAGTTACTGCACATGTATCCAAGAGTACGTTACTCTAAACATATAATACTTTGGTCAAAGACTTTAGTAACAATCCGACGAGAGGCCATGGGTATACATCTTCTCGCAAGGAGTGGTGAATCCTTTATAGGCTATTCAAACACCTTCGATCACTTGGACTTATACCCAATCATCCTGGGTCCACATCTCCTCAGAGATGCTTGCTTAAGATGTCAAAGCATAAGTCTTTATGATCAAGATGACTTGAATACCGTAAGTCAAAGGAACATCGCACTTAAGCTGCAGTAAGAACTTCATTAACATATCTATATATGCAGAGAACCATATGAAGTCTTACGGTTGGTCACTCCAATGAACTAGTTACCATAACTAGCATCCACGATTAACTCCGGACATCACAATGTCTCCAGCCAGTGAGAATCAGCTGCTTGGATACACCAAGGAGTATACCTCGTGCTAGTCTCGACAGTATCGATGGTGTCCAAATCCATCAATTCATCGACTAGGGATAATTCTGATACATCACAATTACACATGTAGAGATACTCACTAGTTGTGATCCAATCACAAATTCTCTCATGCTGTGAATCGTAGCGTGGACATTCAGTAAATGAGTTTAAGATCTAATCAAATACATGAAAACATATATACTCAAATAGTGAATTTTCATTTATCATATAAATGGTTCAGACATAAAGCGATTGCCTTAGAACATCTCTCATATATTACTAACAAACTCCCACTTGGCCTAATGCCAATCGCTACGGTATCCAATACTATAAGCTTTAACATGACCCTCAAACTTACTTTGAGGTAATGCCTTAGTCAAAGGATCCGCTAAGTTCCTTTGAGTGGGGATTTTCTCGATTTGTATTTCCTTCCTACTAATGATCTCTCTGATCAGATGATAGCGGCGAAACACATGTTTGGATCGTTGATGAGACCTTGGCTCTTTCGCCTGTGCAATTGCTCCATTGTTGTCGCAGTAAACCGGTATTGCTTCAACAATGGCTGGAACCACACCAAGTTCATAAATGAACTTCTTGATCCAAACCGCTTCCTTTTCTGCTTCCGAAGCTGCAATGTATTCTGCCTCAGTGGTAGAATCCGCTATAGTGTCTTGCTTGAAACTTTTCGAACTCACTGTGCCCCCATTCAAGGTGAACATGTATCCAGACTGAGACCTGAAATCATCCTTGTATGTCTGGAAGCTGGCATCCGTATACCCGCGTATCACCATATCCCCTTCTCCATATATTAGGAACACATCATTAGTTCTTCTCAAGTACTTAAGGATTGTCTTAACAGTCGCTCAATGATCCATTCCTGGATCAGACTGGTATCTACTCATGACACTCAGAGCATACGATACATCGGGCCTCGTACATAACATAGCATACATGATAGATCCTATTGCGGATGCATAGGGAATCTTACTCATGCAAATCCTCTCATCTTCTGTGCACGGACACATAGACTTCGAAAGGTGTATCCTATGCCTGATGGGTAGAAAACCTTTCTTGGATTCCGACATGCTAAACCTCTTTAGCACTCGGTCTATATATGTAGACTATGAAAGACCAAGAAACCGTTTCGATCTATCTCTATAGATCTTAATCCCGAGGATGTAGGTTGCTTCTCCCAGGTCTTTCATGGAGAATGTCTTGGACAACCAAATCTTAACTGACTGTAAGACTGAAACATAATTTCCTATAAGTAATATGTCATCGACATACAATACTAGGAACACGACTGCACTCCCACTAACCTTCTTGTACACACAAGGTTCGTCTGGATTTTGTGAGAAATCAAACTTTTTGATTGTTTCATCAAAATGGATATTCCATCTCCTGGATGCTTGCTTCAATCCATATATGGACCGTCGCAATTTGCATACCTTGGTTTTATCAACCGATGTGAAACCCTCAGGTTGTATCATATACACGTCCTCGAGCAGGTTTCCATTAAGGAAAGTTGTTTTCACATCCATTTTCCATATCTCATAATCATAATGAGCTGCTATGGCCAGGAGAATCCGAATGGATTTAAGCATTGCAACAAGCGAATAGGTTTCGCCACCAATCTAGCCTTATAGGTAATCACATTACCATCCATGTCAGTTTTCTTCTTGAAAACCCACTTGCGCCCTATAGGCTTTATGCCTTCAGGTGGGTCAACCAAGTTCCAAACTTGGTTTTCATACATGGAGTCCATTTCCAACTTCATGGCTTCAAGCCACTTATCCCTTTCTGAACTTGTCAGAACTTCTTCATAACTGGTAGACTCCTCATCATCAATTAGTAACACGTTGTTCGATTCACTTATGAGAAATCCATATCTCTCAGGAATATTGCGTGTTCTACTAGATCTACGAAGATGTGGTTTCACAATAGGTCCAGCCGATGGCTCATCACTATGAGTTATTGGCTGTTGTGCTTCACCAGGTATCTCATCAATGTCTATTTGAGTCTCTCGAGCCTCCTCAAGCTCGACGACACTCCCACTATTTTCTTGCAAGAGAAACTCTTTCTCTAGAAACACAGCATGCCTTGAAACAAATACCTTTTGTTTCACAGAATGATAGAATTGGTAACCCCTTGTTTCCTTAGGGTATCCAATAAATAGACATTTATCAGGCTTAGCATCCAATTTGTCTGATACAGTCCGCTTCACATAAGCAGGACAACCCCATATCTTCAAGTAAGATACATTAGGTTTCTTACTATTCCATATCTCATATGGAGTAGTGGAGACTCCTTGGTTGACATTCTGTTTAACAAGTAAACAACTGTCTTAAGTGCATAGCCCCAAAAGGACTTGGGAAGATTCGCATGATTCATCATTGACCTGACCATGTCCAACAAGTCCGATTACGCCTCTCAGATACACCATTATGCTGTGGTGTATATGGCGGAGTCCATTGAGACGATATACCATTGTCTCTTAGATAATCTTGAAACTCTTGACTTAATTATTCACCACCTCGATCGATCAAAGTATTTTAATACTCTTGTCATGTTATTTCTCTACTTCATTTCTGAATTCTTTGAACCTTTCAAAGGCTTCAGACTTGTGTTTCATCAAGAACACATACCCAAACCGTGAGTGATCATCGGTGAAGGTAATGAAGTAGCTATAGCCTCCTAAAGCTTGAGTTGACATAGGTCCACATACATCAGTATGTATTAGACCTAGCAACTCTCCCACTCGTTCACCTTTTCCTGTAAAAGGTAACTTATTCATCTGACCTTTTAAGCATGATTTGCATGTTTCATATGAATCCAATTCAAACGATTTCAGAATTCCACATCAGTGTAATTCGGACATGCGTTTCTTGCTTGCATGGCCAAGACGACAATGCAACATGTAGGAGTCTAATTGATTATCCTTTCGAGCATGCTTGTTGCTCGCTTCGATATTGAAAACGTCACTGGATACGTCCAACGTATAAATACCATTGCTTAAAGTTCCAGTCCCATAAAGAACTCCATTCAAAGTTATGTAACAATAATTGTTACTAAAAGTCAAATGGTACATATTTCTATTTAAAAAAGAAATAGAAATGATGTTCTTTATCAACGAAGAAACATAAAATCAATTGTCTAGTTCTAAGACAATTCCTGCAGGGAGTTTCAACAAATACGTTGCGATGGCAAGTGCAGCAACCTTTGCTCCATTCCCAACACGTAAATTTGACTCTCCCTTAACTAGTCTTCTTCTATTCCTTAGCCCATGTATGTCATTACATATATGTGAGCCACACCCAGTATCCAATACCCAAGTGTTTGAGGAAATAGAATGACAATCAATAACGAAGATATCTGAAGAAGATGGGGCATCCGATGCCTTATTCTTCTTCACGAACTCAAGATGAATCTTGCAATTTCTTCGCTAATGGCCCTCCTTGCCATAATGATGGCAAGTGCCCTTTTGAACTGGTTCTATCTTTTTAGCATTTTTCTTCCCCTTCTGCTATTCCTTTGACTTCCTCTTAGAACCTTTCTTCGAGGAATCAACTTATAGCACTGTCCCCTGCTCATGCTTCATAGAAGACTCCACAGTCTTCAGCATGTTGAGCAGTACCACAGATGAACCTTCTTACATCTCAAGGGTGAAGAGGAGCTTGGAGACTTTGAACCTTTCGAATCTCACTTGCTCATCAACCAACTAATAAAGATGAAAGACTATGGTATGAGCATCCATATGGTCATGCTGCTTCTGCAGCTCAGGTACCATCGTGGCTAGCATGATGCAACTCGCCATTTCAGAATCTATCACATGTTTCTGATAGGCCAACAATTGGTCCAGAGTTGCATTGTCACTAGGACAAGCGGGAAGAGGCACTTCGAGAACATTTGCAAACTTTTCAACCTTGAGAACATTTCTCAAGTTTCTAAGTCAGTTCAAGAAGTTTGGCCCAGTCAATTTATTCGAATCCAAAATGGAACGCAAATTCAAAGACATCATGATCAAGAGATTAACTTAGAAATACAAAACGAGCATGTATGAGAAAGATGATTTAAAATGCATCAATATACATTCATAAATCCCATTCATTTTTTGAATTTCAAAAACCCCAAAATCACTTCGGGAGATCGTAGGTCCATCTCCGAATGGGCTGATATCCATCATAGATATGAACAACCTTGGAGAGAGTCCAACAAGTCATTCATAGCTACGATGGTAGGTATCAAATATACCGAATGCATATCACATATATGCAACTATCACAATGTGCTATCAACTAATTGAATGTTCACACATACATCGGGTTGTTAACACATTAACAAGTATGCATCATATGCATAGCACCCAACTTCACCTCCCTTCACATCGACCTTGGAGAGAGTCCAACAAGCCGATGCTCTAGGTTAAAGCCTACCCATTAATCGAGAAATAGTTTTAATATGGTTAGAGCGCATTCAACCAATTAGCCTGGCTTGGAGAGAGTCCAACAACCAAAGCTAACGATTGACCTCTGACTCTTACCATATTAGTATCAAACTGTTCCATGGTTTGAACATGTTCGGGTTCGAGCCGGGCTTGGAGAGAGTCCAACAACCCAAACAAGAAACGGAGCTCTGGTTCTAACCATATTAATGGAAGATGTAGGCTTTAATATTGAGTAAGGGTTTTTATGTCTCGTCCTCTTTGCATGCAAATAACTATTATCTACATGGCATGGCATACATGGCATACATCTACATGTCACAATACGCATGACATAATGATATGCATCTAATGCAATTACATAGCATACAATTATAACATGTATAAAATTTTCTTATATGTCATAACTATTTATGGAAATAAAATATGTTTGAGATTTGATTCTCCAAATCAAATCATGATTAAATTAGGAAATAAATTTTCAAATCTAATCACATATTTTATTTGTGGAAAGTGTTGATTAAGGAAAGTCAATTTAGGAAATAAATTTCCTAAATCATCAAAACTACTTATGGAAATAAAATATTTTTTAGATTTGATTTCCCAAATCAAATCATGATTAAATTAGGAAACAAATTTCTAAATCTAATCAAATATTTTATTTATGGAAAATATCAATTTCCATAAATACTTCCAACTTTCCAAAAGTAGCAGATTTCCATAAATACTTCTAAACTTTCCAAAATTAAAAATTTCCATAAATACTTCTAACTTTCTAAAATTAGAAAATTTCCATAAATACCATTATGACTATCACAAAATAATTTTACGATTATGTCGAAACACAACCTGGGCTCTGATACCACTGTTGGATTTTCGGCACAGCGGCAAGTGTGTGTTCGAACATGTTTCGTAAACATGTGCACAGCGGAAGAAATAAAAAATAATAAATCTAATTTATTACAACACACACCACACGCATGCATAGTACAACATGGGTAGACATAATCGCAATTTAAAATTTTGCAATAAAAGGATATTTATGCTACATATACCTGACGTATCACGTGTAGTGGGAAAGGCATCAACCGGAGCGATCCTCGCTAGAATCGCCTCTATCCGTATCCACGCCGAGTATCTTCGGGATGACTTCACAAAGTCACGAGCCTCGTCTTCGTACGAGTTACTAGCCTCGTGTTGAAGATGATGTGATCGAGAGAAGATCACAATCCGAATCAAAATTCGGATCCAAAATGAGTCCTCAAAAACTCGCTTCTCCGGAGAGGTATTCGTCAACCGTTTGATGAATCCTTCGTCCTCCACCTATGAGGATTACCGGAGATCGAATCTCCGGCAAAGTAGCCGCTGTCGGAGCTCCAAACGTCGTGCAAACGACGCTCCGACTCAAACAGCTTGGTGGAAAAGTTTGCGCCGGCCAAAGAGAAGAGGGCCAGTGAGTCCTTGGTCACCGGAGCCAAGGAGAATCACCGGAGGGTTGCTGGAGGATAGCCGGCTGGAGCTTGGATGCCGGCAACAAGCTTGGACGGTGGCACAAGGGTGGGCGGCGGCTAGGGTTGGGCGCCGACCACAAGAGGAGAGGGAGAGGGTGGGCGGCAACTATGGGTTGCTTGGATTAGGTTTTCACAAAACGCTTAAGCCCTATTTTATAGAGAACAAATTCTCCTAATGGTTATCGGATCATAACCAAAAGTCCATTAATCCGCTCCATTAATTTAAGTTAAAATAAACCAAATCGATTTGGTCTATTTTAAGTTAAAACGAACCGAACCAACTTTGGTTCATTCGTTTAAAACAAACCAAACCCCTTTGGTTTATTCTCCACCATTGGATTAGAACCAAACTAATTTGGTTCATCCATCATGTCTTCATAAGACACAACCCATACACGCTTCCATTGCGACTGAAACGATTTCATGCTCGCTCCTTGTTTGGTCCAACAAAACCTAGTTTCTCTCGGTCTGAGAATCTCATTCTCAAGCTTATTTTAAATCCTTCGGATTACGCTCGTTGTGCGTGTGACCAAATAGGTTTTCGGTTTATGTTGGTCGTCTATAATTAACCATTAATTATAGAATGATCATGAGTGGCACCTAGTAGTACATCATGATCCCAAATTAATCGAAAAGATCAATGGTTGATCCAGAACTATTTCTGAAACCCTTCAACAGCTACAATGAATCGTGCCCCATTCCCTTCACTTATCTTATACCCACTTGGTTCAGGGCATGGTCTATAGTGTCAGTCCCCACTAGGTTGACTACGTCACACCTAGCCCAAGTATTATTTCCTCGTCCTACGGATTCTAGTTACTGCACATGTATCCAAGAGTACCTTACTCTAAACATGTAATGCTTTGGCCAAAGACTTTAGTAACAATCCGACGAGAGGCCATGGGTATACATCTCCTCACAAGGAGTGGTGAATCCTTTATAGGCTATTCAAACACCTTCGATCACTTCGACTTATACCCAATCATCCCGGGTCCACATCTTCTCAGAGATGCTTGCTTAAGATGTCAAAGCATAAGTCTTTATGATCAAGATGACTTGAATACCGCAAGTCAAAGGAACATCACACTTAAGCTGCAGTAAGAACTTCATTAACATATCTATATATGCAGAGAACCATATGAAGTCTTACAGCTGGTCACTCCAATGAACTAGTTACCATAACTAGCATCCACGATTAACTCCGGACATCACAATGTCTCCAGCCAGTGAGAATCAACTGCTTGGATACACCAAGGAGTATACCTCGTGCTAGTCTTAACAGAATCGATGGTGTCTAAATCCATCAATTCATCGACTAGGGATAATTTTGATACATCACAATTACACATGTAGAGATACTCGCTAGTTGTGATCCAATCACAAATTCTCTCATGCTGTGAATCGTAGTGTGGACATTCAGTAAATGAGTTTAAGAACTAATCAAATACATGAAAACATATATACTCAAATAGTGAATCTTCATTTATCATATAAATAGTTTAGACATAAGGCGATTGCCTTAGGACATCTCTTATATATTACTAACAGCTCGAGTATGACAACTGTACCAACTCAACACCAACCACTACTCTCGAGTGGCCGGGTGGGTAGTATGATCGAGTAGCACATAAGCGTGAAGAGCAAGCTACACGACGGGGGTCCCTGCTGTTGGCCACTCCGACAGTCACTACCCATGAGTGGTCGAGTGCCACACACGCAGGACTACGACACGCGAATCCAACTACCACCGTCTATAGTGGTAGAGTGCGGCACCACAATGCTCTGCCCTCACACCGATTACTCCTCCTATGAGTAACCGTGGAGGCAGAATGACTGGCGACTCTCTCAACCACAAGGGAGACCTCGTCGCCAGGGTGCATGCAAATGACATGAATGCAATGTCTCACATATAGACATCCACCATAGACTCTCTATTCTACAGAGAGTCATACTAATCAGAACCACGCACTCTCTATCCTGTAGAGAGTCGTACTCAAACTGATTATATCAAGCTAGGACCACCGGTCCGTAGCGACACACTAAATACCATTCACTTGACCATTTACACAATACATGGTCGGTAGTAAACATGCAACCTAAGGGTACTAGACTTAACCCTAGGTTCAAGACATTATCTACCTACGGATGACCTTTTTGCCCAATTTACAGTCAGGTTGTCATCCGGACTTTACTATTTGCACTTAATTAAACAAATTCTAGGTTACTTACATCACCTATATATATAACTAGTAATCATGTTAAAATCAAACATAATAGCAGCAATAGAGTTAACAGCCAAAAGTAAAGTATCAAGCATAAGATAAATAAGAACAGAGTCAAGGTAACATGATCATATAAGATGGTCATACATCTAAATGCATTAAAACTACCTGACCAGGGAAGGAATTACCCACCTGCTGTAAATGCTCGTAGTAATAAAAATTTTCACGGCCGCGGACCCGTCTAGTATCCACGTTCTGCACATTTCAAACATTGTGGTTATGTTCAAGCATACAACAAAATATGAATTAACTACTACGTATTTCCCCATATCCACATCCCTTATCGAATACGTGTTATAACTTTCATTTTGTAGCCAAGATCAGAGCATCACACAGCTCGATCGTCAATCGACATTTCGCACTAATTTCAGGACCTGACTAATCTCGACCAAGCCCTAATTACTCGCCTTGAAACGGTGCATAACCACCCACAATTATGCCAAATCAGAGGTTTAACCACTCTAATTGACACACTCTGTTCCAACCGACTCTTTTCCACTTAGCCCCAATCGAGCTAAACCCAGTGCCAACCATTTCAAGGTCATTGTAGCCCCTTCGCGACCAAGAGTAGTCCTATTCACAGCCACATCACCGACAATTCCTTGCCCACAGCAGCACCGCCGTTCACAGCTTACTCACACGGTCTTTTACACTCAATTTCCAATCATACAACCAATTCTCGCTCACTCAGACCATTGAAACTGACCTAACTCCATCTACAACCTCTCAAGTAGAAACTTACCGACCTCACAGCCGGTTCGATTCACCGACACAACCTCACAAGTCTTCTCCTCTCACTCACAACCACACCATCAACTATCAACCTGTTCACAGCCACCTCCATCAGTTTATATACCTAACTTTTTAACCACTTCATTCAACCCATCACCCATCGGTTCCTCCCCGCACAATAACAACAATTAGCAACCAACAACAGCTGGACAGAAGATAAATCACGCTTACCTGCTGTTGTAATTCCCACCGGCAGCCAATCCCCAACACCGGCAGAAACCCTTCCCAAATTCCATCGTTCCCGGAAACAGACACTGCCCAAATCAAATTTCGAGTTTAGCATAGGAAACCACAGCAGCATCTTACTCTTGTTCAAGGTAAGGAGAACCAAGATCGATGCTTACCTTTCCTTGACCACCAACGGGAGGGGACGACTTGGTTCGCCGGAAACCCAATGACAACACTGCTGCCCTAGTTTCCAGCCAATCCTAGCCTTCCGATTCGTAGCCCGTCTGTGGAGGTCGTCCAAGCCGACGGTCGTCGCCTGCCGCGAGGAAAAAGATCGGCGCTCGCAGAGAGGGAATAGCCTAGCGTCAGAGAGATCGCGAGCGGGAAGGCTTGAGAAAAAAACAGCGAGGAGAGGAGAGGGAGAGGCTGATTCCGGGTTGTTTTAGGGGAGAAGAGCGTGCTCCGGCCAGTGGAAAGGAAATCACCGAAGAAGGGAAGGAGTCACGAGAGGCGATCCGCGAGGAAGAAAAGGAAGAGCTCGGTGAAGGAGGTTCGTCGCGAGGTGAAAGCATTAAAAAAGGGGCAGTAAATATCGCGGCTGGGAAACGCTCGCAAGGATGAAGACTGCGTGCGTTAACGGGAGAAGAAGTGGATCGGGTTTTGAGGGTTAATGGGTTGGGTTTAATCCTATAAGACCCTTGATTAAATTAACCCTAGATCAATTTAACCCCAAGCTCCCTACAATTAAACCCATACAATTTAAATCTAGGTTAGGTCTAAGTAAATCCCTAACCAGGAATCACCAATATATATATATATATATATATATATATATATATATATATATATATATATATATATATATATATATATATCCTATGGTATTTTTCATTCTCCCCCACTTATTAAAATTTGGTCCCCAAATTTCATGCTTAAATGAAAAAATTTAGATCAAGCATATTCCGAAATGACCACATACCTCAGGTAAACATATGAGGGTATCGAGATCGGATAGTATCTTTTAGCTCCTAGGTAGTCTCCTCATCCGTATGATGTTGCCATGCCACCTTCACGAGTCGGATGGTTTTGTTCCGTAACTGTTACTCCTTGCGACCAAAAATTCGCACTGGAATCTCCTTCGCCTGGAGTGGTATCGGAACCTCTTTCAGAATGTGATTAGATCGCAGCACATATTTCCTCAGCATAGAAACATGAAATATATTGTGAACACCCGCAAGTGTCGGAGGTAAAGCCAACCGATAAGCAACACCTCCAATCCGCTCCAATATCTCAAAGGGACCAATGTAGCGTGGAGCTAATTTTCTTTTTATTCCAAATCGTTTCACCCCTTTCTTAGGTGAAACTCGCAGAAATACATAATCCCCTACTGAGAATTCCAAAGGCCTTCGCCTCTGATCCGCATAACTCTTCTGTCTATCCTGTGCCTCTGATAATCATCGTTTGATGACTCGTACCAACTCTGCATCATGTTGGATACTCTGAGGCCCCAATAACTATCGTTCCCCAACTTTCTCCCATAACACAGGAGATCTGTAGGGTCTGCAGTATAAGGCCTCGAAAGGAGCCATATGAATAGAGGAGTGGTAGCTGTTGTTATAGGTAAATTCCACTAAAGGAATGTGATTCTCCCAACTGCCACCGAAATCCATGACACAAGATCATAGTAGATCCTCCAGAGTCTGAATGGTATGCTCAAACTGTCCATCTGTCTATGGATGAAAGGCGGTACTGAGTCAAAGCTCTGTGCCCATAGCCTGCTGCAGACTCTACCAGAATCGCGAAGTGAATCGCGGATCTCTATCAGATATGATACTCAAAGGTATGCCATGCAATCTGATAATCTCCAGGCAGTACAAGTCCGCTAGACGATCCAATGAGTCCGTCCCACGAATCGGAAGGAAGTGAGCTGATTTGGTCAACCAATCTACGATCACCCAAATTGCATCATGTCCTTTATGGGTTCTGGGTAATCTCGTAACGAAGTCCATCGTGATATGCTCCCACTTCCATTCCGGGATCAAAATTTCCTGAAGTAACCCAGCAAGTTTCTGATGTTCAGCCTTCACTTGATGGCATACGAGGCATCGTGCAACAAAGTATGTAATATTGTGTTTCATACCATTCCACCAGTATAACTGCTTCAAATCTCGATACATCCGAGTACCACCAGGATGTATCGCAAATCTCGACTGATGTGCTTCCTGTAGCAATTCTTCCTTAACTGGGTGCGTGTTCGGAACACATAGTCATCCACATAAACGAAGTACTCCATTCTCATCACTCGAGAAATCCGTTTGACGTTCTGAGTCTATCATGCTACACAAGAACTACAGATGATGGTCATTGACTTGTGCTTCCTTGATCCTCTCTGCAATGGTGGACCAAGCAACCATAGATACCAATACTCCCTGGGATGTTTAACCGTGTTCCGACAATCCTAACTCTGAGAACTATCGAACTAGATCAAGGCCGAACTCCACGAGACTTCTCCGCTACCACATTAGCTTTTCTCGGATGATACTGGATGGTGCAGTCGTAATCTTTCAGATATTCCATCCACCGTCTCTGTCTCAGATTCAGCTCTTTCTGTGTGAACAGATACTTCAGACTTTTATGGTCTGTGTAGATCTCAAAGGTAATCCCATATAAGTAGTTCCTCCATATCTTCAATGCGAAAATGATGGCGGCTAACTCTAGATCGTGCACTGGGTAATTCCTTTCATGATCTTTTAGTTGACGGGAGGCATAAGATACCACGCGGTTGGACTGCATCAGAATTGCACCCAACCCTTGGATAGAAGCATCCGTATAGAGAACCATCCCATCAACACCAAAAGGAATCACTAAGACTGGTGCAGAAACTAGCTGTTGCTTAAGCTCCTGGAAGCTAGTTTCACAAGCCTCTGACCAGGTGAACTTGACCCCTTTCTAAGTTAGGCGAGTGAGTGGCATGGCGATACTTGAGAATCCCTCCACAAATCTCTGATAATACCTGGCCAGACCAAGGAAACTACGGACCTCCTGAACTGATTTTGGCTGCTCCCAACTGGTAATCGCCTCAATCTTCTAGGGATCTACAGAAATACCTCTGTTGGACACCACATGTCTAAGAAAACCCACTGAGGATAACTAGAACACACACTTGCTAAATTTGGCATACAACTGCTCCCGTCGCAATGTCTCCAATACTATCCGCAGATGTTGTTCATGCTCCTCCTCGGATCGAGAATAAATCAATATATCATCGATGGACACTATCACGAAATGATCTATATACCTCAGGAATATCCGATTCATTAAGTCCATAAATGCAGCTGGGGCATTCGTGAGACCAAACGGCATCACTAGAAACTCATAATGCCCATAACGGGTGCGGAAAGCTATTTTCTGAACATCCTCATCTCTTATCTGAAGCTGATGATATCCTGAGTGCAGATCAATTTTTGAATACACACATGTATCCTTAAGCTGATCGAACAAATCTTTTACCCTCGGCAGTGGATATTTGTTCTTAACTGTGATTGCATTCAGTTGCTGATAGTCAATACATAATCGCAATGATCCATCCTTCTTTTTGACAAAGAGTACCGGTGCTCCCCATGGTGAAACACTAAGTCAGATGAATCCATTATCCAGCAACTTCTACAATTGAACTTTAAGTTCATTCAGCTCTTTTGGTGCCATCCGATAAGGAGGTTTCGATATAGGCGCGGTTCCTGGAATCACCTCTATCGCAAATTCCACTTGCCTAGGAGGTGGCAAGCCTGGAAGTTCATTTGGAAATATGTCTGGATACTCTCGGACTACTAGCACATCAGAGAGGGGTGGTAGTCTTTCGTTCGCAACTTTGACCAGAGATAGCAAATAACCTTGACAACCCTGGGACAATAACTTCTGAGCCTGTAAAGCCGATATAATGGATAATCCATCATCTCTAGTACCAACAAATTCCCAAGCTGGTTGATTTGGTGGTCGAAATATCACCACCCTTGCTCTACAATCCACTGTAGCATGATAAGCGGCCAACCAGTCCATACCGAGAATAATATCGAACTTTATCATTTCCAACACCTGGAGGTCCACTGTAAGGATATGCCCGTCAAAATCTAACAGGCAACCTTTGATTTCTTGGTGGCTAGTCAGCACCTCTCCTGATTGCAAGGATATTTCTAACCCACAAGAACGAACCATTAGGATCCTTCCGACTCTACCCAGAAATATTCTAGATACGAATGAATGAGAACTACTGGTATCAATCAAAGTATCAGCGTATATAGAATAAATTGAAACCATACCCCGTATGAATGATCCCTCAGCCCGATGTGCCTCATCTCTGGTGATGGAAAAAACTCGTCCAGTCTCGATATTTATCGGCTGCATCACCGATGAAGAAGTAGTGTGCCTCCACTCGGGCTAAGTCTGACTCTGAGGTGTTGAAGACTGAGTCACTGGTGTAGGCATAAGATAACCCTGAGAGCTGGCTGGTAACATCGGCGGTGCAGATACCCTTGGATAGTAGATTACTGGAGATGTAGGATACTGGATAGCCGTGGCATCACCGAAGGGGCACCCCCTGTATCTGATACTACTGCGCCTGCGGAGGTACTGACTGCCTCTGAGCATAAGACTGCATCCGCGGTGCTATCCTCTATTGCCGCTGCTGGTTGGACTTTCTTCCCTTGTTAGAACTATCAGGAAACTCCATCTGTGCTCTCAATGTACACTCTCAACTGGTATGTCCAGGTTGCTTGCAATAGTAGCAAACAGGCTGCTCCAAAGGACACTCTGGAGCTCTATGACTTCCAGATCTGTATTTATAACATCCAATTCTGTTCTGACTCTTACGGTTCTTCTAAGAACCTCCAGCCTGTTTGGAAGCTAGACGCTTCCCTTTTTGCACCCTAGACGATCCCTCTGTAGTACCTCGAGTATTGCCCTTCTACTCCTACTTCTTCTGAGTCTGATTCCCTGAATTTTGCTTCTACTGCTTACTTTGGGACATCTGCTTCTCTATATCTTTTTCCTTGGAGATCTGTTGGGACGACATTTCAATACAAATGACTCGGTCCAATGCCTCCCTGTAAGAGGCAATAGAAGATCCTGACATCCTCACTCGAATATAAGCTGCTAGGCCCTGTGTGAACTGGTACATATGATCTGCGTTCTGTGTTACCAGATGAGAGCAGAACTCTGATAGTCTAGTAAACTCTGCATTGTACTCCATGACGGAACGATCACCTTGCTTCAGACTCAGGAATTCCTGACGACGTGCCGTAGTAAATGCGGAAGGAAAGTATTGTCTCCAGAAAGCATCTCGAAAAATGGCCCAAGAAATCCCTCGCTCCCCGAGTAGTCTTCTGCATTTTCCACCAAGTAACGGTCTGGTCTTTAAGGTGATACACAGCAAGGCCCACCTTCTCATCGTCCGTACAGTCCATGTACTCGAAAGTGTCCTCCAAATTCTCTAGCCATGCACGTGCGATCCATGGATCAGACTCCCCTCAGAATAAGGTAAATTTGTCCTTTGCCAAACATGCTAATACGAGTATCCGTGCTTTATCATTGAGCCAACTGGAATCCGTAGGTACTGACCTAGTCGGTGGTAGATATAGATTCTGAGGCTCTGCACCACCAATAGGGGATTACTGAGGTTGTGCTTGAGTAGCTGGCTCAGTTGTAACAATATCTTATCCCACCCCTCTGGCTGATCGCCTGATGGACGGCCTCGACCACGAGTCTGCACAGGTGCCATAACTCTGACAGTATACACCTATTGAACAAGTCTAGATAAGTATCTAACTAAAGTATAAATTAACAGGAATACTTACTTCGTGCTGCCCGGAGCTTATGTCGTTGTCAATCCCATCTCACAAAACCAAATCCGAAAAAAAATATACCGACTCCCGAGAATCCAAGACTCAAAAACAAAATCATTGTATGGCATCTCAGAACCTTTGGCTCTGATACGAATAAAGTTGTCACGCCCCGAGAGTATGCCGTGCCGAAAAGCAAACGGACGGCATCTCCCCTGTACGTGGCAACATTTCGAGTTAATACAAGGCCCGTAGGCCCACAATAATAACATAATAAGCAGATATAAACATACCAAACACAGCAGAAACATAAACCACGTTACCCACAACAATCATACTGACATACAAACTGAAAACACACAGGTGTACACCACCTGACAAGTCCACAGTACTAAACTGTATATAAAACATCGGCACAAAATAAAGTCCACGACACAAAGATGAAGTCCATACATAAACCAAAGTCTATGACATAAACAAAATCCATAACATAAACAAAACCCTCGGGAGACTCAGAAAAACGGAGATGGAATGGATCGTCGGCGCAGCTCCAAGCCATCACAAAGACTTCAACCTATTACCTGGCTGATAGAAAAACCCAGGGTCCGTGGTGGTGAGTAAAACTCAGCAGGTAATAGAAAAACATGTATATATCAATATCACATGTATTTTGATAGAAAATTCTACAGGTATCACTAGCATGATAACATATCCATGTATATACCTTCTAACCAAAAGCCAATATAAAATGCAGACATACCTGAACGTCTGCTACGCTACACCTAATCTAACCTGAGCACATATCCACAATATATACATATACAGGAAGTCTACTCTAAACCATATAACTACATAAATACATGTCAAAGAATGCAATATACAATACAACAACTATACAGGAATCCTACACGGCCGTATAAGCGATGCAGGTAGCATGTATGAAGATGATGTACAACCAAATGCAACAAGCATAGTACAATCAAATGCAGCATCAAAATAAGCATATATATATATATATTGCATCTATATATGTATACTAATCACAATCATCCATATATATATATATATATATACATGCATATATGTATATATATGGCAATATGCAAAAATGTCATAAGTCGGCAATGCAGCATGCATGGTCATGTCGGCTCACCCTAAAGCTACCACGACCCCAGTGTGGCCTCGGTGGCTCGAGCATGACAACTGTCCCAACTCAACACCAACCACTACTCTCAAGTGGCTGAGTGGGCAGTATGATCGAGTAGCATATAAGCATGAAGAGCAAGCTACACGATGGGGGTCCCTACTATTGGCCACTCCGACAATCACTACCCATGAGTGGTCTAGTGCAACACACGCAGGACTACGACACGCGAATCCAACTACCACCGTCTATAGTGGTAGAGTGCGGCACCACAATGCTCTGCCCTCACACCGGTTACTCCTCCTATGAGTAACCATGGAGGCAGGATGACTGGCGACCCTCTCAACCACAAGGGAGACCTCGTCGCCAGCGTGCATGCAAATGACATGAATGCAATGTCTCACATACAGACATCCACCATAGACTCTCTATTCTACAGAGAGTCATACTAATCAGAACAACGCACTCTCTATCCTGTAGAGAGTCGTACTCAAACTGATTATATCAAGCTAGGACCACCGGTCCATAGTGACACACTAAATACCATTCACCTGACCATTTACACAATACATGGTCGGTAGTAAACATGCAACCTAAGGGTACTAGAATTAACCCTAGGTTCAAGACATTATCTACCTACAGATGACCTTTTTGCCCAATTTACAGTCAGGTTATCATCCGGACTTTACTATTTACACTTAACTAAACAAATTCTAGGTTACTTACATCACCTATATATATAACTCCTAATCATGATAAAATCAAACATGATAGAAGCAATAGAGTTAATAGCCAAAGGTAAAGTATAAAGCATAAGATAAATAAGAACAGAGTCAAGGTAACATAATCATATAAGATGATCATGCATCTAAATCTTATGCATTAAAACTACCTGACCAGGGTAGAAATTACCCACCTGCTGTAAATGCTCGTAGTAATAAAAATTCTCACGGCCGCGGACCCGTCTCGTATCCACGTCCTGTACATTTCAAACATTGTGGTTATGTTCAAGCATACAACAAAATATGAATTAACTACTACGTATTTCCCTATATCTACATCCCTTATCGAATACGTGTTATAACTTCCATTTTATAGCCGAGATCAGAGCATCACACAGCTCAATCGTCAACCGACATTTCGCACTAATTTTAGGACCTAACTAATCTCGACCAAGCCCTAATTACTCGCCTTGAAACGGTGCATAACCACCCACAATTATGCCAAATCAATGGTTTAACCACTCTAATTGACACACTCCGTTCCAATCGACTCTTTTCCACTTTTCCCCAACCGAGCTAAACCCAGTACCAACCATTTCAAGGTCATTGTAGCCCCTTCGTGACCAAGAGTAGTCCTGTTCACAACTGCACCGTCGGCAATTCCTTGCCCATAGTCGTACCGCCGTTCACAACTTACTCACACTGTCTTTTACACTCAATTTCCAGTCGTATAACCAATCCTCGCTCACTCAGACCATTACAACTGACCTAACTCCACCCACAACCTCTCAAGCAGAATCTTACCGACCTCACAGTCGGTTCGATTCACCAGCACAACTCACAAGTCTTCTCCTCTCACTCACAGCCACACTATCAACTATCAACATGTTCACAGCCGACCCCTTACAATCACAACCACCTCCATCAGTTTAGATACCTAAATTTTTAACCACTTCGTTCAACCCATCACCCATCGATTCCTCCCCGCACAATAACAACAATTAGCAACCAACAACAGCCGGACAAAAGATAAATCACGCTTACCTGCTATTGTAATTATCACCGACTGCCAATCCCCAACACCGGCAGAAACCCTTCCCAAATTTCATCGTTCCCAAAAACAGACACTGCCCAAATCAAATTTCAAGTTTAGCACAGGAAACCACAGCAGCATCTTACTCTCGTTCAAGGTAAGGAGAACCAAGATCGATGCTTACCTTTCCCTGACCACCAACGGCAGGGGATGGCTTGGTTTGCCGGAAAACCCAATGACAATGTCGCTGCCCTAGTTTCCAGCCACTCCTAACCTTCTGGATCCCAGCCCGTCTGCGGAGGTCGTCCAAGCCGACGGTCGTCGCCTACCGCGAGGAAGAAGACTGGCGCTCGCAGAGAGGGAACAACCTAGCTTCAGAGAGATTGCGAGCGGGCAGGCTTTAGAAAAAAAACAGTGAGGAGAGGAGAGGGAGAGGCCGATTGCGGGTTGCTTTAGGAGAGAAGAGCGTGCTCCGGCCGGTGGAAAGGAAATCATCGAAGAAGGGAAGGAGTCAATGTTAGTAATATATGAGAGATGTCCTAAGGCAATCGCCTTATGTATGAACCATTTATATGATAAATGAAGATTCACTATTTGAGTATACATATTTTATGTATTTGATTGGATCTTAAACTCATTTACTGAATGTCCACGATACGATTCACAGCATGAGAGAATTTGTGATTGGATCACAACTAGTGAGTATCTCTACATGTGTAATTGTGATGTATCGGAATTATCCCTAGTCAATGAATTGATGGATTTGGACACCATCAATTCTGTCGAGACTAGCACGAGGTATACTCCTTGGTGTATCCAAGCAGCTGATTCTCACTGGCTGGAGACATAGTGATGTCCGGAGTTAATCGTGGATGCTAGTTATGGTAACTAGTTCATTGGAGTGACCAACCGTAAGACTTCATATGGTTTTCTGCATATATAGATATGTCAATGAAGTTCTTACTGTGGCTTAAGTGCGATGTTCCTTTGACTTGCGGTATTCAAGTCATCTTGATCATAGAGACTTATGCTTTGACATCTTAAGCAAACATCTCTAAGGAGATGTGGACCCGGGATGATTGGGTATAAGTCGAAGTGATCGAAGGTGTTTGAATAGCCTATAAAGGATTCACCACTCCTTGCGAGGAGATGTATACCTATGGCCTCTCGTCGGATTGTTACTAAAGTCTTTGGCCAAAGCATTACATGTTTAGAGTAAGGTACTCTTCGATACATGTGGAGTAACTAGAATCTGTAGGACGAGGAAATGATACTTGGGCTAGGTGTGACGTAGTCAGCCTAGTGGGGACTGACACAATAGACCATGTCTCAACCAAGTGGGTATAAGATGAGTGAAGGGAATGGGGCACGAATCATTCAAGCCATCAAGGGTTTCGTAAATAGTTCGATCAACCGTTGATCTTTTGGTTAATTGGGGATCATGATGTACTACTAGGTGCCACTCATGATCGCTCTATAATTAATGGTTAATTATAGACGGCCAACATAAACCGAGAACCTATTTGGTCACACGCACAACGAGTGTAATCCAAAGGATTTAAAACGAGCTTGAGAATGGGATTCTCAGACCGAGAAACTATGTTTGGTTGGACCAAACATAAAGCGAGCTTGAAATTGTTTCAGTCGCAATGGAAGCGTGGATGGGCAGTGTCTTATGAAGACATAATGGATGGACCAAAATGGTTTGGTTCTAATCCAATGGATAAGAATAAACCAAAGGGTTTGGTTTATTTTAAACGAATGAACCAAAAGTTGGTTCGGTTCGTTTTAACTTAAAATAAACCATCATGGTTTGGTTTATTTTAACTTATCTTAATGGAGCGGGTTAACGGGCTTTATGGATATGATCCATTAACCATTAAGAGAATTAGTTCTCTATAAAATAGGGATTAAACCCTAACCCTAAACCTAATCTAATTGTGGCCGCCCAACATCAAGAAGTTGCCGCCCACCCTTGTTGAAGGTTTTCGGCGCCAACTCAAAGAGCAGCCACCGCCCAGCTTGTGTGCAGCCGCCCAAGTCGTTGTCGGCGCCCAAGCTCCAGCCGGTGAACCTCCGTGACCCTCCGTGATCTCCTATAGGTTTGGCATCAAGGTGAGTTTTTCTCCCTTGTTTTGGCCGGCGCCTATCTCCTCCACCAAGCTGTCCAGTTTTCTGACAGCTTTTCTCCTCTCGCCGAGCGCCGCTTTGACGACGGTTAGTGCTCCGACAGCGCTAATATACCGGGATTTGATCTCCGGTAATCCTCTGAGGTGGAGGACGGGCGATTCACAATCGCTGACGAAATACCTCTCCGGAGAAGCAAGTCTTGAGGACTTGTTTTAGGTCCGAATTTGGATTCGGACCGTGATCATCTCTCGATCACGTCATCTTCAACACGAGGCTAGTAACCCGTACGAAGACGAAGCTCGTGGCTTGGCGAAGTCATCCCGAGGAGCTCGGCGTGGATACGGATAGAGACGATTCTTACGAGAATCGCCCGCTGATGCCGTTTCGCTACACGCCATACGGAAGGTATAACGTAGTTTAATTTCCTTTATTGCAATTTTAATTTACGGTTATGTCTACACTTGTTGTAATATGCATGCGTGTGTTGTGTGTGTTGTAATAAATATAGATTTATTATTTTTAATTGCTTCCGCTGTGCTCATGTTTACTAAACATGATCGAACACACACACGCCATGATAAAACCCAACAAAGGGTATCAGAGCCCAGGTTGTGTTTCGACATAATCGTAAAAATGGTTTTGCGATAGTCATAATGTATTTCTGGAAGTTTTCTAAATTTTGGAAATTTAGAAGTATTTATGGAATTTTTCAATTTTGGAAAGTCTAGAAGTATTTATGGAAATCTTCCACTTTTGGAAAGTTGGAAGTATTTATGGAAATTGATATTTTCCATAAATAAAATATTTGATTAGATTCGGGAAATTTGTTTCCTAATTTAATCTTGATTTGATTTGGGAAATCAAATCTTTAAAATATTTTATTTCCATAAGTAGTTTTGAAGATTTAGGAAATTGGTTTCCTAAATAGATTTTCCTTAATCAAATAATTCCATGAATAAAATATGTGATTAGATTTGGAAATTTGTTTCCTAATTTAATTATGATTTGATTTGGAGACTCAAATCTTAAACATATTTTATTTCCATAAATAGTTATGACATATAAGGAAATATTGTACATGACATAATTGTATGACATGTAATTGCATTATGCCATTGTCATGGTCGTGACATGTAGATGTATGCCATGTATGCCATGCCATGTAGATAATAGTTATTTGCATGCAAAGAGGATGAGACATAAAAACCTTTAAACAATATTAAAGCCTACACCTTCCATTAATATGGTTTGAACCAGAGTTCCGTTTCTTGTTTGGGTTGTTGGACTCTCTCCAAGCCCGGCTCGAACCCGAACATGTTCAAACCATGGAATAGTTTAATACTAATATGGTAAGAGTCAGAGGTCAATCGTTAGCTTTGGTTGTTGGACTCTCTCCAAGCTGGGCTAATTGGTTGAATGCGCTCTAACCATATTAAAACTATTCTTGATTCATGGGCTGGCTTTAACCTGGAGCATCGGCTTGTTGGACTCTCTCAAGGTCGATGTAAAGGGAGGTGAAGTTGCTATGCATATGATGCATACTTGTTAATGTGTTAACAACCCGATGTATGTGTGAACATTCAATTAGTTGATAGCACATTGTGATAGTTGCATATACGTGATATGCAATCGGTATAGTTGATACCTACCATCGAGTTATGAATGGCTTGTTGACTCTCTCCAAGGTTGTTCATAACTATGATGGATATCACCATTCGAGATGGACCTACAATCTCCAAGTGATTTTGGGGTTTTTGAAATTAAAATGAATGGGATTTATAAATGTATATTGATGCATTTTAAAATCATTTTCTCATATATGCTCGTTTGTATTTCTAGGTCAATAAATTGATCATGACGTCTTTGAATTTGCGCACTATTTTGGATTCAAACAAACTGACTGGGCCTAACTTCCTGGACTGGCTTAGAAACCTGAGAATTGTTCTCAAGGCGGAAAAGCTTGCATATGTCCTTGAAGAGCCTCTTCCTGACCGTCCTAAGGACGATGCAACCTGCAGACCAAATGTTGGTCTATCGTAAGCATGTGGCGATTCTCGAGCCGGGCGAGTTGCATCATGCTAGCGGCGATGGTACCTGAGCTGCAGAAGCAGCATGAGCATATGGATGCTAACACTATGGTCTTCCATCTTCATGAGTTGTTCGATGAGCAAGCGAGATCCGAAAGGTTCGAGGTCTCTAGGCTCCTCTTCACCACGAAGATGCAAGAAGGTTCGCTCAGAGTAGCTTTGTGCTAAAGATGAACGGGTACATCGAGCGGCTAGCTACCCTGGTTTTTGTGATGGATCATGAGTTAAGTATTGACTTAATTCTGCATTGTTTGCCCAAGAGTTTCTCGCAATTTGTGATGAACTATCGGATGAACAAATTGGAATCCACCATTCCCGAGCTCCTCAATATGCTGAAGACTGTGGAGCCTTCTGTGAAGCATGAGGAGAAGGCGGTTCATGATAGTTGATTCTCAAAGAAAGGTTCTAAGAGGAAGGCAAAAGAATGTAAGAAAGGAAAGAAAAAGGCAAAGAAGGCGGAACTCCAATAAAAGGGCACTTGCCATCACTTGTGGCAAGGAAGGCCACCGGGCGAAGAAATCGCAAGATTTATCTTGAGTCCATGAAGAAGAAGAAGCATCCGATGCCCCATCCTCTTCAGGTATCTTCGTTATTGATTGTCATTCTATTTCCTTAGACACTTGGGTATTGGATACTGGGTGTGGCTCACATATATGTAATGACATACAGGGGCTAAGGAATAGAAGAAGACTTGTCAAAGGGGAGTCAAATTTGCGAGTTGGCAATGGAGCAAAGGTTGCTGCGGTCGCCATCGGAACTTATTTGCTGAAGCTCCCTAGTGGACTAGTCTTGGAACTGGACAATTGCTATTATGTTCCTTCTCTAATAAAGAACATTGTTTCTATTTCGCTTAAATAGAAATGGTTTCCATTTAACGCTTAGTAACAATTGTTGTTATATAACTTTGAATGGCGACTTTATGGAACCGGAACTTGAGTAATGGCATTTATACGTTGGACGATCCAAAGGACATCTTCAATATCGGCGAGCAACACGCGTGCTCGAAAGGATAATCACATAGACTCCTATATGTGGCATTGTCGTCTTGGCCATATAAGCAAGAAACGCATGTCCGAATTACACCGATGTGGAATTCTGGAATCGTTTGAATTGGATTCATACGATACATGCGAATCATGCTTAAAAGGCAAGATGACCAAGTTACCTTTTACGGGAAAAGGTGAACGAGTGGGAGAGTTACTAGGTTTAGTACATACTGATGTGTGTGGACCTATGTCAACTCAAGCATTAGGAGGCTATAGCTACTTCATTACCTTCACCGATGATCACTCACGGTTTGGGTATGTGTTCTTGATGAAACACAAGTCTGAAGCCTTTGAAAGGTTCAAAGAATTCAGAAATGAAGTAGAGAAACAACATGACAAAAGTATTAAAATACTGATCGGATCGAGGTGGTGAATACTTAAGTCAAGAGTTTCTTGATTATCTAAGAGACAATGGCATATTGTCTCAATGGACTCCCTATACACCACAAAGATAATGGTGTATCCGAGAGGCGAATCGACCTTGTTGGACATGGTCGTCAATGATGAATCATGCAACTCTTCCCAAGTCCTTTTGGGGTTATGCACTTCAGCCAACTGTTTACTTGTTAAACAGAATGCCTACCAAGGTAGTCTCAACTACTCCATATGAGATATGGAATGGTAAGAAACCTCATGTATCTTACTTGAAGATATGGGGTTGTCCTGCTTATGTGAAGCTGATCAGACGTATAAACGATGCTAAGTCCGATAAATGTCTATTTATTGGATACCCTAAGGAAACAAGGGGTTACCAATTCTATCATCCTGGGACAAAAGGTGTTTGTTTCAAGGCATGCGTGTTTCTAGAGAAAGAGTTTCTCTTGCAAGAAAACAAGGGAGTGTCGCCGAGCTTGAGGAGGCTCGAGAGACTCAAATAGACATTGATGAGATACGGTGAAAGCACAACAAATGACAACTCATAGTGATGAGCACCTAATGGACCTATTGTAACACCACATCTTCGTAGATCCGGTAGAACACGCAATATTCCCGAGAGATATGGATTTCGTAAGTGAATCGAACGACGTGTTACTCATTGATGATGAGGAGCCTACCAGCTTATGAAGAAGTGCCGACAAGTTCAGAAAGGGATAAGTGGCTTGGTGCCATGAAGTCGGAAATGGATTCCATGTACGAAAACCAAGTTTGGAACTTGGTTGACCCACCTGAAGGCATAAAGCCTATAGGGTGCAAGTGGGTTTTCAAGAAGAAAACCGACATGGATGGTAATGTGATTACCTATAAGGCTAGATTGGTGGCGAAAGGATATCGTCAAAAACAAGGTGTTGATTGTGACGAAACCTATTCGCCTGTAGCTATGCTTAAATCCATTCGGATGCTCCTGGCCATAGCGGCTCATTATGATTATGAGATATGGCAAATGAATGTGAAAACAGCTTTCCTTAATGGAAACCTGCTCGAGGACGTGTATATGATACAACCTGAAGGTTTCACATCGGTTGATAAAACCAAGGTATGCAAATTGCGACGATCCATTTATGGATTGAAGCAAGCATCCAGGAGCTGGAATATCCGTTTTGATGAGACAATCAAAAAGTTTGATTTCTCACAAAATCCAGACGAACCTTGTGTGTACAAGAAGGCTAGTGGGAGTGCAGTCGTGTTCCTAGTATAGTATGTCGATGACATATTACTTATAGGAAACGATATGTCAATCTTACAGTCAGTTAAGGTTTGGTTATCCAAGACATTCTCCATGAAAGACCTGGGAGAAGCAACCTACATCCTCGGGATTAAGATCTATAGAGATAGATCGAAATGGTTGCTTGGTCTTTCGCAGTCTACATATATAGACCGAGTGCTAAAGAGGTTTAGCATGTCGGAATCCAAGAAAGGTTTCTTACCCATCAGGCATGGGGTACACCTTTCGAAGTCTATGTGTCCGCACACATAAGACGAGAGGATTTGCATGAGTAAGATTCCCTATGCATCCGCAATAGGATCTATCATGTATGCTATGTTATGTACGAGGCCCGATGTATCGTATGCTCTGAGTGTCACAAGCAGATACCAGTCTGATCCAGGAATGAATCATTGGGTGACTGTTAAGACGATCCTTAAGTACTTAAGAAGAACTAAGGATATGTTCCTAATATATGGAGAAGGGGACATGGTGATACGCGGGTATACAGATGCCAGCTTCCGCATGGACAAGGATGATTCCGTGTCTCACCGATACGCGTGTTCACCTTGAATGGGGCGCAGTTGAGTTGGAAAAGTTCCAAATCAGAGCGGATTCTACCACCGAGGAATATATTGCGGCAGGCACAAAGGAAGCGGTTTGGATCGAAGTTCGCTCATGAACTTGGTGTGATTCCGGCCATTGTTGAAGCAATACCGGTCATCTGCGACAACAATGGAGCAATTGAACAGCGAAGAGCCAAGGTCTCATCAACGATCCAAACATGTGCTTCGCCGCTATCATCTTATCGAGAGATCATCAAGAGGAACGAAATACAAATCGAGAAAATTCCCACTGAAAGGAACTTAGCGGATCCCTTGACTAAGGCATTACCTCAAAATAAGTTTGAGGGTCATGTTCGAGCTTATGGTATTGGATACCGTAGCGATTGGCATTATGCCAAGTCGGAGTCTGTTAGTAATATATGAGAGATGTCCTAAGGCAATCGCCTTATGTATGAACCATTTATATGATAAATGAAGATTCACTATTTGAGTATACATATTTTATGTATTTGATTGGATCTTAAACTCATTTACTGAATGTCCACGATACGATTCACAGCATGAGAGAATTTGTGATTGGATCACAACTAGTGAGTATCTCTACATGTGTAATTGTGATGTATCGGAATTATCCCTAGTCAATGAATTGATGGATTTGGACACCATCAATTCTGTCGAGACTAGCACGAGGTATACTCCTTGGTGTATCCAAGCAGCTGATTCTCACTGGCTGGAGACATAGTGATGTCCGGAGTTAATCGTGGATGCTAGTTATGGTAACTAGTTCATTGGAGTGACCAACCGTAAGACTTCATATGGTTTTCGCATATATAGATATGTCAATGAAGTTCTTCTTGTGGCTTAAGTGCGATGTTCCTTTGACTTGCGTATTCAAGTCATCTTGATCATAGAGACTTATGCTTTGACATCTTAAGCAAACATCTCTAAGGAGATGTGGACCCGGATGATTGGGTATAAGTCAAGTGATCGAAGGTGTTTGAATAGCCTATAAAGGATTCACCACTCCTTGCGAGGAGATGTATACCTATGGCCTCTCGTCGGATTGTTACTAAAGTCTTTGCCAAAGCATTACATGTTTAGAGTAAGGTACTCTTCGATACATGTGGAGTAACTAGAATCAGAGGACGAGGAAATGATACTTGGGCTAGGTGTGACGAGTCACCTAGTGGGACCGACACAATAGACCATGTCCTCAACCAAGTGGGTATAAGATGAGTGAAGGGAATGGGGCACGAATCATTCAAGCCATCAAGGGTTTCGTAAATAGTTCGGGATCAACTGTTGATCTTTCTTAATTGGGGATCATGATGTACTACTAGGTGCCACTCATGATCGCTCTATAATTAATGGTTAATTATAGACGGCCAACATAAACCGAGAACCTATTTGGTCACACGCACAACGAGTGTAATCCAAAGGATTTAAAACGAGCTTGAGAATGGGATTCTCAGACCGAGAGAAACTATGTTTGGTTGGACCAAACATAAAGCGAGCTTGAAATTGTTTCAGTCGCAATGGAAGCGTGGATGGGCAGTGTCTTATGAAGACATAATGGATGGACCAAAATGGTTTGGTTCTAATCCAATGGATAAGAATAAACCAAAGGGTTTGGTTTATTTTAAACGAATGAACCAAAAGTTGGTTCGGTTCGTTTTAACTTAAAATAAACCATCATGGTTTGGTTTATTTTAACTTATCTTAATGGAGCGGGTTAACGGGCTTTATGGATATGATCCATTAACCATTAAGAGAATTAGTTCTCTATAAAATAGGGATTAAACCCTAACCCTAAACCTAATCTAATTGTGGCCGCCCAACATCAAGAAGTTGCCGCCCACCCTTGTTGAAGGTTTTCGGCGCCAACTCAAAGAGCAGCCACCGCCCAGCTTGTGTGCAGCCGTCCAAGTCGTTGTCGGCGTCCAAGCTCCAGCCGGTGAACCTCCGGCGACCCTCCGGTGATCTCCTATAGGTTTGGCATCAAGGTGAGTTTTTCTCTCCTTGTTTTGGCCGGCGCCTATCTCCTCCACCAAGCTGTCCAGTTTTCTGGACAGCTTCTTCTCCTCTCGTCGGAGCGTCGTTTGGACGACGGTTAGTGCTCCGACAGCGGCTAACATACCGGGGATTTGATCTCCGGTAATCCTCTGAGGTGGAGGACGAAGGATTCGTCAATCGGTTGACGAATACCTCTCCGGAGAAGCAAGTCTTGAGGACTTGTTTTAGGTCCGAATTTGGATTCGGACCGTGATCATCTCTCGATCACGTCGTCTTCAACACGAGGCTAGTAACCCGTACGAAGACGAAGCTCGTGGCTTGGCGAAGTCATCCCGAGGAGCTCGGCGTGGATACGGATAGAGACGATTCTTACGAGAATCGTTCCGGTTGATGCCGTTCCCGCTACACGTCATACGGAAGGTATAACGTAGTTTAATTTCCTTTTATTGCAATTTTAATTTACGGTTATGTCTACACTTGTTGTAATAGCATGCGTGTGTTGTGTGTGTTGTAATAAATAGGAGTATTTATTATTTTATTGCTTCCGCTGTGCTCATGTTTACGAAACATGATCGAACACACACACGCCGCGGTGCCGGAAACCCAACAGTCATGAGAGGCGATCCGTGAGGAAGAAAAGGATGAGCTCGGTGAAGGAGGTTTGTCGCGAGGTGAAAGCATTAAAAAAGGGGCAGTAAATATCGCGACTGGGAAATGCTCGCAAGGATGAAGACTGCGTGCGTTAACGGGAGAAGAAGTGGATCAGGTTTTGAGGGTTAATGAGTTGGGTTTAATCCTATAAGACCCTTGATTAAATTAACCCTAGATCAATTTAACCCCAAGCTCCCTACAATTAAACCCATACGATTTAAATCTAGGTTAGGTCTAAGTAAATCCCTAACCAGGCATCACCAACCTATATATATATATATATATATATATATATATATATATATATATATATATATATATATATATATTTCCTATGGTATTTTACACCTACCATCATAGCTAAGAATAACTTGTTGGACTCACTCCAAGGTTATTCTTATCTATGTTGGATATCAACCCATTCGGAGATGGACCTATGATCTCCCGAATTAATTTTGAGGGTTTTTGATTTCGAAAAATGAATGAGATTTTATAAATGTATGTGGATGCATTTTAAATCATCTTTCTCATATATGCTCGATTTGTATTTCTAGGTTAATCTCTTGATCATGATGTCTTTGAATTTTTGCTCTATTTTGGATTCGAATAAATTAACTGGGCCAAACTTCTTGGACTGGCTTAAAAACTTGAGAATTGTTTTCAAGGCGAAAAAGATTGCGTATGTCCTTGAAGAGCCTCTTCCCACCCATCCTAGTGATGATGCAAGTTCGGACCAATTGTTGGCCCATCAAAAACATGTGAGTGATTCTGAACTTGTGAGTTGCATCATGCTAGTCGTGATGGTACCCGAGCTGCAGAAGCAGCATGAGAATATGGATGCTCATACTGTAGTCTTTCATCTCTATGAGTTGTTTGATGAGCAAGTGAGATTCGAAAGGTTCGAAGTCTCCAAGCTCCTCTTCACCTATGAGATGCAAGAAGGTTCATTTGTGGTACTGCTCAACATGCTAAAAACTGTGGAGCCTTCTGTGAAGCATGAGCAGAGGACGGTGTTATTAGTTGATTTCTTGAAGAAAGGTTTTAAGAGGAAGTCAAAGGAACAGCAGAAGGGGAAGAAGAAAAAGGCTAAAAAGGTAGAACCAGCTCAAAAGGGCACTTGCGATCATTGTGGCAAGGAGGGCTACTGGCGAAGAAACTACAAGATTTATCTTGAGTCCATGAAGAAGAAGAAGGCATCTGATGCCCCATCCTCTTCAGATATCTTTGTTATTGATTGTCATTCTATTTCCTTAGACACTTGGGTATTGGATACCGGGTGTGGTTCACATATATGTAATAACATACATGGGCTAAGGAATAGAAGAAAACTCGTCAAGGGAGAGTCAAGTTTACGTGTTGGGAATGGAGAAAAGGTTGCTGCACTTGCCATTGGAATGTATTTGTTGAAACTCCCTACAGGACTTGTCTTAGAACTGGACAATTGCTTTTATGTTCCTTCGTTGATAAAGAACATCATTTCTATTTCTTGTTTAAATAGAAATGAGTACCATTTAACTTTTAGTAACAATTGTTGTTACATAACTTTGAATGGCGTTCTTTAAGGGACTGGAACTTTAGGCAATGGTATTTATACATTGGACGTATCCAGTGACATTTTCAATATCAAAGTGAGCAATAAGCATGCTCGAAAAGATAATCAATTAGACTCCTACATGTGGTATTGTCGTCTTGGCCATGTGAGCAAGAAACGCATGTCCAAATTACACCGATGTGGAATTCTGGAATCATTTGAATTAGATTCATACGATACATGTGAATTGTACTTAAAAGACAATATAACTAAGTTACCTTTTACGGGAAAAGGTTAACCGGTGGGAGAGTTGCTTGGTCTAATACATACTGATGTATGTGGACCTATGTCAACTCAAGCTCTAGGAGGCTATAGCTACTTCATTACGTTCACCGATGATCACTCACAGTTTGGGTATGTGTTCTTGATGAAACACAAGTCTGAAGCCTTTGAAAGGTTCAAAGAATTCAGAAATGAAGTAGAGAAACAACTTGGCAAGAGTATTAAAATACTTCGATCGGATCAAGGTTGTGAATACTTGAGTCAAGAGTTTCTAGATTATCTAAGGGACAATGGTATATTGTCTCAATGGACTCCGTCGTATACACCATGGCTTAATGGTGTATCTGAGAGGCAAAATCGGACCTTGTTGGACATGGTCAGGTCAATGATGAATCACACGAATCTTCCCAAGTCCTTTTGGGTCTATGCACTTCAGACAGCTATTTACTTATTAAACAGAGTCCCGACCAAGGTAGTCTCTACTACTCCATATGAGATATGGGCTAGTAAGAAACCTCATTTATCTTATTTGAAGATATGGGATTGTTCTGCTTATGTGAAGTGGACTGTGCCAGACAAATTGGATGCTAAGTCTGATAAATGTCTATTTATTGGATACCCCAAGGAAACGAGGGGTTACCAATTCTATAATCCCTTGGAACAAAAGATGTTTGTTTCAAGGAATGTTGTATTTCTAGAGAAAGAGTTTCTCTTGCAAGAAAACAATGGGAGTTCCATTGAACTTGAGGAGGTTCAAGAGACTCCAGTAGACAATGAGGAGATACTTGGTCAAGCACCTCGACCGATGACTCATAGTGATGAGACATCGGCTGAACCTATTATGACACCACATCTTCATAGATCTAGTAGGACACACAATATTCCTGAGAGATATAAATTTCTCATAAATGAATCGAACGACGTGTTACTCATTGACGATGAGGAGCCTACCAATTATGAAGAAGTTTTGAAAAGTTCAGAAAGGGACAAATGACTTGAATCCATGAAGTCAGAAATGGATTCCATGTATGAAAATCAAATTAGGAACTTGGTGAACCCACGTGAAGGCATTAAGCCTATAGGGTGCAAGTGGGTTTTTAAGAAGAAAACCGACATGGATGGTAATGTGATTACCTTTAAGGCTAAATTAGTGGCGAAAGACTATCGTCAAAAACAAGGTGTTGATCATGACAAGACCTATTCACCGGTAGCTATGCTTAAATCCATTCGGATGCTCCTGGTCATAGCGACTCATTATGATTATGAGATATGACAGATAGATGTGAAAATAGCTTTCCTTAATGGAAACCTATTCGAGGACGTATATATGATACAACTTGAGGATTTCACATCGGTTGATAAAACCAAGGTATGCAAACTTCGTTGGTCCATTTATGGACTGAAGCAAGCATCTAGGAGCTGGAATATCCATTTTAATGAGACAATCAAAAGGTTTGATTTCTCACAAAATCCAGACGAACCCTTTGTGTACAAGAAGGTTAGTGGGAGTGCAGTTGTGTTCCTAGTGTTGTATGTCGATGATATATTACTTATAGGAAACGATATATCTGTCTTACAGTCAGTTACAATTTGGTTATCCAAAACATTCTCCATGAAAGACCTGGGAGAAGCGACCTACATCCTCGAGATCAAGATCTATAGAGATAGATCGAAACAACTGCTTGGTCTTTCGCAATCTACATATATAGACCAAGTGCTAAAGAGGTTTAGCATGTCAGAATCCAAGAAAGGTTTCCTTCCCATCAGGCATGGGATACACCTTTCGAAGTCTGTGTCCGCGCATAGAAGATGAGAGGATTTGCATGAGTAAGATTCCCTATGCATCCGCAATAGGATCTATCATGTATGCTATGTTATGTACGAGGCTGGATGTATCGTATGCTCTGAGTGTCACGAGCAAATATCAGTCTGATCCAGGAATGAATCATTGGGCGACTATTAAGACAATCCTTAAGTACTTAAGAAGAACTAAGGATATGTTCCTAATATATGGAGAAGGTGATATGGTAATACGCGGGTATACAGATGCCAGCTTTTAGACAGACAAGGATGATTCCAGGTCTCAGTCTGGTTACGTATTTATCTTAAATGGAGGCGCAATAAGTTGAAAAAGTTCCAAGCAAGGCACTGTAGCAGATTCTACCACTAAGGCAGAATGCATTGCAGCTTCCGAAGCAGCAAAGGAAGAGGTTTGGATCAAGAAGTTCGTCTCTAAACTTGATGTGGTCTCATCAATGATCCAAACATGTGCTTCGTCGCTATTATTTGATCAGAGAGATTATAATTAAGAAGGAAATACAAATCGAGAAGATTCTCACTGAAATGAACTTAGCGGACCCTTTTAACTAAGGCCTTACCTCAAAGTAAGTTTGAGGGTCATGTTAGAGATTATGGTATTAGATACCGTGGCGATTGGCATTAGGCCAAGTGGGAGTTTTTTAGTAATATATGAGAGGTGTCCTAAGGCAATCGCCTTATGGTTGTACCATTTATTTGATAAATGAAGATTCAGTATTTGAGTATACATGTTTTCATGTATTTGATTGGATCTTAAACTCATTTACTGAATGTCCATAATACAATTCACAGCATGAGAGAATTTGTGATTGGATCACAACTAGTGAGTATCTCTACATATGTAATTGTGATGTATTGGAATTATCCCTAATCGATGAATTGATGCATTCGGACGCCATCGATTCTGTTGAGACTAGCACGAGGTATACTCTTTGGTTTATGCAAGCAGTTGTTCCTCACTTGCTGGAGACATTGGGATGTCTGGAGTTAATCATGGATGCTAGTTATGATAACTAGTTCATTGGAGTGACCTGCTGTAAGACTTCATATGGTTCTCTGCATATATGGATATGTCAATGAAGTTCTTACAACAGCTTAAGTGCGATGTTCCTTCGACTTGCGATATTCAAGTCATCTTGGTCATGAAGACTTATGCTTTGACATCTTAAGCAAGCATCTCCGAGGAGATGTGGACTCAGGATGATTGGGTATAAGTCGAAGTGGCCGAAGGTGTTTGAATAGCCTACAAAGGATTCACCGCTCCTTGCGAGGAGATGTATACCCTATGGCCTCTCGTCGGATTGTTACTAAAGTCTTTGGCTAAAACATTACATGTTTAGAGTATGGTACTCTTGGATACATGTGCAGTAACTAGAATCCGGAGGACAAGGAAGTAATACTTGGGCTAGGTATGATGTAGTCAACCTAGTGGGGGCTGACACAATAGACCATGTCCTGAACCAAGTGGGTATAAGATGAGTGAAAAGAATGGGGCACGATTCATTGTAGCTACTGAAGGGTTTCCGAAATGGTTCTGGAATCAACGGTTGATTTTTTGGCAAATTAGGGATCATGATGTACTACTAGGTGCCACTCATGATCATTCTATAATTAATGGTTAATTATAGACAACCAACATAAACCGAGAACCTATTTGGTCACACGCACAACGAGTGTAATCCGAAGGATTTAAAATGAGTTTGAGAATAGGATTTTTAGATCGAGAGAGACTTGGTTTGGTTAGACCAAACAAAGAGCGAGTGTGAAATTGTTTCAGTCGCATCGAAAGCATGGATGGGTCAAGTATAATGAAGACATGATGGATGAACCAAATTGGTTTGGTTCTAATCCAATGGTGGAAAATAAACAAAAGGGGTTTTGTTTGTTTTAAACGAATGAAACGAAGTTGGTTCGGTTCGTTTTAACTTAAAATAGACTAATGCGGTTTGGTTTATTTTAACTTAAGTTATTAGAGCGGGTTAACGGGTTTTGGTTATAAACCAATAACCTTTAAGAGAACGTGTTCTCTATAAAAATACGGCTTAAGGGTTTTGTGGATATATATACAACTTTGCGTTGGAAAAGCCTAACCTCCTTTCCTTCTCCTCCTCTTCTCCTTGCTGCCGCCCAAGGTGTTGCTGCCCACCTTTGTGCCACCGCCGCCCAAAGGAGTTGTTGCCTTTCCTCGCCGTCGGCCATCCACTAGCCATTTACATCTCTTGGGCCACCCTCAGCCGCTGGCCAACCTCCCTTGGCTGCCGACGACCAAGGAGTAACTGGCCAAGCCTTTGGCCGGCCCCTTCTTCCTCCACAAGCTGTCCAGTTTGGACAGCTTGATCTCCTTCGTGTGGAGAGGATGTTTGGTCAGTGTTTTGTCCTCTGACAGTGGTCTACTTGCCGGGGATTGGATCTCTAGCAATTCTCATAGGTGGAGGGTTAAATTTTCATCAAACGGTTGACAAAAACCGCTTTCGACAAGCAAGTTTGTGAAACTCGTTTTGGTATCCAAATTTATTTTGGATTGTGATTGTCTCTCGGATCACATCGTCTTCGACTCGAGGCTAGTGACTTTTGTGAAGATGAGGCTCGTGGCTTTGTGAAGCTATACCGACAATACTCGGTGTGGATACAGATAGAGATGATTCTAGCAAAAGTCGCTACGGTTGATGTCATTCCTGTTACACGTGATCCGTTAAGTATACCTAGTATAAGTTTCCTTTTATTACAAAATTTTAAATAGCGATTATGTCTACACATGTTGTATCCTGCATGCATGTGATATGTGTGTTATAATAAAATTAGTTTATTACTTATTTTTGCTTCCATTGTGTGAATGTTTACGAAACGTGTTCGAACACACACTCGTCGCGGTGCCGGGGAAACCCAACATAGAGGTAAGCCTTGGAAATAGCAGTTTGTGGGAGAACTGTGAACCAAGTAAAAAACTTTGTGTTGTTGTCTCTGTTTGTTTATTTCCGCTATTTGTTTTCATCAAACGAGATCGATTTCCTGTAACTGTTGAAGAAACGACCATACACTATTCATCCCCCCCTTCTAGCGACGCCAACGGTCCTACAAGTGGTATCAAAGCCTGGTGCTCTTCTCCGGATTCACAATCGCAAGAGCAAGCTTGAATGGCGATGCAAGAAGGCTACAACACAAACAGACCTCCCTTCTTCGATGGAACCAATTTCTAATACTGGCGAAGCCGAATGGAGTACTATCTCATGACTGATATAGATATGTGGTTCTCCATGACTGAAGGCTTCACACCACCAATTGACGCAGAAGGTAGGATACTCGAATCTGTGCAGTGGACTGCCAAACAAAGATGCAAGGCACAAGCAAATGTCAAGGCCACCGTAACTTTGCAATGTGCCTTGATGAAGGACCAGCTCAACAAAATTGGTCCGTTCAGCAGCGCATGAGATCTCTAGAACAAATTGGTAGAACTCAATGAAGGAACAAGGGACTCAAGAATAGCGAAACGAGACCTCTACATGAACCAGATGTAGAATTTCACTATGAGGGATGGCAAGACTATTGGTAAACTGCACGGAAGGTTCAAGGAGCTGCTAAATGGTTTGTATTCGGTTGGAGAAGATTTAGAAAACCGAGACACTATCAGGTATGTTCTGAAATCCTTTCCCCAAAATGTTTTGTGGTCATCTATGGTAGATGCCTACAAAGTATCAAGGGATTTATCTACAGTAAAATTAGATGAATTATTTTATGAAATGGAACTGCATAAGCAAGCTAAAGAAAGGTATTGCGTTTATTACAGGTGAGCAATACAAGGAGGGCAAGAGCAAGGAGAACAAGAAGAAGGATAAGAAGAGGGAGTCATCTTCATCCTCATCTGAGACAAGCAGCGATAGTGATGATGAATCCTCATCTAGAGAGATAGCTAATTTCGTGAGAAGAATGATGAGGAGAAGTAGAAAATACAACAAGAAGGATGTGAAGAAAATGTTCGCAGACAAGAAGAAGGGTAAGACATCACATAAATTCAGAGGCAAATATGATGTCGTTTGTTTTGAATGTAACAGGAAGGGGCACATTAAAAGTGAGTGTCCTGACCTCACAAAGAAAGATGACAAGCCTAGGAAGAAGAAGGCATTGAGAGTGACATGGGATGAATCTTCTTCCAGCTCCGCAGAGGACGAAGTTAAGGGAAAAGGGACCAAGCACGCTACACTAATGGCCTTTAACAATTCAGATTCAGAGGGAGATGAAAGCCAGATAGGAACCTTACCGGAAGACACATCATCATCTGATGATGATGAGGTAACATCTCCTGAATTAGATAAGTTATATGAAACAATAGCATGTTTAACTAATGCTTTGAGTAGATCTAAAAATAAGGTTAAGGTGCTGAAATCTGAGGTGGAGGAACTTAGAAATTTTAATTCAATTTCTATAGAAAATAGGACTGATACTTCTCAAGTTGAACAACTTAGAGAAGAGAACAATTTCTTGAGAGCACAAGTTGATGATCTCAAATGCACACTTGAAAAATTCACAACAAGCTCTCAAACCCTTAACATGATCTTAGATGCCCAAAGGGTAGTCTATAACAAAGCTAGAATAGGGTATAAGTCAAAACAAAAAGGAGTTAGTTTCATGTCATTAATTAATAGAACTTATAGTGTTAAAGCTAAAGTAACTAAAGCATGGATTCCTAAACAATATGTTGTGAATGCTAATGGACCCAAAATATGGGTTCCAAAAGATCTTGTATTTCGTATTTGAATAGGTACCGATCGAGGGGGAGTGTTCGATGATATGGTTTGTGGATAGCGGATGCTCCAAGCACATGACCTGGGATTCTTCAAGGTTTGCTACAATTAAAAATAGAAGTAAAGGTACTGTTTCTTTTGGTAATAGTGGTAAACCAAAAGTCATAGGAGTAGGAGACATTTTTATTTTTAAACAATTTAGGGTTAAAAATGTTCTGCTAGTTAAAGGAATGGCTTTTAATTTGTTGAGTGTTAGTCAATTATGTGATGAAGGGTATAGAGTAGAATTTTATTCAACTCAATACTTAATTAAACATAATGAATCCAACACTATCATGTTAGTAGGGACTAGGAAGGAAAATATCTATCAAGTTCAGTTTAGTAGTGCTACTAACATGCATGTGAAGTGTCTTTTGTCCAAAGAAGATGACTCATGGCTATGGAATCGAAGACTTGCACATGTCAACCTGAAGAATATTAAGAGGTTGGCCAAGGAAGAGCTTGTGCAAGTGTTGGACTTTCCGAGCCGTAAAAACCGCTTTTTGCGTTGCGGAAACCCCGGAAGTCCGGCCACGGATCCGTGCGAAGATGTATTAAAACTAAAAACATGTATGTGTTTACTAAAAACCCTAGATCTACCTTAGATCTAGAAGGTGAGATCATTACCCTCGATGCTTACAACTTCCTTTCTTTGGTGAGAACAATTCTCAGGTTCCTGTACCAATCCAGGAAATTTGCTCCATTGAGCTTTTCCTTCTCAAGGACAGAATGCAGAGAGAGAGTGTTCGTGTTTGTCGACATAGTTATCTACAACATACAATGCAAAGAATTAATATCATATTCCTTTTTTATCATTTAATTAGGCCTTTAATCAAATGATGCTCCCACTGAATTATAGGAATTTTGTAGAATCGAGTTATGGATGTGGTCAAACCACATTACTAAATTCATACAAACTAGCTATAATTCTTGTGGGACAAGATCCACATCATACTAAGCCTTGAGTTAGCTTTGGCTAAATCGCTCAAGACTTAGTACAATCGGTGGGTAACACATTACCAATTACATCTCTATGCAACTCTTGTTTATAGGATCAAGACCCACATTTACAAAAGACCTTGAGTTAGCTTTGGCTAAATCGCCCAAGATTTAGTGTAAATGCGATCTTATCCTATCTTTCCAACGGTTGGAATATGCCTATAGTTCTACTCGATCCAATTGAGTTAACTAATTTTACTCAATCTAATTGAGCTTACTCTAACCCAAGCCGTGATAGGTGGGACCAAGATTGTCCCTCTGCACCCTACCAAGATAATATGCATTGCTATGCTTTGGCAGATTCAACAACTACAAATGATCGAGGTAGTGATGGGTATCAAGGACTTGGTAGGCATTTACGAGTTGATTCGATTAAGATCTAATCTAATCGTAATATGTATCATATACGCATTAAGGCCTTTATTATCCTATATTAGCATGCATCACATACATACAAGCATTATTCTAGCATGCATCATATACATACATGAAAAATATCCTAGCATGCATCATATACATACAAGCATTATTCTACTAGCATGCATCACATACATACAAGAAAAATCAAATATATATATATATATAGAGAATTTTGATCTCCTCCGCGATTGATCGCGCCTCCTCATGACAGCCGAGTCACCGCAGCCGTTCCGTCACGTCGCCGGACGGGCGCGATCGGCCGACTCATGCGCGGTCCGGCGGTGACCGGTTTCTGGCCGGTTAGCGGCCGGAATCCACCGCAAACTGACCGGAAATGACCGCTTCACGTGGACGGTAGTGGTGCGTGCCGGCCATAATCGGGCGGATTTACGGCCGGAATCGACGGACGGAAGCCGACTACAGCCCGTCCGTTTCGGCCGTAATTCGGTCGGAATCCGGCCCGCACGCGGCCGAAATTGGCCGCCCGATTCTGGCGGTCGATTTTGGCCGTTATTCGGCCCGCCGTGGCCGAATCGGCCGCCCGATTATCTCCGGACAGGCAGACGGTACGTCGGTCCGTCCCGACCTGTCAGGCGGCCGCCATTCGAATCGAATCGCGAAAAATCGCCACTAGAATCGGGCGGCGATTTGGCGCGTCTTGGCGGATTCGGCGAATCCGCGCCGGACGGACCGAGTCGGCTCCGGTCCGCCGCCCATTCGGTGGATCCGGCCCGATCGCCCGATCGGGCCGGCGATGGCGTGCCCGCATGCCGCGTGAAAGCGTCGCGTTCGGCCGGTTTACCGATTCCGGCCTTCAAGCCGGAAATCGGTCCTACCGGACAGCGTCTGAAGTCGGCCGTCGATCGCGCCCGTCCGTGGCCGGCGGATGGGCCACGGCAAGGCGGTGACGGGCGTGATGACTCGGTCGTCGCGGAGGAGGCGTGACGGTTGATGTGAGGAGATCGAAATTCTATATATATATATATATATATATATATATATATATATATATATATATATATATATATATATATATATATATATATATATATATATATATATATATATATATATAATTAACTGTGATGTGGTCATGGCCCTATTACGATCTTCTCAAGCCAATGAGAAAATCTTACGGTCAACCTAGGGCTAGCGGCTTCTTAATCGCTTCCTTTGACCGTCATGTGTCGTCGGTACCCTTCTCGTAACTTTGTCTACAAGTGGACTTTCCACTGCTCCATTTTGTACATTACAAATATGAAACTCGAGTTACATTCAAGTCTAAAACTATTTACAACTAGAATTTCAAAAGAAGAGGCACGACGCGCAGGTCACATACACTATACAACACGCACAACCATAAAAATGGCACGCAGGCCGTATTATGAATTACAACACATTAACGTCCAATCAAATTGGGGTTCTTGGGCCATGACAATTACAGAATTATACATAATTCTAAATTATGGATTTTTTAAAAAAAAATCTATAATTTTTCCTATTTTTTTTTCAATTTTATGAGTCACCTCTCCGTAACGGTTCCGCTAAGCGATTTCCGGGCGCGATCGCGGGACAAGGCCCCTTTCGGGGATAGGGGCAGCGCCTCTACTCGCAAAATAAACTTTGCGAGTGTCCCTACTATGATCTTACAGTGACTTGAGTCGCTGTCCCAAAAACCTAAAGCGAGAACTCGTCGTTTCGGAGAGTTTTTTCTCTGTGGTTGAAGCTGACAAGTGTCCCCACACTCGTTGCTTCGACTCTTCGAGAAAAATACCCAAAAATTCTATAAAAATAGGAAATTTACAGAAACATAAAATTCTGTAATTTTTATATCTAATACAAAAACTATAAAAATGAAACACATACATGCTTCGCACGTGGCTCTGATATCACTGTTGGACTTTCTGAGCCGCAAAAACCGCTTTTTGCGTTGCGGAAACCCCGAAAGTCCGGCCACGGATCTGTGCGAAGATGTATTAAAACTAAAAACATGTATGTGTTTACTAAAAACCCTAGATCTGCCTTAGATCTAGAAGGTGATATCATTACCCTCGATGCGACGTCCTTCGCAAATCCCGCTCGTCCAAAAGCTTCGTCAGAACTCAAGAGCGTCAAGTGCACACTCCTCTATTGGTATCCACACAAGCAATAGGTGGAGAAAAGCAATCTTGAGTGTGCTAGCACTCCTTAGATGCTCACGGCAAGATGAGGAAGAAGAGGGAGAGAGCTTGAGAGGATGATCCAAGGAAGAAGATGAAGTTGTGGTAACTCACACAAAAATGAATTTTTTTTCATCTAATGCCAATCAAGTGGCCGGCCACTTCATGGAGAGGGGGTTACATGCATGCATGTAACTCCAAGAGCCAATGTCTCTTGGTCTCCCTTATGAGGTGGCACCACTTGATAAGTCAATGATGATGTGGAGCATCATCATTGGCCGACCATGCCAAGTCATCATCATGACATGGCATTTGGTCAAGTCAAATTTGACCTTTCATCTTCCTCTCAAGTCAAGTCAAACTTGACCTCTTATCTCCCATGGTTGATCAAATCTAATCACTTGACTCAAGTCAATTTAATTTAATGAATCTTTATTCATTAATTTAAATTGATTTGATGAATCAAATCTAAATTAGACTCATTCAACACTTGAATCAAATTGAGTCCAACTCAATTAGTCTAATTAGGATTACTCTTAATCCAATTTGGTTCATCCCAAGAACCTAATCCTCATGGTTCATCATATTAACCTAATCTCCATCTAATTTCCCTTTGTGTGTGACCCTATAGGTTCTTGTAACATTGGCAATGTCCCTAAACCGATTTAGGAATATAAGCAATGAGCGGTATCTAGCAACACATCATTGCTACCCAAGTTACAAGAATGTTGAGCTCCAACATCACCTTTGTGACTACTAATTGTGACTCTCACAATATGTGACAATGTCCCTCTATCCTTGACATCTAGATTGACCAATCGAGGCATAGACCGTGTCATCCTCGACATCTATATCTTGAACTCCAAGTAGACTCACTCTAATCAAATGAGCTCAATATCTCATATTGACTCATTTGGGCATGGCCATGCACTTCGTGGTCTCACTCTATCAAGAATATCGATGTCACTCCCGTCATATAGGAGGGATAGATTCCATCTACATTACTCACATCCCTCTGCATAATTTGTTACATACCCAGTAATTGCCTTTATAGTCCACCCATTTACGGGTGACGTTTGACGAAGCCAAAGTATGCAACTCCTTATGTAGGGAACCATGGTGACTTCAGGTCTAAGGACTAATAGTCATACTAATAGCCACATGAGAAAGTATATGACACTCATATAATGATCCATGATACTTTCTCATGGCGGGTCATTCAGTATACATTCTTCAATGCATACCCATATGTCAACTTGATATCTCATATTCACGACTTGTGAGATCAAGTCATCGTGTTGACCTACATGCTAGTCTCTATGCATTAACATTGTCCCTAAATGTTAATACTTGACTATGAATGATTAAGAGTAGTGTTCTCTATATCATCTCATTATCGATTCAACCAATCTATTGATATAGATAAGAACCTACTACTCAAGGACATTATTATATTTAGTTATTTGGCACCAATACAAGTAAATATAATAACCATGCCTTTATAAATAAGAATATGATACAATAAAGTCCATACAACAATCATCACATGATTGGCTCTAGGGCTTTCACTAACAGCAAGGACTACCATTACTAAAGTACGAAAAGGACAAATTATGTGATGTGTGTCAAAAAGGTAGATAAATAAAAGCATCACACAAAAGCAAAAATTTTGTAAGTATGTTAAGTGCTTTAGATTTATTGCTTATGGATTTGTTTGATAGTAGCTCAACTAAATCCTTGAATGGTAGTAGATATTGCTTGGTAGTAGTAGATGGCTATACTAGATATACATGGACTTTCTTTCTCAAACATAAGGATCAAACGTTAGAAATTTTTATTTCCTTTTGTAGAATAATTGAGAATGAAAAAAATGCAACAATTAAAATAATTAGAAGCGATCATGGAGGAGAATTTGAAAACATGAAGTTTAAGGATTTTTGTTTAGAAAAAGGGTACAAACACGAATTTTCCACTCCTAGGACACCACAATAAAATGGTATGATAGAAAGGAAGAATAGAGTCTGACAAGAAGCTGCGAGGAGTATGCTAAATGAGTATGCTCTTCCTAGTTATTTGTGGGCTGAGGCGATTAATACTGCATGTTATGTTCAAAATAGAGTTTTGATACATAGATTCTTAAGAAAAATGCCTCATGAACTATGGTTTAGAAAACCACCAACAATCAAGCACCTTAGGGTATTTGGTTGCAAGGTGTTTATTTTAAATACTAAGGATCATCTAGGAAAATTCACCGCAAAAGCAGATGAAGGAATCCTTTTAGGATATTCCCTCATTAGTAAGGCTTATCGAGTTTATAACAAAAGAACGAATTTGGTTGAGGAATCGTCAAATGTAGTTTTTGAAGAATGTAAAGAGCAAATTGACTCTAAGGATAAGAGTGATGAAGTTGAGTTCGAACTCAAGAGATTGAGTTTGAATGGGAACACTAATGTAGGGGGAGTTAAATCTGATTTCGATAATGAAAAATCTAGTACAGAAGGGTCATCACTTGAGATTGTGTCAAATTGTGAGGTTCAAGAAACATCTCAAGTACCAAGATCCACTAGAACGGTTTCTAGTCATCCCCTAGACCAAGTTGTTGGAGACATCCATCATTGGGTGAGGACTAGATCATTCTTTAGGAACGAAGTGAATTAAGTAGCATTAATCTCTAAAATTGAACAAAAAGTAATTGATGAAGATTTGCTTGATCCGGACTGGATTATAGCAATGCAAGATGAATTGGGGCAATTTGAGAGAAGTCGTGTTTGGGATTTAGTCCCAAGACCTGATCAAGCTACCATAATAGGGACAAAATGGGTATTTAAAAATAAAATGAATGATAAGGGAGAAATAGTTAGAAATAAGGCTAGGTTAGTTGCCAAATGGTACAATCAAGTTGAGGGACTTGATTATGATGAAACTTATGCACCCATAGCTAGATTATAATCCATAAGACTTATGCTAGCATTTGCAGCATATAAAGGCTTCAAATTATATCAAATGGATGTGAAGTCGGTATTTTTAAATGGTTTTATAAAGGAGGAAGTCTATGTTGAACAATAGTCGATATTTGAAAATTCTGCATTTCCAAATCACGTGTTTAAGCTTAAGAAGGCTCTTTACGGGATGAAATAATCACCTAGTGCTTGGTACGAAAGGATGTCAACTTTTCTAGTTGAGAGGGGTTTTAGAAGAGGTCAAATTGATCCCACACTATTTTTGAAAAGAAGTGGCGAAGATATATTTGTAGCTCAGATTTATGTTGATGACATAATTTGTGGCTCAAACAAAAGGGATTACCTCAATGAATTCATAGAACACATGGAGAGTGAGTTTGAGATGAGTCTAGTAAGATAATTGACGTTTTTCCTTGGACTGCAAATTAAACAAACCAAAGAAGGAATTCATGTCTATCAATCAAAATATGCCATGGAATTGCTAAAAAGATTCAACATGGAAAATGTTAAGGAGGTTTTCACTCCAATGGCACAAAACACTCATTTAGATAGTGATGTAGATGGAAAACCTATTGATTTAAAGCTTTATAGGAGTGCCATAGGTAGTCTTTTATACCTCACAGCAAGTAGACCTAATATAGTATTTGTTGTAGGTATATGTGCATGATATCAATACTGTGCGAAAGAGTCTCATTGGGTCACCGTTAAAAGAATTATGAGATATCTTAAAGCAACCATGACAGTTGGATTGTGGTATCCCCGAACTGAGTCTTTTGATTTAGTAGGCTATACCGATTCAGATTATGCAGGATGCAAACTAGATAGGAAAAACACTAGCGAGGGTTGTCAATTTCTAGGTTCAGCATTAGTTAGTTGGTCGAGTCGAAAGCAACATTGTGTCACTCTCTCCACGACTGAAGCTGAGTACATAACCATGGGAGAGAGTGTATCGTAATTGTTATGGATGACTCACACCTTGGAAGATTATGGTTTTTCATATAGGAACGTGAAATTGCTTTGTGATAACATTAGCATGATAAACTTAACTAAAAACCCAGTCCATCATTCCAGGACCAAACATATTGAAGTAAGACATCATTTCATTAGGGATCATGTAGCAAAAGGAGACATCATACTCAATTATGTTGAGTCTAAGGCAAATCTTGCTGATATTTTCACAAAACCTCTTCTAGAAAATGAATTCAGTTATTTAAGAAGAGAATTAGGAATGTGTGTTGATGAGTAAAAACTCTCCATAATCATAAGAACTAATCCATAAGTACAAGAGAAATGGAAAAATAATTTGGGATACCTTGGGAGAACATCTCACACTAACCTTAGGAATAACCATGTTTGTGTATTGCTATAGAGGGGTGAGATGTTAGGAGCAACCCATTTACTCAAAATGCTTGTTATGATGCATCAACTTGAGTAATGAGGTTGAAAATAACACAAATCATTAAGTTGACCAATTATGGGGAAGACTGTTGGGATGTATACTGAAAAGTCTATCTTTTGTATGAACATCTTTATTTTGAAATAAGAATCACATGATCATTGTTTGCATATTTGTGGTTATGCATATTGTCTAATACATTACATTGTAGATAACATGGTGTGTGGTGTCACATGAGAGATCATGTTATCGACTTCTTGTAAAGTATAAGTAAAGGCTCACCACCAAGATGGCTTTGGACAAACCATTGGTATGGTTGTAGTGTGATTTGGTATTGGTTTGTCTTGACCATAGAATCACACTAGTACACTTTGTGTGTATTGAGCAGGACCGACTTAGAAGTGATTCGATTTATTGCTGACTACATAATCGAATTGGACCTCAGATATTATATTGTACATGCTCTTAATCCCGATATAATAACGGACACATATACTTAGTATTCATTTCTTTGATTTACCAATGAGTGAGATTTATAGATTAAATCGATAGGCTCGGTAAGTTGAGAAATGATATTATTTATATAGTGTGTCGTTGATTATAGGAGGAAACCATGTCCTATGTATTAGGATGATGATGTCCCCTTGAGGAGCTCATAAGGTTCATCATGTAAACGCTGCAGGTGGACTTGGTCCGGCATGATGATAAGGATGAGTGGTACTACTCATGGAGTTAGATGTTGATTAATTAATGGCCAGTAAATTAATTAATCGATGGACATTCGAGATCTTAAACACGAGGAGAAAAATGTATAAATAATATATGGAGCCCATATTAACTTATGTCAAATGTACTGCAACATCAGCATCAATCCATGCCAACTGCTTATGACATGATGCTCAATCTCAAAGAGCTTTTCAGACACAAGAATTGGGCTACTAGGCAAGAAGCCATGAGGAACTCGATGACGACCACCATGATCGAGGGAACACCCGTGAGGGATCATGTTTTCAAGATGATGGCTCATTTAAATGAGTTGGAAGTCCTTGGAGCTGAGATCGATGGGGAAACCCAGGTCGATATCATTCTCCAGTCTCTACCTAGGAGTTTTGAGCAGTTTCGCCTGAACTACAACATGAACAAGAGGTTGTATTCGTTGGCAGAGCTTCTGACAGAACTCCAGGCGGCAGAGAGGCTATTTCGTCAGAGTGCTCAGGCACAAGCCATGGTTGCCCAAAAGGTTTCTACTTCTAAGCCGAAAGGCAAGAAGAAGATGAAACAAACTGGGGCAAAGGCGGTGGGAGGAACTTAGGGAGGAGTAAGAAGTTAAAAGGCAAGTGCTTCACTTGTAAGCAGACTGGGAACTGGAAGAAGGACTGCCCCAACCGCAAGCATAACAAAGGTATATCTTTTGGTCTAGTCGTTAAAACATGTTTAGCGGTGTTATCTATTGGCACCTGGTGTGTAGATACGGGAGCCACTTATCATGTCTGCAATACTTTGTAGGAGTTCCAGGAAACCAGACGACTGGCTGAGGGGGAAATTACCGTATACTTGGGCGATGCCACGAAGGTGCAACTGTTGCAGTGGGAGATGTTTATTTATCTTTTGAGAAAAATAAAGTTTTGGTTCTTAAGAATTGCCTTTATGTACCTTTATTTAGAAAGAATTTAATTTTGGTTTCTAAATTGTTTATGGATGGATATTCTATTTCTTTTAATGACAGAGTTGTTATAAAAAGGAATAGGGAGATTATCTGTTCGGGTGCATTGATAGGAAATTTATACACACTTGAACCAAAAGCTCCCACGATGCAAATAGAAGTTAATAACTCATCTTCTAATTCCAATAAGAGAAAAGAACCTTCGAAGATGAACCAAATATATCTTTGGCATCTTAGGCTTGGTCATATTAACCTAAGTAGAATTCAAAGGTTGATAGTTGATGGACCTCTGGGTTCATTAGTGGTGGAAGATTTCCCAACCTGCGAATCTTGCTTGGAGGGTAAAATGACCAAAAGGCCTTTTAAGGCCAAGGGGTATAGAGTCAAAGATGTGTTAGAATTGGTTCATTCTGATTTGTGTGGCCCTATGTCTATCCAGGCTAGAGGTGGTTTTGAGTATTTCGTCTCTTTTATAGATGATTATTTGAGATATGGATACATTTACCTGATGCGCCGCAAGTCTGAATGCTTTGACAAGTTCAAAGAATTCAAGGATGATGCGGAGAAACATCAAGGTAAAAGTATCAAGACACTACGATCTGATCGTGGTGGTGAGTACCTCTTGGGAGAGTTTAGGAATTACTTATCAGAGGCTGGGATTCAATCCCAATTGTCTGCACCTGGCACACCCCAGCAGAATGGTGTAGAAGAGCGAAGGAATAGGACTCTTATAGAGATGGTTAGATCGATGATGAGTTATTCTGAGTTGCCAAATTCGTTCTGGGGATATGCTCTAGATACGACAGTGTATATTCTGAACTTGGCCCCATCTAAATCAGTGCCTTCTACTCCCACAGAATTGTGGACTGTGCAAAAGCCTAATCTAAGACATATTTGGATTTGGGGGAGTCCAACACATGTGCTGAAGGTAGATGTTGGTAAGTTGGAACCCTGTACAGAAGTGCGCATGTTCGTTGGCTATCCTAGAGGAATGAAAGGTGGTTTGTTTTATAGTCCTAGAGATCAGAGGGTGATCGTTAGCACGAACGCCAGATTTCTAGAGGAAGACTATGTGATGAACCACAAGCTCATGAGTAAGATTGTTCTGGAGGAATTAAAAGGGGAAGTCACTTTTTCAGTACCACCGGTATAAGAGGATATACCACAAGTCACTGCACCGCGTGTCACAGAGAATACACAGGTGATACCTCATCGTAGTGGGAGGGTTGTGAGACAGCCTGATAGATTCATGTTCTTGGAAGAATCTTCTGATTTGGTCCCTGGCGAACATGAACCTGATCCCTGGACATATGACGAGGTAATCCACGATAAAGATGTGGTATCTTGGAAAAGTGCAATGAATGCTGAGATTGAATCTATGGATTCAAATCAGGTCTGGGAGCTAGTAGAATCACCCGATGGTGTAAAAACCATTGGATGCAAGTGGATCTACAAAAGAAAGTGAGGAATAGATGGGAAGGTTGAGACCTTCAAAGCGAGGCTTGTTGCGAAGGGGTATACTCAGAAAGAGGGTATCGATTATGAGGAAACCTTTTCGTCGGTGGCCATGCTTAAGTCTATCCGAATTCTCTTATGCATAGCAGCTCATATGGATTATGAGGTGTGGCAGATGGATGTCAAGACAGCTTTCCTTAATGGAAGTCTTGAGGAAAACATCTATATGAAGCAACCAGAGGGATTCATTGCAAAGGGCAAAGAGCATCTTGTATGTAAGCTTAATCGGTCCATTTATGGATTGAAGCAAGCTTCGAGGTCTTGGAACATCCGCTTTGATGAGGTAATCTAGTCTTATGGATTTATTCAAAGTTCGGATGAGTCTTGTGTATACAAGAGATGTGACGGAAATGTAGTGGTATTTCTTGTATTATACGTAGATGACATTTTGTTAATTGAAAACAATGTCAAGGTGTTATCGGACGTAAGGGTATGGTTATCCAAACAGTTTGATATAAAGGTCTTGGGAGAAGTGGGACACATCCTTGGGATCAAGGTTATAAGGGATCGCAAGAAAAGGATGTTGTGCTTATCTCAAGCTTCATACATAGACACCATTATGGATCATTTTAGCATGCAGAACTCCAAGAAGGGTTTTCTACCTTTCAGGCAGGGAGTTCCTTTATCTAAGGAGATGTGTCCTAGAACATTTGAGGAGATAGAGGAGATGAAGGTGGTTCCTTATGCTTCGGCAGTAGGAAGCCTCATGTATGCGATGCTATGTACGAGACCAGATATCTGCTTTGCCGTGGCCATGGTCAGCAGATATCAGAGTAATCCAGGACAGGGACATTGGACTGCGGTAAAGCATATATTGAAGTACTTGAGAAGGACTAGGGATTATATGCTAGTTTACCAGGCAGACCAATTACTCCCTGTGGGTTATACAAATTCTGACTTCCAATCAGATAGGGATAAAAGTAAGTCTACCTCAGGTTTTGTGTTTACTTTGGGAGGTGGAGTCATTGTATGGAGAAGTGTCAAGCAGAAATGCGTGGCGGACTCTACCATAGAAGCTGAGTATGTGGCGGCCTCTGAGGCGGCAAAAGAAGTTGTGTGGCTCAGGAACTTCCTGATGGACTTGGATGTGATTCCTGGTTTGCCCAGAACTATCACAATTTATTGTGATAATAGTGGTGCAGTTGCAAACTCGAAGGAACCACGAGCCCATAAGGCGAAAAAACACATAAAGCGCAAGTACCACCTGATACGAGAAATCGTAAAGAGAGGAGAAGTTGTTGTGGCCAAGATTGCATCGGAGGATAACCTGGCAGATCCTTTCACTAAGGCCCTTCTGGCGAGAGCCTTTGATAGGCATGTGGAGGGAATGGGAATCAGATATATGGCAGTTTGAGGACAACATAGTCTTTTAGTATAAGTAGGAGATTGTTGGGATGTATACTGAAAAGTCTATCTTTTGTATGAACATCTTTATTTTGAAATAAGAATCACATGATCATTGTTTGCATATTTGTGGTTATGCATATTGTCTAATACATTACATTGAAGATAATATGGTGTGTGGTGTCACACGGGAGATCATGTTATCGGCTCCTTGTAAAGTATAAGTAAAGGCTCACAACCGAGATGGCTTTGGACAAACCATTGGTATGGTTGTAGTGTGATTTGGTATTGGTTTGTCTTGACCATAGAATCACACTAGTACACTTTGTGTGTATTGAGCAGGACCGACTTAGAGGTGATTTGATTTATTGCTGACTACATAATCGAATCGGACCTCAGATATTATATTGTACATGCTCTTAATCCCGATATAATAACGGGCATATATACTTAGTATTCATTTCTTTGATTTACCAATGAGCAAGATTTATAGATTAAATCGATAGGCTTGGTAAGTTGGGAAATGATATTATTTATATGGTGTGTCGTTGATTATAGGAAGAAACTGTGTCCTATATATTAGGATGATGATGTCCCCTTGAGGAGCTCATAAGGTTCATCATGTAAACCCTGCAGGTGGACTTGGTCCGGCATGATGATAAGGATGAGTGGTACTACTCATGGAGTTAGATGTTGATTAATTAATGGCCAGTAAATTAATTAATTGACGGACATTCGAGATCTTAAACACGGGGAGAAAAATATACAAATAATATATGGAGCCCATATTAACTTATGGGGGTTGGTGAGGGTAGATCAATGATAATCCTTTAGTAGATTGGATTATCATTAATAGATCGGACTTTATGTGGGCTTGATCCATTGGGTGGCTAAGATCCAACTCCTCCTCATAGTCCCTATTATAGCCTATTAATACCTCATAAAGCCTAGATCCAATGGATGAAAACAAAACTTTAGATCCAACGGTAGAGATTAAATCTCTAGATCCGACGGTTGAGATTAAATCTCTAGATCCGACGGTTGAGATTAAATCCCTAGAACCAATGGTGGAGATTAAAACAAGGCTTATCCCTAACTCTATAAAAGGAGGCTTTAGGGTGGGCGGCAAGGAGGAATTCCAATAGAGATAGGATTAGGGTTTGAGAGGCTTAGGGTTTGGAGGTGTTGGGCGGCCACAAATAAGGAAGTTTTTTCCTTTTCTTCTTCCTCTTCCTAGGTGGTCGGCGCCCATATCCTTCTCCCCTCCCTTGGCCGGCATCCAAAACATAATCCTTCTCCTCTCCTTGGCCGATGGAAACAAGGCTTAGGGTCTTCCCTTGGAGCTCTTGGCCGGCATCTATCTTCTTCATCCAATCCTTCTTGATCGGCCGCAAGCACCAAGCTTAGAGCTTGGTGGTTGGTTGAAAGAAGGAAAAGTGTTTTGTTTCTTATTCTTCCTCTTGTTTAGAGCGATCAAGGAAGGAAGATTGGTGATCTAGGAGCTTCGACTTTTGGTAGATCATCGCGCACACGACGTCCAAAAGGAGGAAGAAATACAATAGAAGATCGAGAGGTATATCGATTGTCTATTTTCTTTTGTAACATGTCTATAATTGTTTTTCAATTATATATGCATGTAGTATTCTGTTTTTATGGCTAAAATAACTTGGACCCCAAATATAAATACAAAAGGCGACGATCCGTACATCGTCTATTCCGCGGCTATTTGTAGAATAGAGGTTGGTGGCTTGAACAATAAGTTTGTTCAAGTGACTACTCTAAACGAATAGCACGATGATGAAACGGTTGCTTGGGTGATCTCTTTTGTCTAGGATTAAATTTTTTTAATCTGGGGACATAGATGGGATAGCCATGAATAAGCGACCGAGTTGAAGTGGGAAGCGAAGTTTCCTCCCTTCAAAGACAAGTTGGACATCCTAAACAAATGATAAAACTCAACTAAAATATGAAATTTTGGATTAATAGTCAAGGCATTTCAGTAATCGCCTCGACTTCTAGCTGTAGCAGTCAAATAGAATCGAGGCACACTCGACCAGCGCCTTGACTAGCACCCATCGGTAGTAGCCACTAGCGAACAAAATCAAGGCGCTCTCGACCAGCGCCTCGACTGGTGATAAAAAATTTAAGCATAGACTCGAGTCATCCTCGACCAGCGCTTCGACTGGTGATAAAAATTTAAGCACAGACTTGAGTCATCCTCGACCAGTGCTGTAACGCTCATAAAATTCCTAGCAATTTTACAGAAATTTTTGGCTTGATGATCATGGGCTTTATGTGGGCCTTTTCAAAAATAAAAGAAAATAAGCCAAAAAGGGGTGCAAGGCCTAAGAATTGAACCCCAAACCTCTAGAGATAGCCAAGCCTTATAGATGCACCCACTAACCAGAAGCCCAATAGGATTATATGATTAAGGAAAAGGGGGAAACTATAGATAAGTGGGACTAGGAGTAAATGAAGAGGCATGGAAAGGAAAAGAGGAACTTCTCTTCCTCCCCCCCCCCCTTTATAAAGAAGAGGGAAGATTGGATTTGGTCACTTCCACCCTTCTTCTTCTTCTCCTCACCGAATTCTAGCTCTTCTCCACCTTTGGCCGAATCTCCTCCAAGCAAGAGAAGGCTAGGGTTGGTTCTTCCTTAGGTTTTCCTTCCACCAAAAAGCAACGCGAAGGAAGTAAGTATCCCTCACCTGCATACGAGTAGCTCCGATTGCTATTTTTTTTTTGTAAAAGAAACCTACATGATATATTCGGCCAAGCCATGATTTAGGGTTCAATGAAGCTCTATGCTATGTTGTTTATAACTAGATGATGATGTTAGGGGTTAAAGGGGATTAGGACAAAAGCTAACCCTAATAACCACTAAGGCCTATTCGGCCAAGCCATGATTTAGGATTCAATGAAGCTCTATGCTATGTTGTTTATAACTAGATGATGATGTTAGGGGTTAAAGGGGATTAGGACAAAAGCTAACCCTAATAACCACTAAGGCCTATTCGGCCAAGCCATGATTTAGGGTTCAATGAAGCTCTATGCTATGTTGTTTATAACTAGATGATGATGTTAGGGGTTAAAGTGGATTAGGACAAAAGCTAACCCTAATAGCCACTAAAGACCCATTCGGCCACCCCTAGATATCTAAGACCCAATGAGGTTTCAATCCATGTTTTGTAGGGTTATGATGTTGTAGTCATGTTTAATGAATTAGGTTAAAAGTCTAAACCCTAAAAAGCCTTTAAGGGCCATTCGGCCACCTTTGGTCCTTTAGGTCACAATGAAGTTCATACCATGAAATTTATGGAATTTGTATGCCTATGTATGTTACTTGAATTAGGTTAAAAGTCTAAACCCTAAAAAGCCTATAAGGGCCATTCGGCCACCTTTGATCTCTTTAGGTTACAATGAAGTTCATACCATGAAGTATGTTATGCTATGTTAATGAAATAAGCTATGTTGTTATGAAATGAAGTATGCTATGCTATGTTAATGAAATGAAGCATGATGTGTATGAAATGAAGTATGCTATGCTATGTTAATGAAATAAGCTATGTTGTTATGAAATGAAGTATGCTATGCTATGTTAATGAAATGAAGCATGATGTGTTATGAAATGAAGTATGCTATGCTATGTTAATGAAATGAAGCATGATGTGTTATGAAATGAAGTATGCTATGCTATGTTAAAGAAATAAGCTATGTTGTAAAATAAGCATATAAGTATTTTACTTTCTGCATGGCTTGTACCAAGACCTTAACAAGGTCCAAGAAGGGATGGGCTCCTAAGATGCCCTAGGTCGATGGAATAAGACTCGGGCCTAGGATGGGCTTCTATGTATGATTGCCCCTAGGTCGATGGAATAAGATTCGGGCCTAGTACGGGATGGGCTCCAAGATGCCTTAGGTCGATGGAGTAAGACTCGGGCCTAGGATGGGCTTCTACGCTATGACGATTGCCCCTAGGTCGATGGAATAAGACTCGGGCCTAGGAACCTATTAGGTTCGAGACTTGCTACCTCGGGCCTATTTAGGGATGCGCGCTATGATAATGAAGAAGTGGTACAATGCCGGGCCCAAATATGTTGAGATCTATATTTACGTACCTAACATATATGTTTTCAAAAGCATCTTGCATATGTTTGCCTGTTAATGTTTAAGTTACGTGTTATGTTAGATGATATGCCATAATGTTTAAGTTACGTGTTATGTTAGATGATATGCCATAATGTTTAAGTTACATGTTATGCTAGATGATATGCCATAATGTTTAAGTTACGTGTTATGCTAGATGATATGCCATAATGTTTAAGTTACATGTTATGCTAGATGATATGCCATAATGTTTAAGTTACGTGTTATGTTAGATGATATGCCATAATGTTTAAGTTACATGTTATGTTAGATGATATGCCATAATGTTTAAGTTACGTGTTATGTTAGATGATATGCCATAATGTTTAAGTTACGTGTTATGTTAGATGATATGCCATAATGTTTAAGTTACATGTTATGCTAGATGATATGCCATAATGTTTAAGTTACATGTTATGTTAGATGATATGCCATAATGTTTAAGTTACGTGTTATGTTAGATGATATGCCATAATGTTTAAGTTACGTGTTATGTTAGATGATATGCCATAATGTTTAAGTTACGTGTTATGCTAGATGATATGCCATAATGTTTAAGTTACATGTTATGCTAGATGATATGCCATAATGTTTAAGTTACATGTTATGCTAGATGATATGCCATAATGTTTAAGTTACGTGTTATGTTAGATGATATGCCATAATGTTTAAGTTACATGTTATGCTAGATGATATGCCATAATGTTTACGCGTGTTATGTTAGATGATATGCCATAATGTTTTTACGTGTTATGTTAGATGATATGCCATAATGTTTAAGTTACATGTTATGCTAGATGATATGCCATAATGTTTAAGTTACGTGTTATGTTAGATGATATGCCATAATGTTTAAGTTACGTGTTATGCTAGATGATATGCCATAATGTTTAAGTTACATGTTATGTTAGATGATATGCCATAATGTTTAAGTTACGTGTTATGTTAGATGATATGCCATAATGTTTAAGTTACCTGTTATGTTAGATGATATGTCATGATGTATAAGTTACATGTTATGTTCGATGGTACGCTATGATGTTAGGTTACTAAGTTACATATGATGCATATTATCTTGATTAAGTATATGTATATATTTCATGTTATCGCTAAGTTAGGGATGATCCATGCTATATTATCTCATGTTACTTAAGCTAGTTAAGTTGATGATGCCATGAATGTTACATGATATATTGATTATATGTTATAAATGCTACAAGTCATGATTAATGATGATGTATGGTTTTTGTGAGTAGGACAGATCTTACTAAGCCTATGTGCTTATAGTTTATCTTTCCTCATCGCAGATAAGGGTAAGGGATGGATAAACTAAAGGGAGCAGGAGGGGTCAATGTGTGTGGTAGTGGCATGGTGGAGAAGATCCGTTAAGTCTACTTATACATGTATTGCCTATGATGATGATGTCTATGGATGTCTTTACTTATGTCTCCTATGACGATGATGTTATGAACCTACTAAGCCCTAAGTATCTATATCTATATATATGATGCATGCTTTATGTTGATAAGAAGTAAAGAAGAATGCTTTATGTTGATAAGAAGAAGTAAAGAAGAAGTAAGAAGAAGTATCTATGCATGCTATGCTATGAAACATACTCTATGTTAAGAAGAAGTGTTAATGCATATCTATGTTTAAAAGAAAAAAAAGTATTTAGGTCTTAAGTCTTCCGCTGTAAGAAATAAGAAATATATATATATAAAGTCTTCCGCTGTATGAAAGGTATGTACGGTCGCGTCACGCGCCCCCACAACCGCCAGTTAGGGTGCCCGAAGGGCGGGCGGGACCCGGTGGTATCAGAGCGGATCTGCCTTTCCACTACACACACATCAAGCTCCAAATCCTGCTGCTCCAAGTAAGAATTCTATGTCTATGCTTTAAATTTTGTTAATTTTTTTTTTTTTAATCATGCATGATATGAAATATCTTTAGATTATTTAGTTCATGTATAATATAAAATGCCTTTCCCTTATGCTTGATTCATGTATGGTAGGAAATGCTTCTAGCTTAAACATGCACGAAAATATGTATGATACCCTTATGATTGTTCATGTATGATATAAAATACCTTAAGCTTAAACTATGCATGAGAACATGAATGATGCCTTAAGCTTAAAATGACTTTATGTTAGCTTAGGTCTAAGTATGTGTAGGACAACGAACGGGAACTTATACTAGTTTTACCTTAATGTATGAAGATAAACATGTCTGGAAGACGCAGTAGTAGAACTGATGAGCTAGCACCCCCGCATGACCTTACACACATAGTCACAGAACTCCAACGACAAGTTACAGAACAACAACAAGTAATAACTACCCTAATGAATCAGCGAGGAAACCCTACTGCCCCACCAACGGGCCCCGGCCCGATGGTTCGACAAGAAGCTTACCTGATCCAGTGGTAGAGACTAAAGCCGAAAAATTTCTCTGGTACTGGTGAACCATGGGATGCCCAAGCCTTCAGAGGATCAAGCAAGAGGTCCTAGAGGGAAAGGACGACGGGTTCCGGATCTCTGATAGTGGAGTACTCTACCTCAGGGATCGCTTGTGTATTCCCGACAATCCAGAATTGCGGGAGGAGATATTTGAGGAAGCTCACAGAACTCCCTATGCGATGCATCCTGGAACCACCAAGATGTACCAAGACCTTAAACGAAAGTTCTGGTGGTTCGGAATGAAAAGAGATGTGGCTCAGTATGTCAGTACTTGCCTGACCTGCCAAAGGGTTAAGGCAGAGCACCAAAGACCTGGAGGAACACTGCTAGATCCAGATTCGAATGGAAATGGGAGGACATTTCTTTGGATTTCATCTCAGGATTGCCCACGACAACTAACTGTCTCGATGCTATATGGGTAATTGTATACAGATTGACTAAGTCCGCCCATGTCTTAGCAATCAAGATGACCTATTCGTGACTGAGCAACTGCCCGCTTATATGCTAGGAAATTATCAGGACTACATGGAATTCCTAAGACGCAGAGATGGTCGCTTTATCTCCCATTTCTGGGAATGCGTTCAGAAGGCCTTAGGCACAAAGCTATTGTTCAGTACTGCCTTCCATCCCCAGACGGACGGACAGACCGAAAGAGTAAATCAAGTACTGGAAGATATGTTAAGAGCCTGCGCCCTGGATTTCAAGGGTAGCTGGTGTCGATACTTATATTTGGCAGAATTCGCCTACAATAATAGCTACCAAGCTACTATTGGAATGGCACCTTACGAGGCTCTATACGGGAGGAAATGTAGATCTCCCATATGCTGGTACGAGGGTGGTGAAAAGAAGAGGATGGGACTCCAGACGGATTTCATCGACGACACCACCAGAGCTATACGGAACATCCGCCAGAGAATTGAAACTGCCCAAAGCCGACAAAAGAGCTATGCGGATAAGAGGCGTAGACCATTAGAATTCGAGGTTGGGGACCTAGTATTCCTCAAAGTGGCTCCCATGAAGGGAGTAATGAGGTTCGGAAGGAAGGGTAAACTGAGTCCACGTTACGTGGGACCGTATCCGATATCGCAGAGGATTGGCAATGTAGCTTACAAGCTAGAGCTGCCTCAAGAGATGTCGGCTATTCACAACGTGTTCCATGTCTCTGTGCTCAAGAAATGCATTTCCAGTACAGACCAAGTGATCGAGCCACAAACAGTACAAGTTCAAGAGGACCTAAGTATTGAAAGTCGGCCTATCCAAATACTAGACCGAGAAATCAAGAGGCTAAGGAACAAAGAGGTGCCCTTAGTAAAGGTCCTGTGGCAGAATCAACGGTACGAGGAAGCTACCTGGGAACGCGAGGAGGACATGAAGCAGAAGTACCCACAATTGTTCTAAGTTTCGAGGACGAAACTTTTTAAAGGTATGAAGGATTGTAACGCCCATAAAATTCCTAGCAATTTTACAGAAATTTTTGGCTTGATGATCATGGGCTTTATGTGGGCCTTTTCAAAAATAAAAGAAAATAAGCCAAAAAGGGGTGCAAGGCCTAAGAATTGAACCCCAAACCTCTAGAGATAGCCAAGCCTTATAGATGCACCCACTAACCAGAAGCCCAATAGGATTATATGATTAAGGAAAAGGGGGAAACTATAGATAAGTGGGACTAGGAGTAAATGAAGAGGCATGGAAAGGAAAAGAGGAACTTCTCTTCCTCCCCCCCCCCTTTATAAAGAAGAGGGAAGATTGGATTTGGTCACTTCCACCCTTCTTCTTCTTCTCCTCACCGAATTCTAGCTCTTCTCCACCTTTGGCCGAATCTCCTCCAAGCAAGAGAAGGCTAGGGTTGGTTCTTCCTTAGGTTTTCCTTCCACCAAAAAGCAGCCTTGAAGGAAGTAAGTATCCCTCACCTGCATACGAGTAGCTCCGATTGCTATTTTTTTTTTTTGTAAAAGAAACCTACATGATATATTCGGCCAAGCCATGATTTAGGGTTCAATGAAGCTCTATGCTATGTTGTTTATAACTAGATGATGATGTTAGGGGTTAAAGGGGATTAGGACAAAAGCTAACCCTAATAACCACTAAGGCCTATTCGGCCAAGCCATGATTTAGGATTCAATGAAGCTCTATGCTATGTTGTTTATAACTAGATGATGATGTTAGGGGTTAAAGGGGATTAGGACAAAAGCTAACCCTAATAACCACTAAGGCCTATTCGGTCAAGCCATGATTTAGGGTTCAATGAAGCTCTATGCTATGTTGTTTATAACTAGATGATGATGTTAGGGGTTAAAGTGGATTAGGACAAAAGCTAACCCTAATAGCCACTAAAGACCCATTCGGCCACCCCTAGATATCTAAGACCCAATGAGGTTTCAATCCATGTTTTGTAGGGTTATGATGTTGTAGTCATGTTTAATGAATTAGGTTAAAAGTCTAAACCCTAAAAAGCCTTTAAGGGCCATTCGGCCACCTTTGGTCCTTTAGGTCACAATGAAGTTCATACCATGAAATTTATGGAATTTGTATGCATATGTATGTTACTTGAATTAGGTTAAAAGTCTAAACCCTAAAAAGCCTTTGGGGCCATTCGCCACCTTTGGTCCTTTAGGTCACAATGAAGTTCATACCATGAAATTTATGGAATTTGTATGCCTATGTATGTTACTTGAATTAGGTTAAAGTCTAAACCCTAAAAAGCCTATAAGGGCCATTCGCCACCTTTGATCTCTTTAGGTTACAATGAAGTTCATACCATGAAGTATGCTATGCTATGTTAATGAAATAAGCTATGTTGTTATGAAATGAAGTATGCTATGCTATGTTAATGAAATGAAGCATGATGTGTATGAAATGAAGTATGCTATGCTATGTTAATGAAATAAGCTATGTTGTTATGAAATGAAGTATGCTATGCTATGTTAATGAAATGAAGCATGATGTGTTATGAAATGAAGTATGCTATGCTATGTTAATGAAATGAAGCATGATGTGTTATGAAATGAAGTATGCTATGCTATGTTAAAGAAATAAGTTATGTTGTAAAATAAGCATATAAGTATTTTACCTTCTGCATGGCTTGTACCAAGACCTTAACAAGGTCCAAGAAGGGATGGGCTCCTAAGATGCCCTAGGTCGATGGAATAAGACTAGGTCGATGGAATAAGATTCGGGCCTAGTACGGGATGGGCTCCAAGATGCCTTAGGTCGATGGAGTAAGACTCGGGCCTAGGATGGGCTTCTACGCTATGACGATTGCCCCTAGGTCGATGGAATAAGACTCGGGCCTAGGAACCTATTAGGTTCGAGACTTGCTACCTCGGGCCTATTTAGGGATGCGCGCTATGATAATGAAGAAGTGGTACAATGCCGGGCCCAAATATGTTGAGATCTATATTTACGTACCTAACATATATGTTTTCAAAAGCATCTTGCATATGTTTGCCTGTTAATGTTTAAGTTACGTGTTATGTTAGATGATATGCCATAATGTTTAAGTTACGTGTTATGTTAGATGATATGCCATAATGTTTAAGTTACATGTTATGCTAGATGATATGCCATAATGTTTAAGTTACGTGTTATGCTAGATGATATGCCATAATGTTTAAGTTACATGTTATGCTAGATGATATGCCATAATGTTTAAGTTACATGTTATGCTAGATGATATGCCATAATGTTTAAGTTACGTGTTATGTTAGATGATATGCCATAATGTTTAAGTTACGTGTTATGTTAGATGATATGCCATAATGTTTAAGTTACGTGTTATGTTAGATGATATGCCATAATGTTTAAGTTACGTGTTATGTTAGATGATATACCATAATGTTTAAGTTACGTGTTATGTTAGATGATATGCCATAATGTTTAAGTTACATGTTATGCTAGATGATATGCCATAATGTTTAAGTTACATGTTATGTTAGATGATATGCCATAATGTTTAAGTTACGTGTTATGTTAGATGATATGCCATAATGTTTAAGTTACGTGTTATGTTAGATGATATGACATAATGTTACGTGTTATGTTAGATGATATGCCATAATGTTTAAGTTACGTGTTATGCTAGATGATATGCCATAATGTTTAAGTTACATGTTATGCTAGATGATATGCCATAATGTTTAAGTTACATGTTATGTTAGATGATATGCCATAATGTTTAAGTTACGTGTTATGTTAGATGATATGCCATAATGTTTAAGTTACATGTTATGCTAGATGATATGCCATAATGTTTAAGTTACGTGTTATGTTAGATGATATGCCATAATGTTTAAGTTACGTGTTATGCTAGATGATATGTCATAATGTTTAAGTTACATGTTATGCTAGATGATATGTCATAATGTTTAAGTTACATGTTATGCTAGATGATATGCCATAATGTTTAAGTTACGTGTTATGTTAGATGATATGTCATAATGTTTAAGTTACGTGTTATGCTAGATGATATGCCATAATGTTTAAGTTACATGTTATGTTAAATGATATGCCATAATGTTTAAGTTACGTGTTTTGTTAGATGATATGCCATAATGTTTAAGTTACCTGTTATGTTAGATGATATGTCATGATGTATAAGTTACATGTTATGTTCGATGGTACGCTATGATGTTAGGTTACTAAGTTACATATGATGCATATTATGCTGATTAAGTATATGTATATATTTCATGTTATGCTGCTAAGTTAGGGATGATCCATGCTATATTATCTCATGTTACTTAAGCTACAAGTTAAGTTGATGATGCCATGAATGTTACATGATATATTGATTATATGTTATAAATGCTATAAGTCATGATTAATGATGATGTATGGTTTTTTGTGAGTAGGACAGGATCTTACTAAGCCTATGTGCTTATAGTTTATCTTTCCTCGTCTCAGAGATAAGGGTAAGGGATGGATAAACTAAAGGGAGCAGCAGGAGGGGTCAATGTGTGTGGTAGTGGTATGGTGGAGAAGATCCGTTAAGTCTACTTATACATGTATTGCCTATGATGATGATGTCTATGGATGTCTTTACTTATGTCTCCCTATGACGATGATGTTATGAACCTACTAAGCCCTAAGTATCTATATATATATATATGATGCATGCTTTATGTTGATAAGAAGAAGTAAAGAAGAATGCTTTATGTTGATAAGAAGTAAAGAAGAAGTAAGAAGAAGTATCTATGCATGCTATGCTATGAAACATACTCTATGTTAAGAAGAAGTGTTAATGCATATCTATGTTTAAAAGAAAAAAAAGTATTTAGGTCTTAAGTCTTCCGCTGTAAGAAATAAGAAATATATATATATAAAGTCTTCCGCTGTATGAAAGGTATGTACGGTCGCGTCACGCGCCGCCTCTCCGGACATTTAGGGTCCCGGAAGGGCGGGCCTGACAAGTGCCTCGACTAGACTATCAGTCGAGGTGCTCAACTTATCGGCTCGACTGCTTATCAAATGAGTTTATAAGGAAAACCTTTTTTCCTTGTCTCCCAAACCCAACTTCTCTATTTTTTCCCGTTGTGATTTCTCTTTCGACTTTCTGTCGATTTTGCCATCGCCGCTCAAAGTCTCCAGCCACATTCACGCCGCCTGAACCCTAGTCTACCTCTCTCAAACCCAAATTGACCTAGGGTAAGTCCTCTCGCTTCTCCTTCCATTTCTAGGTCAAAGCCCTAACCCTAATCACCGATTCTCCACAGCTAGGTTTCGCCGGGCATCTCTTCTCTCCTGAGAAATCTAGTGTTTGGGTTCGCCGAACAGAGGCTATGTCAACTCTGAGGTCTCCCTAGCTCTAACCCTCTTGAATAGATTCAACAACAATGGCACCGAACTATAAACCTCTTCCTTTGTCTTTCATTTTCTCATTTCATTTCATAGTTAGTGTTGGTCACTAATCATTTTTTTCCCATGTCATTCATCATTACGCATCATATCGCATTCATTCTACATTTTGAGCATTTTTTTTGCGTCTCTAGGAAAAAACGAAAAGGAGTCGAGAGTAGTAGAATGGAAACATTCAGGGAGAAACCGTCTACGAACTCCCGATTTCCTTCCGAACATCATCAGCATACATTCATGAACCATAAATTCAAGATGATGCCTACTCGCTCGTTGGATAAAGAGTTTTTCACTGGATATGCTCAAAATGTCATAGGTGTAATCAATTTTTATAGGCTTAGTAAATTAGTCTACTGTGATCATGATATTAATGTAGACTTAGTTACTGAGTTCTATAACAATCTACAACCTACAGGAGATAGGCTCATCTATAAAAATAGGGTATCCAGGAGGGATATCTCATTCACTCCTGATATTCTCAGGGCATTTCTAGACTGTAGAGAGTCAAGGTCAACTCTTGAATGCTATCCGAGCATTCAAGAACCCGTTGAGGGATACTCCATCAATGTCATCATGAGTATTTCTTTAAAAAACCACGACAATCCGATCTTAATCTATTTCTAGCCATGGCACTAGTTGCCCCTGAAAATGTCTTATATAAAGTCATTGTAGGTTGCATCCTTCCCATTGTCACTAGGGGGCAAGCTAAAGTCAGACCCCATCATTTACTCACCCTACATCTCTTAAGGAATCGTCTTAACTTCAACGTTGCTTTCAACATTTTTCTCTGCATTGTCCACTTCACAGTTCCTATCCAAAAGAAAATCTACATGCCTTTTGGACATATCATCACCTTTTGGCTAGAATCCATAAGCATCAACACAAGCAGGGGTAAGATTAAGCAAATGACGGACTTCGATTTCATGAAATGATGAAATTTTTCACTGGCCGACATGTCTCAAGTACATAATAGTGTTGAGTAGGCCGATGGACACTAGGCTAGTGAGAGGTGGGATATGGGAGTAGAAGAAGAAGAAGAAGAAGAAGCATCTCTAGCCCTAGCTAACGAACCTTATTCTTCCATGTATGAGCAGCTAGAGAGCCTACACCGCAATTATGATGAGTTTGTGGAGTCAGTTGATACAAAGTACAAGGATATCTGTATGACGATTGATACTAGATTTGAGGAGCTTCAAACCAGAATAGATACGCGGTTCTCAGAAGTTTCTACCCAACAACAAGAGATTCTCAGTCTCCTACGTTCCTTGTCAACTGATTCATCAGGTCCATCTTCACCGACCGTGTAGTTTTGGCATGTTTTGTGTGTGTAACAAAACCGTTAGAATTCTGGAATAGTATCAAAATTTGAGGACTTCTATGAAATGGACATGTTAATAAAATTCAGGTGTATTTACAGTTGTGTTAAATGTTGTTTTAGATGTGAATAGACTTCTATGAATCTGTGGAAAAATGTTGGATGTTGGATGTTGAATGTCTACAATTTTGTTTCACTGATGAATATGGGTTTGATAGTTCTTTTTAGTTGTCTATGTGTGTTTAAACGTTGTTAACAGGTTTTATCACAACTACTTTTAGGAGAAACTCTGTCAATTTTTTTTTCATTTTCTATGCCTTTCAATATATATTTGTACGATTGATATCTACATTGTTGAAATACATTGTTCGTGCATTGGATAACTAAGGGTAAGAATTCAGGGGGAGGATACTATAGATTCTCTTTTTGTGTGTTTGCCAAAGGGGGAGAGATAAGTTTAAGTTTAAGGTGGGAGGTGGAAATACTTAAACCTTTAAGTCCTGGAAGTTCTAAAATTCATGGCAAATCATTCTGAAATTCATGACAAAACTATTACAAATTCCCTTTGGTAAATTCTGAAATGTGTTGCAAGTCTATACCTTATTTGAATATGACATGAAAATACTATTACACATCTTGATTTGATGAAGTTCTAAAATATTGAAAATTCTATACAATTTTGAGAATATTATATTATAATTCCATCACCTAAACTTAAACCATATTGTCAAACATCAAAAAGGGGGAGATTGTTGGTGCAAACCTACAATCAGGCTCAAATGATGTTTTGGTGTTTGACAAGGGTTTAAGTCAAGATGATAATTATGTGTTATCTCATGTGGTTGGTTGAGATGTATTTTCAGGGAGTTCCTTGTAGGTCGAGGACTGGATGCAAGGTAGTGAAGACCCAGATGAGGAGTCCTAGCAAGTGAAGACCTGGACAAGGAGTCTTGGCATGAAGACTCGGATGAGGAGTCCTGGCATGAAGACCCAGACGAGGAGTCCTGGCATGAAGACCCGGACAAGGAGTCCTGGCATGAAGACCCGGACGAGGAGTCCTAGTATGAAGATCCGGACGAGGAGTCCTGGCAAGTGAAGACCCGGACGAGGAGTCCTGGCATGAAGACCCAGACGAGGGGTCTTGGCATGAAGACCCGGACGAGAAGTCTTGGCGGATGAAGACTCGGAAGCGATTATTGGCACAGAAGACCTATGAACAGTGATTCATAGACATTAGGTAAAGGGTACAGGGTAGACCCTATCTTAGGCATGGTTTCAGCTCTAGACAAGTTGAAATGGTCAAGGGTCAAGGTAGTAGTCGAGGCAACACCTCGACTGATTACCTCATCAGTCGAGGCGGCGCCTCGACTGGAAATTGCTACTCTGGATGAGTGCTTAGCTGAGCTCAGGAATGGTTTGACTTACCCAGTCGAGGTGGCATCTTGACTGGGGCTTCTTTCAAACGAACATAAGCAAGATGCAGTTGGTTGCCACCTCGACTGCAGAGTGAACTCATATCAGTCGAGGCAGCACCTCAACTGGTGCTTGGTTCAATCGAACAGATGCAAGGCACTGTCGACTGCAAGCTCGATTGGAGTAGCTTAACTTAAGCAGAAATCCATAATAGTCGAGGCACCGCCTCGACTATTGCTCTATTCGATTGAAACAGAAGTGAGGTAGACTCGACTGGAAACTCGACTAAGGTTTCCAGTCGAGGCGTTGATCCATCGCCTCGAGTGGACCTATGTTACAACAGATAGATAATTCAAAATTAAGGAGGAAAATTTACCGTTGGAACCCTAATCAAGTGACAATCGAGGCGCCAGTCGAGGCGACTCGACTGTGTGGGCCAAAAAATCCTTAATCGGGCTCGATTTAAAAGACTTCTTTGGCTCTTTTCTTCCATTACTTGATATTACTATCCACGAAAAACCTTCAAGCGTTTCTCCAGTGATTTTTCCTTGATCCTCTAAGTTCTAAACATCCTCAAAGGCAATCAAAGGAGTGGAGAGAAGAAGCCCTATTTCATACTGCATACTCTGTAATCATTCTCTTCTCAATCTCTTTTAGTTGTAAGTTCTTGTGTAATCTCTGTAAATGTGTATTAAGAGGTTTCTCCACCTTCGGAGTTTTTCCGTGAAGGAGAAAGATTAGAGGTAGGGCTTGGACGTAGTAGTTTGTGGGAGAACTGTGAACCAAGTAAAAAATTGTGTTGTTGTTGTCTCTATTTGTTTATTTCCGCTATTTGTTTTCGTCGAACGAGATTGATTTCCTGTAACTATTGAAGAAACGACCATACGCTATTCATCCCCCCTTCTAGCGATGCCAACGGTCCTACAATAATTTTTTTAAAAAAATAATTGTGAAAAAGCTTAAGTACTTAAAAATGTTTTGAGAAGCTTGAGTATGTATTTTGAAATGCTTATATAGTTTGTAAAGCTAATATACTTAAGCAATTTCATACACTTAGCTTTTATCTTAAACCATTCTTGCATATTTTGAAAGTTAATACTTTGAACTCACTTTTGTGAAATTCTCAAATCTTGAATTTTGGCATTTGAAAGATAATAATATTTTGATGTATGCCAAAGGGAGAGAGAGAGAGAGGTTTAAAGTTAGTATTAAAGAGAGAAGTAAAATTTAAAGTTAATACACATACTTGATAAGAATGCATTTCATGACCTGCATATGGACTTAAACTTGAAATAACTTGAACTTGATGCGCTCGAACATTTCATGACTTCATTGCATATGAATATGTGTTAAACTTGATGCATTGCAAATTGATTCGCCTAACTTTAATCAATGTGTTTTTGTACATCAAAAAAGGCGAGATTATTAATGCAAGGAGAATCACTCTATGTATGAATCATAGTTAAAGTTAGGAATTACTTGTGTTTTAGTATGTGTGTTAAGTGTACAGATTTAACAGGAAAGTCTTAGTAGGTCAGGCTGACTAGATACTAGGCAAAGTATTGAAAGTTTTAGTAGAGTGTGTTGACTGGATATTAGGAAGAAGACTTGATAGATCAGGAGGACCAGACACTAGATAGAAATTCCATATGGGTCAAGAGACTGGACAATCGACATGAAGTCCAGCTGGGTTGGGATATTGGACAACAGGCGCGAAGTCCTGGTGGGTCAGATCAAATGTCAAGTATGGTCCGACTTGACAACCGATAGGTAAGCCTCGAGTGAAGAAGTGAGGTTGAGTCCTCTATAGGGAGACAAGGTAGGCGTCGATCCGACGAATAGTCCACATGGAACTAAGAAGTTAAGATTGGGCAGTATTACTATTGTCATTTCAAATTATACAGTATATTCTGACTAATCTCGGTTTGTAGGTTTCCAATCGACTGGGATATTTCCAGTCGACTCAGACCCAATTCAATCAACTGGATACCTAGTTGGCAACACGAGTTGGTGATCGACTGGAGATCTGGTGATTGAGATGGCAAGAATTCCAGTCGACCAGAAAGGTCAAGTCGACTGGGATAGATAATTTCTCGAACTATGCAAGAGCGGAGCAAGACGACCTAGAGTTAATTGGACTGGATCAGGTCCAGTCGACTAGAAAGGCAGAAGTACCAAATCGATGGGCTGATTTGGAATCGATTGAAGGGTGTTCTAGTCGACTGGAAGAGACTTATAAAAGAAATGGAGGACTAGCTCAAAATAATAACAATCTTACAATGTCTAAGTGTTGTCACCATCATCCCTGATCCACAAAAGCTTCGACGTCCAGTCCAGTCAATTGGAAAGGCAGAAGTACCAAATCGATGGGTTGATTTGGAATTGACTAAAGGGTGTTCCAATTGATTGGAAGAGACTTATAAAAGAAATGGAGGACTAGCTCCAAAGAATAACAATCTTACAATGTCGAAGTGTTGTCGCCATCATCCCTGGTCCATAAAATCTTCGACATGCCGACCTCTTGCAAGTCCGACGCTCTAAGCTACCTCTTCATCTCTAAAAGTGTCGGTATAATAATTGCTTATTGCTTTCACTTACTTTTACTTCATTTCAAGAGGATAGGTGACTTATACCTAATCCTCTATTCTTTGTAAAAAGTGAAACCCTTCGAGATTGAGAGTTCTCGATTCAGAGGGAATTTAGTGGATTGCCCATCGAGGTGACTCTCGGAGAGTCACGAGCCTTGGAGTAGCAACCTAGCTAAGGTTTTGAATTAAGTAAAAAAAATCTGATGCAATTTATTATATTTTATTTACATTTCCTCTACATACTCTTATATTTCAAAACAAAAGAATAGTTTTCAGAACTTTAAAAAGAAAATTTTTATATTCCAAGATTCACCCCACTCTCTTGGGAACTCGCAATCCTACAATGACTTCCCTTGTGACCTTGGCATTTCTAGACTTATGGTTTGTTCCATAGTTAAATGGAACATTGTGGTAGGATTGTGTTGATTCCTTGGACTTTGGTTTGTAGCCCAAATCTTTCTTGTCCTTAGATAGGTCTTGCCTCCTAAGACCTAAACCTTGCCCATTTGACTCTAGAAACATGTTTTCCATTCTCCTGAGGGTCTTTTCCATTTTGTCAAGCTCATACCTTAAATCTTGATTCTCTACTTTTAATATCTCAATTTTTTATTGTCCATTATACCTTTGGACATTCTTCTTCCTCCTAGGCATATGTCTATTTTTCTTGGGGTTAAAGCTTAGGTTGTCTACTTTCCTATCCTTAGGTAGTGTGGTTCTTGAGATAATAATTCTAGAGTTGTCCTTAGGCAAATTATCATGTTTAGCACCTGAATAATAGATCTTATCACTAGCATGCTTCTTATGATAAATAGCAAGTAAATTATTATTGACATGCTTCATGTTATCATTAATAATTGTAATTACATTATTAAATGATACCTTGCGATTGCCTTAGGAGCTCCCCCTACATTTAAGCTCTTCTCCAGCATGTCCTTCCTAGGGTGACTCCTCCTCAGACATTGGCTTCTATAGGACCCTTTTGTTGGCATCGAAAGCACACTATGTGCTCCTTTCTCTTACATGTCTGGATTCCAACCTCCTTTGGCTTTTCCTTCCCCTTCGACACTACTTGACCCTTTATCTTGATTTTACTCGAACACTTGCTCTTGTAGTGTCCTCTTTCTCTGCACTCAAAGCATACAATATGATTTTTATTTTTAATAATTATGCTTGAGTTACCTTCTTGGATGGTTGTAGGAGAATCCGAAGATGATTCTCCATTGCTCCCGGAGGTAGAGGTTTCCTTTTGCTCTTGCTCCGGTGTTGGTTGTCTCTCCTCCACCTCAATCCTACAAGTGGAGGCTTCTTCAAACTCTTCTTCCTCGGATGTTGAGCATCTCTCAACCTCCGATTCTTCAAGCCCTTGAGAGGATGTGCATTCTTTCTCTTCAGATGTTGAGTATCTCTCAACTTCCAAGTTTTCATGAGCTTAAGATGAAGAACACTCTTTCTTGGACTCCTTCTTATCTTATGTTGGTGAGGGTTTTTCGTGGAGCTTGATCAATTTGCTTCATATCTCCTTTGCATCATAGAATTATCCTAGGCATACAACAAATCCTTAGGAATTGATTTAACTAAAATTAAAGCTACCTTTTCATTTATCTTGAATTTTTGAATTTGCTCTTAAGTCCACTTCTTCTTCTTGAGGAGTCTTCCCTTCTTGTCCGTTGGAGCTTCGAACCCCTCTGTTAGGATGAACCACTCTTCGATGTTCATTTAAAAGAACATCTCCAACCTTGATTTCCATTGACTGAACCCTCCTAGCCATTAAGGAGGTGAGAACCTTGTGTTGAGTCCAAATTTGCTCCCAACCTCCAATGCCCTCTAACTTGAGCTCCCTCAGCGATCAGTCCGTAGAAGAGCAACCTTGCTTTGATATCACTTTTGGAACTGTAGTACGCTAGAGGGTGAATAGTGATTTGCTTGATGTCGTGCTTCGTTCGCATGTTCTTGTCTACAAAGCATTAGCACAGTAGAATATAAGATAGAAACAACCAAAATACAAGAACACATGCACTGTACGGTATTTTACATGGTCCGAAACTCAAGTTCCTACTCCACGGTAGCACTCTAGTGATCCACACTCACTAACACTTTCTCCTTTTCAGAATGATATCGGATGTGGAGAAATCTCTTACAATGAACTTAAACAGTAAGAATAACAACCAAATACAAATACAAATAAAATGTGGAAACAAAAGAAACACTTTTTACACAAGTTGCTTTTGATCGCTTATAGATTTGGTTACTGTGGAACTCTCTTGAAGGTTTAGAATGCAACAACACTTCCCCTTTAAAGTTTCTACAAGCTTCGTGTCAGGTTGATTTCTAACCATTACCACTCAACGGTAATTTCGTCAGTTGAGGCGCCGCCTTAACTGAGCCCTAGTCGAGGCGCTAGTCGAGTGCACCTTGCTTTTGACCTGCCGATGCCAAGCCTCCGATCAACTACGGGTCTAAGCTACTATTTCTCACATCGCGAGCCACCCTTCAAACTTCGAGCATAGGCGATAATACTCTACTCTAACAGTCGACTTCTCCATCGGAACACTGTTTCTCACTCAGTCCTGAGCACCTTTCGGTTTCCCGACTACCAGCGGCCAATCAACTGCCTTTCTATAGTAGTCAACTATCGAGCACCATGTTTGTTTTCCGAGCCACACAGTGTCGAGCATCAAGTCTAAAATCTGAGCCCCACAATGGGAGTCGACCACACTGGACCAATCGACTAGGCAAATCCTCCAGTCGACTATCGCACCTCAAATATGAGATTTAACCAAAGTATGATCTCCTCATACTTGATGCTCACTTTTAGTCTAGACCTAAGCCTTCTAGCCACTTCCATTAGCCTCCTGCCTCTAGGATCCATCCGAGCCCTCCATGACTCGTTCATTCTTGTGCTAGACTTCAAGTGCTTCCATCAGCCTAGTCATGCTATTGGGTCTCCATTGCCAAGAAGGCGCAGCTCCGGGACTTCAATTGCCAAGAGGTCATGCCCCCGGGACTTCCATTGCCAAGGTTCCATCCTTAGAGTTTTTCTTTTCCAAGTATCCATATTTGGACTTTCCTCGCTTTTCTAGCATCCGGTCAACCGTGACCTGCTAGGACTTCCACTTCCAAGCTCGATCTCCCTGATCAACCGGGTCTTCCCTTGCCTAGTCATCCGATCACTCTTGACCTACCAAGATTTCACTCTCCTCATGTCAGGTGTCCGGTCAACCTTAATCGACCTAGACTTCCCTTACCAACTTTCAGCTGGACTTTTTGGCACCAAGTGTTAATCACCCTTGACCGACTTGGATTTCTCCCTTGTCAACTCTCAATTGGACTTTCCATACTCAACTTTCATATGACTACGGTTGTCCCATACCATCCCGTAGTTATATTATCCTCAATACTCAAATCTCATTGTCAAACATCAAAATCCTACTAGAGTCCCACTCGAACTTGGTCAATCGTGACCTGGGTCAATTGCACCAACATTCCTCATATTTGCTTGAGTCTTTCATTTTGTAGCATGGTAGACTAAGATATGTTAGCTAAGATTTATTGTGTAGATTAATTAATATGCAAAGTATACTCACATCCAAATTAATCTGAAACACAAGTGTAAGACTTGTGTAGAAGCAAAAATAACAAGGTCATCTTTTCAATAAGTTAAAATAAGATATGAACCACTTGATCTAATCTACATAGACATGTGTGACCTAAAATGGATACTGGCATGCGAAAAAATAAATACGTCATCACGTTTATGAATAATGACATAAAATTCTATTATGTATATCTTCTCAAACATAAGGATGAAACTATAGAGAAATTTATTCTCTATAAAAAATAAGATTAAGAATCATCTTAATAAGAAGACTAAGTTGGTGTGAAGTGATTGAGACAGTGAATATGTATCATAGTTCACTGAGTTTTGTATTGAACGTGGGATTAGCTACGAAATAATAACTCCCTATACTACTCATCAAAATAATATTGTTGAAAGTAAGAATGAATAATCTTCTATTGATCTCTGGATTGCTAGAGAATTTATAGAAAAAACTATACTAATAGCTAATTACCCTTTAAATAAGGTCCCCAATAAGAAAATAGAGAAGAGCTCTTATGAGATATGGAATGGAATAAAATTACCCTATAAATACTTACAAGTGTGGAGGTATTTTACAAAGGTTTTGATTCCTAATTCAAAAAGGATTAAGATATGATCAAATATTATTGATTTCATATTCATAGGATATGTATATAATAGTGTCAACTGGTTTATTGTGCATGAGTCTCAAATACCATAGATACACAAGAATTATATAATTGAATAAAAAATATCTCATTTTTTTAAGATGTGTTTCCATATAAGTTTTGAGAGAAAGCAAGTTCCTCAAAAAAAAATTGAAATAAAGATGAAGAAGAAATTGAACTAGTTGAGGTTGAGCTCAGATAGGGCAAAAGATCTCATGTAAAAAAAATCCTCTGTATTAGATTTTCTCACTTTCATATTAGAAAGTGAACCACAAAGTTATTTAGAAGTACTAATATCTTCTAAGGAATCTCATTGGAAGGAGACAATTACATTTCAGATCAATTCGATTTTGCAAAATCGTACCTAGGAACTTGTGAACCTTCCTCCATACCTAGGAACTTGTGAACCTTCCTCCATGAAGTAAACCACTAGGTTGCAATTTCATATATTTTCAAGATTGATAAATGCAAGGCTAGATTAGTAATTAAGAGTTATCGACAATGTGAAGGTTTTTCTTATTTTGATATGTATGCTCTAGTGTAACTTCCATCAAAATATTATTAGCATTTATCATTCTATAAAATTTGAATGTATATCAAATAGATGTAAAAAAATCATTTTTCTAAATGGAGATTTAGAAGAAGAAATTTACATAGAGCAATCTAAAGAGTTTTCTATTCCAAGATAGCAAAATAAGACATGAAAAGTTTGACAATGCTATGAAGAAAAGTGGATTTAACATTAGCGGAAGTGATAAATGTGTCTATGATAAAAATAAAAAAAAAAGATAGCTATGTAAACTCATGTCTTTACATGGATGACATACTTATCATTATAAGTAATAATAAGATAATTAAATTTGCTAAGAAGATGTTGAACACAAGATTCAACATGAAGTGCATGAGTCTTGTTGATGTGATTTTAGAAATTAAGATTTTTTAGAACATCAAAATGAATAGTTCTGTGTTAGTCATATTACATGGACAAGATTCTTAATAAATTCAATGAAGATGATACAACATTAGCATGAACTCGAATAGATGTAAGTCTACATCTATTAAAAAATCAAGAAAAAAAAATTTCTGAATTATAGTACTTAATAGTAATTGAAAATTAGATGTACTCGATGAGTTATACATGACGAGGCTTAGTCTATGTAGTAAGTAAATTGAGTAGATTTACGAGTAATCCCAACACTGAAAATGGATAACAAGAGTACTAAGATAATTTATATATACATATGATTATGAACTACACTTTACAAAATATTCAACTGTAATCGAAGGATACATCGATGCAAATTAAATATCTAACATAAAAGACTCAAAGTCTATAAGTAGATATGTATTCACTTTAGAATGTGTAGTGGTTTCATAAAAATCTTTTAAGTAAACTATAATAATTAGATGCACAATGAAATTTGAATTTATAGTCATTGATATGTATGGTGAAGAGGTTGAATGACTATGACAATTTTTAAAAGATATTCCAAAATGGACAAAACTTGTGCCAACAATTTGCATACACTGTGATAGTCAATTGATGATTGGACAGACATAGAGTCATCTATATAATGGTAAGTCTAGATATATGCATTATAAATATAATATCATTAGACAACTAGCTTCAACTAGGGTTATCACTGTTGACTATGTAAAGTTAAAGGATAATCTAACGGATCTTCTAACCAAATGGTTAAATAGAGAGTTAGTTGCAAGCTCATCATGAGGAATAGAATTGATGCATGTGAAATAAGTTGGTGCAAAAGAAACTTAACCTATGCTGACTACCAATCCCAAAAATTAGATTAATTTAAGATAATCTAACAGCACCAACAAAGAAAGATCACTATGGGAGAATTATCCAATAGACCAGTGATACTCATTAAGGATAGAGGTTAAGCCTAAGGCTTTTAATGATCCATATGCTTGCGAACGAAGTAATGTGAGTTACTTTTAATTAAGAAATCACCTATATGAAAGAGTAGGATCAGTTTGAAGAGAATTGAAAGACACGATTCTTATCCCTCTCACAGGATCATGTGTTCATGATCAAGAACGAACACGCCCATGAAAACTGAGTTGTATCAGGGAGAGCCCTAGATGAGATGTGTCAATGATTGTATGAATGGTAGAATAATTTTTTTAAAAAAATGTGGAACTACCACATTAGCGGCCCCCCACCACTACCCCTACGTGTGAGGGGGGTAAATCAGGAGGCCAAGAGTCATGCGAGTCTTTAGCATTTATCACAACCCCAAGAATCAACTTCTTGCCCTTTTGAACCTTAACATGGCTGCGCTAGCCATCTAGAATAGCCCTAGGGGCTAATTGTAGAAAAATTTAAAGACATCATGTCTACTAGTCAATCAATGAGCAAACATATTTTCATAAAGAAAGGTTTTAAGGGTAAAATCTACTTATCCTATACATTACTAAACTATTGAAATTTATCGCATACTCTTTGTTTATTCATGTGATAAATTATTGAAAGTTTGAATGGAAAAGAGTAGAAAGGATAAAGGAGCTTAGTCTCACATTGATAAGTGGGGGCAAATTAGTTTATTTATATTGATTCACAACATCTATGGTTGTGAATATATATAGCTGAAAGGCTCTTTCTCACTGTTAGGTCCGATAAAATTCACATATCTTCACAATAATATAATATTGTCCATTTTGAGCCTAAATTCTCATAGATTTATTTTTGAACTTTATCCAAAAGGGCTCATAGTAATGGAGATATCTTTGCATCTTATAAGCTCATGGTCCTTTTCATATATTTTTAATGTGTAACTTTGATTGTACTCCCAACAATCCTCTCCTCAAACAAATGACCACATCGGACCTCCCCCCTCAAGCTCATCCATCCTTGAAGAACTTTCTCTACTTGATGTTTGATCCTCAATCCAACAAGTCTTCCTGTCAATTGTTCGGTCCTTCTGACTCAATTGAACTTTATGCCTTGTGTCTGTCCTACTAGGTCTTTCTGCTAGTTAATCGATCCTCCTAATCTGACTGGACTTTTTGCCTAGTGTCCAACCAACCAAGTCTTCCTACCAGTTATTTAATCCTCCTGACCCAATTAAACTTTTTGCTTGATATTTGGTTCTCTTTATCTGGACATGGAAGCCCTCACTTCCTTCATTCAAGGTTACTATTACACCCACATAGCTCGACTTAGACCATGACTTTGATATCAATTGTTGGGCTCCATGAAATTCATATATCTCCACAATGGTATGCTATTATCCATTTGAGCCCAAGCCCTCATGGATTTATTTTTGGACTTTACCTAAAAGATTTCATACCAATAGAGATATCTTTTTATTTTATAAGTTCATGATATTTTTCATGTATTTTCAATGTGGGACTTTAATTATATTCTCAATATTCATGTGCACCTTCAAGGGCGAGTGCAAACTAAGGCCTAGATTGCACTGAACCTAGATGACTTATGTGCAAGCATGGTCTGTGTGCATTGAATGTCGAACTAGTCGAGGCAAAAATTGCCTAAGTGAATCAACAAATGATTTTGCCAACATGAATTTCTTTTTTTTTCATTGTCTACTCAATTGAATAGTGGACTCATTAATTTTTTGAATCTGTAATGTAATGGTTGAAAATTATTGTCGAATTCATAACCGATTGAGTATTGACGATATCAATTGCATGAGTTACGACTCGACGATTGGTTGGCCATTTAATTTAGCTAATGTTCAAAGCTCCTATAAAAGGAGGCTACGATCTCGGACAGAAGAAAATATAACATAGACGAGCTCTCCATCCAACTTCACTCTCCCACATTATCTTTCTCTCTGCTAAGTAATTCACTCAATAGTTCTTCTGTGATAGCATCAATTGTAGGCTCAATCCGCTGTGAATAATCCATACTTAGTTGTATACATGGTCCTATCATTGTATCCTATGAAATAGACATCCACTGTAACTTTGAAGTACCGTCAGTGAAGACGAATATGTTGGATCAAAAAGCACACTAGAGGGAGGGTGAATAGCGAGCTAGAAAAACTTTTCTTTTCGTTCAATAAAACTTAAATGCAACAGAAAGTAAAAGAAAAAAAAATAAATAAATGCTTTATTTTTACTTGGTTCACAACCCAATGGTTGCTACTCTAAGATCCCGCGATCCTTGACTGTGTACAAAGGGGCAATCTACTATAGATTCTCCTCCTCGTTGGAGGTAGGAGACAACGATCATAAAAACCGAGAGACAAAACTCATCTCATTACGATGAAAACTCCAATTATAAATTAAACTGAATAAGAAACAAACTAATACTGTCAACGAATATGAATCTGAGATGAAGAGCTTGTCATCAGCGTGTTGGCATCATAGTGTCATCGTCGAAGCATAGCGTTGTTGGAGCACTTGGGAGCAAAGAATTAATGATCTTTGGGTTCAAGTCTTCCCCTCCTTTTATAGACTTGTGCCTTGGAATAAGTCTAGATCCAGATTCTCAATTTGTGGAACTTATCACGAGGTGGCACCTTATCTTATCGTGAAGTGGCGACGTCAAACGTTATCCTTTTTTACCTTGCGTATTTGGCTGATTTATCGCCATCAATCGACTGACATCAGTCGACTGCCAATATCCAACAATCGACTGTCATTCTAGTCACTTCCCTGCATCAAAGAGTTAGCATAGAATACGGTAAATATGACAGTTCCTTACCGTCCGATCTCAACCTAGACCTTCCACTGGAAGTCTTAGTCGGATTACCACCTACGATTGTCCCCATACAGAGGACACAACCTTACCACTACTCCCGTGCTTACCTTTGGTCCTTTATGACTTGACACTTTGCTTCCGATCTTACACCTAGGTTCTTTGACTCCCATGAAGTTCTCCTAGTGTCATCCGACCACCACGGTTTCTCGACTCAAGATTCTCCGGGTGTCGCTGACCTTCAACTAAGCTTAAACACTTCCTGCACACTTAGTTCAGCTCATGAGATGACAATAAGACCTTAACTTTGACTCTTTACCATAATCAAAATCTAGGTTCGATTATCTGGTGCCCCTGCACCAACAAAATATATTTTAAGAAAATTGTGTCAAACATAGGTTTCTACATCTCTATTCACTCGACTGCTCAAGAGACTCGGTAGCTCGACTACTTGGGCAACTCGACAACTCAACCACTCGAGTGACTCGGATGACTCAGCTAGCTCAACCATTCAACCAGCTCGAGTACTCAACACTCGGCCAACTCAATCATTCAGTTAGCTCGGCACTTCAACACTTAGTAACTCAGCTAGCTCAGTCACTTATCCATCTTGGGTATTAAGCCAATTTGGGTACTCAATCACTCGATCACCGTCACACTCACTGACTGTAACTCATTTAGTTCAGGTATTATGTCAGCTCGGGTACTCAACACTCAACAACTCAAATAGCTCAACACTTAGTAATTCGGTCACTCAGCCAAGAAGGGTGTCATCTTAAGATAAATCTGAATTTATTTTCAATAAATATTTAAACTCAAATTATCTTTATAACTCCGATAAATAATTTTCAAAATTAAATCAACTAACTATCACATGACCATTGTTGCTTTAATAAAATCATAGTAACCCTTAGGTATATTGTGTTTCGCCATTAATTAGTACAATATTTTCAAGTCGTTTCAGGATGAATAAAGGTTCTAGTCCACCTCAAAGACAAAGGAAAAAAATTGTACTATTTCTATTTCTTAGTTCTAGCAAAAAGCGATTATGTTCGCTCCCAGCACTCCTCACCATCTGTCCTTTAGTGATGGTGAAGAGAGGTAAATTTTGGGGTTGGGGGGGGGGGGGGGGAGGCTATGTCCTTCGACCTGTTGATCAAAAATAGTGGAGGACTTCTGAGCTCGGATGAGGATTTTAGATCTCATACTGAGAATTGACCCTTGCCCATTCTAGCAACATATGCATTGCTCTAGCCAATAGATCATCCCGAGGGGGCATTTCTTATTCCTTAGTAGTTGAACCAATGATGTGTAATATGATATGCGTTGGAACTAGTATGACTTGTGTTGTTGGCACGATGATAAAATTTGTGTCAAATTCTAGAAAGGCTCAATACAATGTAGTTGTGCTTATGTTTTAGAGATTTATGGCCCATCTTGAAGTAGTGCATGGATTCATGTGTTGTAGATGAAATAGATGACTAGAAGTGTACTTCAGCACATTTGCCCACCTTTCCAAGGGGCATATTATGATAGGGGGTGATTAAGTAAAAATTGTTGGAATCATATGGTATCTGCAGGCTATGTCACACACAACTCTAATACCACTGTTGGTGCACCATGGCATTCAAATGCTATGTCATACATAGTTTAGACACCATGGTTGATGCATGCAAATCTAGCATTTGTGTGTTGCGTTTATACACTCCTATGTGCAGCGAAAATTAAATTTTATTTATGATTTAACACTTAAATCAAAGGAGTGTTCATATGGATTTTCTAAACAAACATAGGCATAATCTTTTATCTAAACATGCAATACTATCTAACCCATCAAATAAGATCTTAAATGCATGACAAAGATAAATTATCATGTGATTGAACATTTAATGTCAATCTAATCATTTTATTTAGAAATGTTAAACTATCTAGAACTAACATGCTAGATCATTTAAGTACAGTCTAAATAAAACTATTATAATATGTATCAATATACATATATGAAACAATTTCATAAGTAAAGATTCATACCTTCCAAACTATCTTTGGTTGAGGATTTAGATCTTGTACTTCCTCCGTGTTTCTTTCGTCTAATCCAGTCCATGATCGGAAACCCTTTTCCAACGTATGACCGCACTAGAGATCAAGTGTCATTTATCATCAAGACAATCAAGGTGTATTCATCAACCACGAGGGATATGTTGCCTAATCTTCCCTTTACAAGGGACTACCCAAAATCCCTCAACAAGGGGCTTTCCTTACAAAAACTTTGCAAGGTTATGGGAGGCAACAATAAGAAGAAAAGTGATAACAAGAAGATAAACCCTTCTTGATGGAAGCAAGAAAGAAGGTCTCTTATCTTCTTCTTGGATAAGAAGAAGAACACCTTTCTTCTTCAAAATCCGACCGCCAAAGAAGAGGAAAAAAAAGAAAGAGGAATTGTGAAGAAGACTCCTTACTCTTTTCTTCCAAAGCCTCTCTTCTTGCTCCTTTTTATAGGAACTTTGCAAGAAGTAACTCCCATCTTCTCCTTTATGAAATGGTTTGGCATATTAAGGATCATAAAGAAAAGGTGGCTGCCCATAACTCTTAAGAAGAGGAAGAGACTTGGAAGTAACTCCTAAGGTGTCTTTTCATCTTCACATTCCACTATCTTCTCATTCAAGCTTTTTGCCCTCATCATGATGAGCTTGTCATGGGCTTGTGAGTTATAAGCTCATTACCTTTCTCCCATCTTGATCTATTAGATTTTATAATTTTTCTAGAACCCAATAATGAGGTCCATTAACGATCCAATTATCATTAACATGATAAACACATTTGCTCACTGCAAATCCTATTTGTAGACCATGTGTGGAAGATTTTCACTCTTCTTATTTTTATTCATTCATAAATTCTTTTATGAATTATAACATTTGATCGTATCAAATTTTATTTATCAATACACCATTTGATTGCATCAAACTTTATCTCCTTTAATTTGACTTTCTCAATGGGAAATAGGGAAACCAATATTTGTGTGACCCTCAATGGTTCAGGAATACAGATAGTCGTGGATTCACAACTCTTTGTGATTCAGGACTATACTTGTCCTTTATTCGGGCATACCCTTAATAGCCCCATCATATGATCAACTCTTTGATTATATGACATCATAACTAATTCTGATTAGCAACCAATGAATCATGGTAAGAGTGTCTAGCAGCATCACCCAATGACTCCCTATGTATCACTGAATAGTGCCTACAAGAATCAGTCGATTATAGTTAATGTATAGTCCGGTCCCTTAAACTCATATATCCTGGTCAAATCTATAACCATTGGTACACCGAGAGTTGTATATTGATTTGATAATCATGTGATGTATCCTATAGTGACATCGCATGTGCAACTAGGAAACTCCTTTCCTAAAGCACATTTAATAGCTTTGATCAAAGACTTCATTAAATAATATATTATATAGGATATCCACACTCATGGGTGTGTAATGAATCCCCGACTACAATGCGCTGACTTATGTTTCGTTATTGCACTCAATCTCACCACCTGATGACCACAATAGAATCAGTAAATGAGTCAAATTACAACCCCAACATATAAAGTCTCAATGTTGTCCCAGGTAATACGGACAACTAGAGTACAACCACAACCAAGGACTTATCCACTCAATAAATGATAACCACTTAGAAAGTCTGAGTGAGGGTAGTTCAATGAACTCATCACATGAACACCCATCTGTATGCTTGAACATCTCTATGTCATTACTAATGAAATGTGATACACTACATTACAGATGTTAGCCTCTAGCTCGAGTAAACATTTATCCTTATTTATTGGTGGCCCAATTGACTAAGAACAGATTTAGAATATACAGTAAATATTGATATATTTCATGATGATCATCATATGTACCACCACATCTCACTATGGTATGTTCAAGGACTTTATCTATGCATCTAGCATGGGTATCAAGATAAAGTAAATGTCACATTTATTTAGATTATATTAAAATAAAATATGTTTGTACATACAAGAGTCAACAAAATCATAGCCAACAATTGACTTGTAGAGCACCTACTCTAACAAAAATACCATCTATTGTGGAGCATATTCTAATTATATTTCATTAGATCATACACTTGATCATGAAGTAAAATTATAATTTTAGAAAATCCACTTGGGCATGAATCTAATAATAGACTTGTTGACAAATATATGATACATTAAGAGAGACAAAAAAGCTAACTAGACAATTGTATATAAAATATTGTTGATTGATGACTTATCTCTTATGTTAAGGGAAAGATTTGTAGGAAAATTTATTGGAAAAGTAAATTCACAATGGATGAAAAATTGATTTCAATATGAACAAGAGTTTAGTTCTACGTTGAGAGTTTCGTTATAATAAAACTAGTTTATAGAAAATTACAACTTTAGATGTTATTAATATATATAAATGAGAGACTCTCTTTCATACATGCTTTTATAAGGATACAAATTTAGGGCTCATATTGACCAATTCAGTTACCTCTTGTGTGAGTGTGCTTGTGCACATTGAATGTTAAATCGATAAAAAAAAACTGCTCAAGCAATTCATCGACGGAGTTAATAGCCACAAATTGGTAGAGTTAATGACTAAGTTCTGAGCCTATAAAAGAAGATTCTTTCTTTGAACTGTAGATATTGAATAATCAAATCATCCATTAGCAAGCAATTTCTCCTTCACGATCCTTCTATTATGCCCACCTCCTTTCTTTTGCTTGCTTTATCGGTTATATCATTCGAGTACACATTAGTACGCCGCAAAACAACTAGTATTTATTGCTAATGTGATTGAGTCATTGTATTATAGAAAATAAATGTTCTTTAAAATAAATCTATTTTAAGAAAATTATGTCAAATATAGAACTTAATATTTAGTTTTTGACCTCTTGACTCGGTCTTCAAACCTCCTAATTACCAATCAATTCATGCTTCGACCTCTCGAGTCATCTAGCCACTCAACCGAGCTTTCCTACTTAGTATTGTCTCTCAAGCTGATTGACTCAACTGTCTTCAAAGTCGCTCAACACCATTCAATCTCCCAAAATTACAAGTCTTCTGAACTCTCAACTCGACCTCCTAAGCTATATGCCTCTTGACTTGGTCTCTCGACTCAAACACTCGAGTTGTTCAATGGCTTAGTCTCACAAGCATTCAACATTTGAGCCCTTTGACTCGGCTTAGTGATCCATGAACCCTATATTTAGTTTTGTCTCCTATGCATCTCCACCCGGCTCACAGTGTTCAATTTTTGAATTAAGTATGTTATTTGTAGTTTTATTATTGCCCGGCTCCAATATGATTTTCAGCTCTAATGCGAAGGTTGGTCCTACTTAGTTATTGTAGTAGAATTTGTAAACATCGTACTATGCCTTTTAGTAAAATGTTGAGGTACCTCTTTTATTCTCTCCATTATATTGTATCTTGCTATATCTAAAAATTTACTCTAGAGTAGTAGACTAATAAAATTCGTGTATCATTTTCCTATCATGTTTTATCTTTATTTGCGAAAAGTTTTTTTTTAAGTAATTCAATGGTATTTTTAGTGTAATTAATTCTCGATTCGTCCTAAATGATATGCTAGTTTTATTAATCTATTTCATATTTGCTATATTGGTCAGTTAAGATACATTGATTGCACAATTGAGTAACCAAACAAACTAGAGTGGCTCATAATTTCGAATAAATATATTACAATTAAAATATTCTCAGTATAGTCGGAGACGGCCTGATTTTACCTTCGATCGATAGACCCATGGTCGTAATTAAATTAATATACAAAAACTTTCAAATTAAAGCGGCCAAAGAAGAAGAATTAATTATCCTTTGGTACCTGATGCTGACCGCTATGAAGTGAGTAGGAATCTACATGCATCAGATTACTAGAATCAATCATGCATCTCCTCCATGATAGGTTGAATTGCTTCCATGAAGTAGGGATTATCCCTTCATTAGATATGCATGCGATGACCAGTATGGCACGAGCCAACCAACGTCACTTAACTTCCCAACCAATCCCTTCATCCAAACTTAAATTTAGCCAGAATTAAAGCATCAAGAGAAAAGGACATGCATCGAACACATAACTGGCACCTTCAAGTGATTAAACTAAGGCGCATGGCTCGGAGCCCTCATAGTTATAGCGGCAATTTATCAAATTGTTAGATCGATTTGAGCACTAGATGAGGGGTAAATAGTGATAGAGAAATTTTTTAAATCGTTCGTGAAATAAAGCAAACTACGAAGAGTAAAGCACATGGAATGTAAGTACACAAAAGAATTTTTACTTGTCTGATCTTTTGCTAATCCAAGGCCCTAGTAGTCCGAGACACGACGGAGGGCAAAAGCACTAAAATAGTCTCCTCCTCGTGAGGTAGGAGACAAGCAATTACAAATAAAAAGATCAAGGTAGAGGAACACTCCCCTCTCCTTGTTACGATAAAAGCTTAAAAAAGGACAATTTAAGATGAACAATTAAACTAAAAGTTACCGACAACTTTAAAGTATTTGAAAATTGGAGCTCGAGTCATTGTTTCGCAGCTGCTTTGTCGCCGGAATGTCGTAGCGTATCGGAAGCACTTGGAGGCTTTTTGAATGATGGAAGAGGGGTGGAGAACCCCTACTTTTATAGCCTTGTGAAACCCTAATCGTTTAGATGAGGTTTCATGAGATGATGCCACCTAGCCCTTGAAAAATGATGATAAGCTTTGACTCCGATCAACCCTATCGATCATTGTTTATCGATCGATCACGATCGACAAAGTCATCGATCATTGATGGTAGGGTTTCCAACTGCAATGAAGAGTTAGCTCGAAAATGCAGTTAGTATAAGTAAGCTTGATGGTCATTTACCATCCGATCTCGACTTAGATCTTCCATGGGAAGTCTTGGTCGGATCGACGCCTAAGGATGTCCTCATACGGAGGACACGTCCTTACTTACACTCACTCACACGAGTTTACCTCAGCTTTTACCTTTGAAGCTTCGCTTCTGGTCTTCACCTGAGTTCTTCGGCTCCCTCCGAAGTCCTCCCGGTGTCGCCCGACCACCACGGTTCCCTCCGGGTGTCGCTGACCTTCAGCTTTAGCTTAGCAATTCTGCACACTTGATTCAGTTCGTGAGACAACAAATGAGCTTAACTTTGTATCGTTTGCTATAATCAAAATCTAGGTTCGACTTAGGTGCTTACTGCACCAACAATCTCCCCCTTTTGATCTATGGCAAATCCAGACACAAAGTTAAGTAAATGATTTGAAGTGCATTAAATGAATGACAAGCATAAGACATGAATGAGTTTGAAGTGCATGAATGACAAGAATAAAATATGAAGAAATGAGTATACTTAAATTAGCAAATTAAGTAAGAGTAAGAAAAATCTTTTTCAAGTGCTCTCCTTTGAGGAATCCTCCTCCTTGACCGAGGGTGAGTACTTGAAAAAGAATCTTGACCCTCCCTCTTAATGTGTGCTACTTTAAAAAGAACTTAAGTAATCGAAATTACTTAATATTGACCTTAGTGTTTAAAGTAGATTTTAAGTTAAGGGATAAAATAGGTTTTAAGTTAAGGTACAAAAAAAAAATGATCCCTTAACTTTGGCCTTTTCTCCCCCTTTTGCCATAAATCGGAAAGAACGGGGGAATTGAAAAACATAGTTCGAAAAATAAGTTTGAAGTCCAAGCATGTTCCAAATAAATTTTAAAAATAGTAACTTGAACATAAACTCATCTATTTGGATGTTCAACTCTTATTTGACTCGATTGATATGAGAGATCAATAAGTCCTGGTTAGAGTTGGTTAATTTATGTAATTATACTTCATGGTTCATGTTGATACACTAAATCTACATCTGGAACCAGGAGTAAGGTCCTAACATTTCACGCCCATCTACGTGGCCAAGTATACAAACACATTAGTCCTATGTGTTGTGAGATGTAATGGCTCCTTAAATCTATAGGTGCATAATATCTAGGGTAAACCCTAAGCTAGCTCCATTAACATGAAATAGTAAATAATAGAGTATATAATATAATAAGAAAAATGCAAGTTCGACTCTATTACACACATGCCTAATTTTCGTCTAAGTAGACTAAATTTGGCTTCGGGTAGCGGCTTGGTAAAAAGATCGAGTAGGTTAGACTTGGATTCCACATATTCAGTGGAATGGTTCCATTAGCTACATGTTCTCGAATGAAGTGGTGTTTAACTTCTATATGTTTGGTCCTAGAGTGGCATATGATATTTTTGGTTAAATTGATTGAGCTAATATTATCTATGTGAGTTTTAATATTGTTGAAGTTTAAGTTAAAGTTTTGGAGAGTGTGCTTCATCCAAAGAAGATAAGCTACACACTCACCCATTGCGACGTATTCAGCTTCGGTGGTAGACAAGGCAACGCAGTGTTGCTTCCTACTGCACTAACTCACTAGACTCGAGCCGAGAAGTTGACAACAACCACTCGTGCTCTTTCTATCGAGTTTACTACCGGCATAGTCTGAGTCGGAGTAGCCGATTAGTTCGAACTCAGTAGATCTAGGGTACCAAATACCTACGCTTAGTGCGCCCTTTAGATATCTAAGAATACGCTTGACTAGGGTTAGGTGAGACTCCTTGGCATAGGTTTGAAATCTTGCGCACATACTTACTGCGAATAAAATGTCAGGTCGACTCGCAGTAAAGTATAGAAGATTCCCTATCGCACTCCTATAGTATTTTAGGTCGATGGGCTTTCCTTCTAAGTCTTCTCCTATATTGACATTAGTTGCCATGGGTGTATTGATGACTTTAGCATCTTGTATTCCAAAACGTTTAATTAGTTCCCTAATATATTTTTATTGATGTAGATATATTTCATCCTTAGTTTGTTTAATTTGTAGCCCTAGAAAGAAACTCAATTCACCAATTAAATTCATTTCAAATTCACTTTCCATAAGTGAAATGAACTCGTTTAGTAGGGTTGAATTGGTTGTTCCAAAAATGATATCGTCTACATAGATTTGGGCTATAAAAATTTCCTTATCTACGGTTTTTACGAAAAGGGTTGGATCGACTAGGACTTGATTAAACCCTTTTGACTTAAGATAAATTGAAAGTCTCTTGTACCAAGCTCGAGGAGCTTGTTTGAGTACATAAAGAGATTTCTTTAGTTTAAGGACATGGTCAGGTTTATCTAGGCTTTCAAATCCTGGGGGTTGACTAACGTACACCTCTTCCTTAATTAGTCCATTTAAAAACACTGACTTGACATCCATTTGAAACAATTTAAATCCTCGATGTGCAGCGTATGCCAATAACATTCGAATGGATTCTAGTCTAGCCACAGGGGCGTAGGTTTCATCGTAATCTAACCCCTCTACTTGACTAAACCCTTTCGCGACCAATCTCGCTTTGTTTCTAACTACTTCACCTTTGTCATCAAGTTTGTTTCGGAAAACCCACCTTGTTCCAATAATTGATTTATCTTGAGGTGGTGGTACTAATTCTCAAACTTCGTTCCTAGTAAATTGAGCTAGCTCTTCTTGCATTGCAATAATCCAATCGCGATCAAGAAGAGCTTGTTCAATGGTTTTGGGTTCGATTTTCGAAATCAAGGAGATTTGACTAAGATTTCTATATGATGATCTAGTTCGAACCCTAGGCTAGGATCACCTATCACTTGATCAATAGGATGATTCATTTGAATCCTAATTTGACTTGGGTTAGGGTCACCTATCACTTGGTCGATGGGATGACTCATTGGACTTGGGTTAGGATTAATACTAGACTTGATCTCAAGGTCGGAGTCGAGTCTAGTATGAATTGGTTCGCTAGTTGGTGTAGCTACGGATTTTGTAGGTTTGTGTGCTTCATCGAACACTACATTAATGGTCTCTTCAACTCTAAGGGGGTCATGGTTATACACCCTATAGGCTCTACTTGTAGTCGAGTATCCTAAGAAGATTTCGGTAGAGGTTTTGGAGGTGAACTTTCCTAGGTAGTCCTTAGTGTTCAAGATATGTACCTTACATTCAAATACCCTAAAGTACTTGATGTTAGGTACTTTGTCGTGATAGATTTCGTACGAGGTCTTAAGGTGCCTCTTTACCATAAGAATTCTATTTTAGACATAACAAGTCGTACTAACGGCTTATGCCCAGAACCTATCGGGTAGGTTGTATTCATTAAACATGATCCTAGCGGCTTCTTGTAAGGTTCGATTTTTCCGCTTGACTAGGCCATTTTGTTATGGGGTTCTAGGACATGAGAATTCATGGTGGTATTCATTTAGATTACAAAAATCTGTTAACCTATGGTTCTCAAATTCACCACCATGATCGCTTCTAAGTCTTTTAATTTTAAGGTTCTTTTGGTTTTTGATTAATTTAAACAAACTGATTAGTTGATCTAGGGTATCACTCTTGTATTTGATGAATCTAACCCAAGTAAATCTAGAATAGTTTGTTGGATCGAGTGGATCGCTAGAGGGGGGGTGAATAGCGATAAACACTTTTTTTTTTAAATCGTTCGGTAGACAATTAAATGAAACGGAAATGTAAATAAAAACTAAATGAGACAAATAGTTTTTTTACTTGGTTCGTAGCCTTCGGCCACTACTCCAAGGCTCTAACGATCCTAGACCGTGTACGGAGGGCAATTCACTAAAACACTCCTCCTCGTTGGAGGTAGGAGTTTTACGATTACAAAAACCTTCGAAGCAAAAGATAGAGAGACAACCCCTCTCTTCTATTAAAATAAAATGCAATGGTAGAAAGCCTCGATTAACAAACGAATTGCAAGATTAAGAGAAATGACAAACTAAGATTATACCAACAACTCGAAGATAGGACTTAAACTAGGGTTGTTGGCAGCACTTCGTTGTTGTAGAGTCGTCGGAGAGTCGCAGCATTGCAGAGGCTTTTGAGCACTTAGAATTGATGAGAAAATCCTAGGTTAGGACCTCCTTTTATAGCCTTTGAGCCCCTTTTCAAGAGGAACCCTAGCCAATCACAATTGAGCACCAATCTCCTTGAAATGGGGTGAGAAGCCTTGACTCCTCGAATCTGATCATTGACCATCAGTCGACTGATGGCCATCATCGATCGTGATGGCGACATCGCAGTCTTGACCTCCGGCGATTGGTGATTGGCGGCGAATCGAGTCCTCCAAGTGGCGATCGGTGATGATGGTCTAGGTCGAGTCCTCCAAGCTGGTAGTCAAAGTTAGCTCAACAAAAACATAATTTCGACGGTTGTCGACCGTCCGATCTCGACCTAGACCATCTATAGGATGTCTTTGGTCGGATCTACGCTTAAGATCATCCCCGTAACGAGGATACGAACTCACTTACGCTCGCACACACGAGCTTACCTCGATACTTACGTGTTGCTTTTGCTTCCGGCCTTCCACTCGATTCCTTCGGCTCCCTCCGAAGTCACTCGAGTGTCGCCCGACCACCGCGGCTTCCTCCGGATGTCGCTAGCCTTCAGCTCCAGCTATAGCAATCTTCTGCACACTCGATTCAGCTCGTGAGATAACGACATGAGCTTAACTTTGTATCGTTTGCTATAATCAAAACTCAGGTTCGACTTAGGTGCCTACTGCACCAACATAGTTGTCAATTATTACCAAGAAAAATTGACTTCCATTAAGTGACTTGGCTCCATGAGAATCGAATAGATCCAAATGAATGAGCTCAAGTACACTTTTGGTTCATTCTTGATTAGTTAGTTGATATTGTGTCCTAGATTGTTTACCTTGTCGACAAGCATTACAAATTCTATTGTCTAAGTTGTTAAGGTTGGGCAAACCTCTGACTAAGCCACTCTGACTCATCTTGTGAATGAGTCTTAGGTGCGAGTGACTGAGTCGTCGGTGCCACAACCAGAATTCCTCTTGTTGTGTCATAAGACACTTGGTTGAGGAGTTTGGTAAGTTTATTGTGTAGATGTTGTTATTCCTATTTTCTTTAAGTATTATTTTAGAGGTTTCATTTGTTTTAATTAAGCATTCATTTTCTAGGAATATAATCTTATAGTTGTTATCACACAATTGACTTACACTAAGTAAATTATATTAAAAATCTTCAACTAATAAAACATTATGAATTGTGAAATTGGAATTTAGCTCAATATTTTGAGCTTACCGTTGTTTTCGAAAGCTACCGATCCTTGTCGTTTGAATCTAAGCTTCGAAAATTTAAGTTGGTCTTCGATCATATGTCGGGAGCACCCACTGTCCAACATCTATTGATCCTACACACAAGGTAGTTGGATCGGATATTAGAATTTAAGGGTTGGTTGAAAATTATTAGTCCTAGATCATCTCACCCATTTCTACATGATCAAACACGTTATCCTTAAGTGTTCTTGTGAGATGACTTTAATTTTACTTGATTAATTTTAATGAATTGTGACTAGTCAACCTTGGGTTAGATTCGGATTTAACCCTAAGCTCATCAAGTCACCTTTTCAAGAAATTGACTTTCAGGTCGTGGCGAGGCACAGAGGCCTTCTTTGATCGGAACAACGATCACTTCCTTAGACAAAGCCAAATTTGAGAAAGTAATAACTTGATTCACCTAAGATCACTTCCTGGTCTAACTAGTTAAGGATACGGCGAGGTAGCTTCAGCTAGTTCCACTTAGTCGAGTGCACCGAGCTAGATACGCCTTATCTAACTCGGACACACAAGACTTCGCTTTTCTAGCGTACTATCATCTTGCCGCGTCCTAGTACTATGTTGTCAAGAATTGACGAGTTATTGGTCCAATCTAACCATTCTAAAATAAATAAATAAAAAAATACCAAAGCATGCAAAGTCTAATTAATAGCGCAAACAAATTTTGTACTAGCTCCCCCTGGACTATTGAATCAGTTCAGTCTTTCTACATAGTGGATTTGGTCCTTGGGAACCCAATACTTGTTAGATCCTAATTGAGAAATCAAAACGGTCTTAGGGACCCATGCTTGGACATGTTTTTTATTTCTACTTACAATTGACATATACGACTTGTTAGTCGTATTTGAGCTAAACCCAAGCCCGGCCTTGTTGTACATGGCCCTTTGTGATCCAAGTAAAAGGTCAAGTCCCTTGGATCCCAAAGTGAACCTTTCCAACGTATGCCTAAGATCTTCGACTTGACTTTTCAAAAATAAGTTCTCAACTTTGAGCTTTTCAACTCGAGTTGAGTCCTTCTCTTGAACTTAACTAGTCGAAGAAGTTAGGGAGACCTTGTGTTTAAGGAGTTTAACCTCCTCAACTAAGGTCTCGACCTTGGACTCGTACTTAGCTAACTTTTTAGTTAAGAATTTAATTGCATTGTATAAAGTGCTAAGTAGAGATCGACTTACCTTAAGTGACTCTTTTGAACCGGATGCGTATCCATGGCTTGTCTTGAATAGCGACTCATCATCGAATTCGGACTCGGACTCTTCCTCGGGTTTAGAGTCTTGTTCGGGCTCGGTTAGCTTGGCCATGAAGACGAGATCGTCATTTTCCTCCTCCGACGATTCTTCCCAAGTAGCGTTAAGTGCTTTCTTGGGTGCTTTGCCTTTTAGTTTCGGACACTCCGACTTAATGTGCCCGAACCTGTTACATTCAAAACATCTCAAATTCAAATTAGACTTAGACTTAGTTTTACCTTGATTGGCAGGTCGTTTCTGGCTCTTGATCATCTTCCGAACTAGATTTACTAGTTCAGTCTCCATCTCCGGATCGACCTCTGACTCGTACTCGTCTTCTTCTTCCTTCGGGGGTGGCTTACTTGCGGGCTTCTTCTTTGGACCTGCAAAAAGGGTTATACCTTTCTTGAGTACCGAATTAGACTGTTCGTGGAGTTCAAATTCTAAAAATAATTCATCTAACCTAATTTTTGATAATTCCTTAGAAAGTTTGTAGACATCGACCATGGATGGCCATAAGGTAGTCCTAGGAAATGAATTCAAAACATATCTTATGAGGTCGCGATTTTTGACTTTTTGTCCGATGGCGTGCAAATTGTTGACGATGTCTTGTACACGGGCGTGTAGTTGAGTCACCATCTCATGTTCCTGCATTTTTAAATTATATAATTTATTGAAAAGAAGATCCCGTTTGCATACTTTACCTTCGTTGGTTCCTTCGTGTAGTTCCACCAACTTGGTCCACAAGTCCTCCGCACTGATAAAGGGGCCGACGCAATTGAGCGCGATTGAGCTCCTCCTTGGACAAACCGCATTGGAGGATTTGTGTCACCTTGGCGTCGGCTTCGACTTGTCTTTTTGTAGCATTGGTCCATTGGTCATAATCCAAGGATTCACCCACTTTATTAGTAGGAAGTGTGAATCTTGTTTGGATTATGATCCACATCTCGATTTAGATCTTGAGGAAGCACTCCATCTAACCCTTCCAATAGCGGAAGTCATCTCCATTGTAAAACGGAGGTCGGACGATGCTAAAACCCTCGAGATGGGCCATTGACAACAAAAAAACAAGTGAAGAGAGGAAGAAAATCTAGCAACGACAAAAACAACGAAATGTACCAAGACTTGCGTCTTGGATTAGTAGAGTGGGAGAAAATTTAAACGAACAAGAAAAAACTTCGTAAATTTAAAAAAACCTGTAAAAAAGGCTAAATTGGTGGTTTCACCAAATCTTAGCACCCCCGGCTCTGATACCAATTGTTGGATCGATTTGAGTGCTAGAGGGGGGTGAATAGCGATAGAGAAACTTTTCGAATTGTTCGTGAAATAAAGCAAACTACGGAGAGTAAAGCACAGCAGAATGTAAGTACACAAAAGAGTTTTTACTTGGTTCATAGCCTTTCGGCTGCTAATCCAAGGCCCTAGTGGTCCGAGACCATGCACGAAGGACAAAAGCACTAAAATAGTCTTCTCCTCGTCGGAGGTAGGAGACAAGCGATTACAAATAAAAAGATCAAGGTAGAGGAACACTTCCCCTCTCCTTGTTACAATAAAAGCTCGAAAAAGAAGGATAATTTAAGACTGAACAATTAAACTAAAAGTTACCGATGACTTGAAAGTATTTGAAAATTGGAGCTCGAGTCGTCATTTCTGCAGCGCTTCATCATCGAAAGATCATCGGAATGTCGTAGCGTATCGAAAGCACTTGGAGGCTTTTTGAATGATGGAAGAGGGGTGGAGAACCCCTACTTTTATAGCCTTGTGAAACCCTAATCGTTTAGATGAGGTTTAATGAGGTGATGCCACCTAGCCCTTGAAAAATGGTGATAAGCTTTGACTCTCCTCGAGGTTGATCCTTGACCAGCAGTCGACTGATCAACCCTATCAGTGGACTGCTTAAGGCATCAGTCGACTGATGGCAGGGTTTCCAGCTGCAATGAAGAGTTAGATCGAAAATGCAGTTAGTATAAGTAAGCTTGATGGTCATTTACCATCCGATCTCAACTTAGATCTTCCATGGGAAGTCTTGGTCGGATCGACGCCTAAGGATGTCCCCGTACGGAGGACACATCCTTACTTACACTCACTCACACGAGCTTACCTCAGCTTTTACCTTTGAAGTTTCGCTTCCGGTCTTCACCTGAGTTCTTCGACTCCCTCCGAAGTTCTCCCGGTGTCGCCCGACCACCACAGTTCCCTCCGGGTGTCGCTAACCTTTAGCTTAGCAATTCTACACACTTGATTCAGCTCGTGAGACAATAAAATGAGCTTAACTTTGTATCGTTTACTATAATCAAAACTCAGGTTCGACTTAGGTTCCTACTGCACCAGCACAAAAGACGCATCTCAAATTTAAAATTGCTCAAATACAGTTCTATAATTTCATATTTACCAAAGGGCATATCTCATTCCTTTTTTATCCCCTCCCGTCAAACGTGAATATTAAGCTAGCCAACAAAAAGGTGGTGCTAGGAATTATATTCCCAGGAACACAGTGGTCCTGGAATTTGAATTTCCAGTACCACATACAATATCAATCTCACTTAGAAAAAAGGTGGTCTTGGGAATTATATTCCCAAGAACACAGTGTTCCTGAGATTTAAACTCCCAGGAACATAGTGGTCCTGAGATTTAAATTCTCAGCACCATATACAATATCAAGCTGCTCTAAAAAAAAGATGTTGCTAAAAATTATATTTCTAAGAATACAGTGGTGCTGGGATTTAAATTCCCAACACCACGTACAATATCAATTGGTCGAAAAAAAGTGATATTGAAAATTATATTCCCAAGGATATAGTGGACCTGAAATTTAAATTTCCAGCACCACATAAATATCAATCTTAGTCTTAATTGCATATTTATTTAGCGAGAGGGATAAAAAAGGAATGAAATACGTGTTTTGGTAAATATAAAATTATGTGATTATATTTGAGCAATTTCAAATTTAAAGTGCACTCTTTGATAAATTATTATAGTTATAGGAGTACTAATATATGCTATTTTTTTTTATTGAGACAAGAAGAGTGTAGCTCGGATGAAGTATTAAATAGCTAACGTGCAAACACCATTTCTTTCTCGAAGTTAATATTCCATTGTAGAGATCTACGACCTCTTTTGTATCCATGGAGTTTTAGCCTGAATTAATGCGTTTGCTACGTACATTATATTAATTCCAGACAGATCGTGTGTGTATATATATATATATATATATATATATATATATATATATATATATAAAAGGTTGTTCTCCTATGCACCTTCCTTCTGTGCTCCCATGAGCGTCTGCATTGTGGCCTTCGACGTCACCCGTTAACGGCATCGTATAGCTACGTCGCGACTTTTTCCTCCCGCCTCTCCATCGAACATAGAACCTAGATTTTCCTGCTTTCTCGTCGCCCCGTCTTCTTCCTCGACTCTTCTACGTCGACTCTTTTGCATCGACTCTTCTCGTCGTTGCCATCGCGCCCCTCTTCGCCTCCTTCCACGATCGATTTTCTGCCATTGGGGAGCAAGGACGCTATCGTTGTGACTCATTTTCTACCATTGGGGAGCAAGGAAGTCCGCGCGGACTCATTTTCTCGTGCGGAAGATTTGCGATGAAGTTATCTCGATTCCTTTCCCTCCACGTCGTGAACCCTCCTTCACAAGTGTTGTATATTTTAATCTATCAATCTACTGTATGTTGGGAGTATGGGGAATACAATCAAAGTCCCACATTGGTAAGACATGGAAAAGATCATGTGCTTATAAGAAAAAAGATATCTCCATTGGATGAGGCCTTTTGGGTAAAGCCCAAAAATAAAACCATGAGGGCTTAGACCCAAAGTGGACAATATCATGCCATTGTGGAGATATGTGGAGCTTATAAGCACCAACAATTGGTATCAGAGCCATGGTCCATGCCGTCATGAACCTCGAACGAAGGAAGTTGAGCTCCCACGTGGATCAAGAGAACAGACATCGTGAAGGAAGTCTAGTTGGGTCGGGGACCGAACAACCGGCTGTGAAGTCTCGTGGGTTGAAGATCGGACATCAAGCAGAGAAAATCCTTCGAGGAGGGATAGGCTTGAGGGGGGGCCCAATGTGGTCCTTCGTTTGAGGGGGGGATTGTTGGGAGTATGGGGAATACAATCAAAGTCCCACATTGGTAAGACATGGAAAAGATCATGTGCTTATAAGAAAAAAGATATCTCCATTGGATGAGGCCTTTTGGGTAAAGCCCAAAAATAAAACCATGAGGGCTTAGACCCAAAGTGGACAATATCATACCATTGTGGAGATATGTGGAGCTTATAAGCACTAACACTGTAGTATCTCTAATTTCAAATGCTTAACACATGTTTATTCGATATTGTGTTTTGTGCCTTTATATCATAAAAAATCTCACGATCTTTCTTGATTGTTGTTTCTTGCTAAGTATGATATTTCATTGCATTTGCAATGGTTTTAAACCTGGCACTTTGTTGTAGCAATTTTGCATTGTTCTCATTCTATACTAAGTTTGTGAGTGAAGTCTTATTTTTTGCTCAACTTTTAAACGACCATATGACATGTTTTGCATACTGTGTCTTGTGTTCAGCAAGAAAATACAATCATGTATATTTCAATCTATCAATCTACTGTAGTATCTCTAATTCCAAATGCATAACACATGTTTTCTCTGATTCTAAGTTTGGAATTTTAATCTAGACTTCGGGGATCGCTTCCACCATGCTTACCTCGCTGACAATGGAGAGAACTGACGGTGTTGATCAGCTATACATTTCCGAAGTTGCAGATGAGCGAAAGCCAAAAATTGGTATGGAATTCTCAACACTAGATGAGGTATTTATGTTCTATAATCAATATGCACGAGAAGTCAGATTTAGTGCAAGGATGAGCAATAGTAAAAAAAAAGATGACAAATGAAGTTATTTGGAAAAAATTTGTATACTTTAAAGAAGGACATACAGATCAATTATGGTCAAATAAAACTTCAAAAGGTGATCAACTGACAAGAGAGAGAGCACGTGGTGAGGTTAGAACTGATTGTAAGTCAAACATTTCACTTGTCTAGGAACAAACTGGACTTAATTGGGTTGTCTCTAACATCATGGAAAGTCACAATCATCCACTGTCTACTCTTTCAAAGGTGCATTTGCTACGCTCACACTGTAATGTTTCAGCAGCCAAGAAATCATTGATTCAATAGTTTTCAGAGGGCAATGTGCCAACTTGTCAACAAATTTGATTACTAGAGATAGAGTATGGAGGGCCTGAGCAGATGGGTTGCACAAAGCGAGATATTAGAAACTTTGAGAGAGATCTAAGGGATGAACAAAAAGGTATTGATGCCGAAACACTGATTGAGTTATTTGTATCTAAGAAAGAAAAAAATCGTCTTTTTTCTTCGATTACATGACAAATTCAAATAACATATTTAGTAGGTGTTTTGAGCGGATCATGTATCAAGGACGACAAAGATTGTATTTGGTGATGTAGTTGTATTTGATACCACATATAACACCAACAAATATGGATTGATTTTTGCACCATTTGTAGGAGTTAATCATCATCATCAGACAATTATTTTTGGTTGTGGCTTTATAAGTGATGAGAAAACTGAGTCTTTTGTTTGGTTACTTAACAAGTTCATGGAAGCTATGCCTAGAGGTACACCAAATGTTATCATCACTGATTAGGATCCAGCTATGACAAAAGCCATTGCACAAGTTTTCCCTCAGACAGTTCATCGGTATTGTTTGTGGTACATATTGAACAAATTCTTAGATAAATTAAATTTTTTGACTTGTCATGACTACTATCAAAGCATAAAGAACGTTATTGTAAATTCTACAACACCTGATGAATTTGAGAGCTCATGGGAAGAGGTTATCAAGTGCGCTAACTTAGAGAGAAATGATTGGTTGTCATTGATTTATGAATTATGACATAAGTGAGTGCCAACATATTTTAGTCATGTAGTTTGTACTGGAATGTCAAGTAGTCAGAGATCTGAAGGATCACATGCAATTTTCAAGAGGTATGTCTAAAAAAATTTCATTGATGGATTTTATCATCCGTTTCAATAGGGCACTGCGACATCAAAGACATAATGAGTTAGTTGCTGATCATATTGATGTGAATGAGCATCCCAATATTCAGACAAACTGGCCAATGGAAACTCAAATGGTGCAGCAGTACACGAAAAACAAATGGGTAGAGTTTCAAAGCGAAATTAGTAAGAGTCATGGTTATTACATGCAATAAGTATCTATAGGAGTTGAGTTAGAGGTTTACCAGGTGATGAATTTTCAAAGTTCTTCTTCCTCCAAACCAAGGGTACTCACGCATGATAAACAGAGGGACTACATATCTTATAGCTGCAGGAAATTTGAGTTTGAGGGCATTACATGAAGGCATATGTTAGCTTTTTTTCATATCAAACAAGTGTTTCTTTTGCCTGATCAATATATAATCAAACGATGGACACGAGATGCAAAGGTTGGAGCAATATGTGCTTTGGGGGAGAAAAGTTTCATCGATGATCCAAAAAAAATTCTGATGCCAAGATATTCGAGGTTATCCTATAAAGCTTCATTAATCATTGATGATGCATCTTTGACTGATGAGGGGACAAAATTTTTGGATGAACAATTCGATTGTATTCATAGCAAAATTAAAGAGATGAACATTAGCAAAGCATGCGGCAATGAAAGTCAAAGGAAAAAATCCATGGATAGACCTTTTGGTATTATTGATCCTACTTCTATAAGAACAAAGGGATGTGGGAAGAGAATCAAATCATCAAAGGAGAAGTCTACCTCAAAGTCTAGGCTATGTCGTGGATGCGGACATCGAGGTGCATCACACGACAAACGTAACTGTCCAATTTTTCAACAAGGGTAAGTATTGATTAATTCTTTATTTGTATGATAATTTTATTTACAAAATGATTAGTTTATTTAATTATTGTAAATATGATAATGTGTTGATTGCTAGATCAACTGTAGATATTCATCATAACAGCGACGACAATACATATGAAGAAGATTTGACATATACAACTGGTGGTATAAAAGTTTCATTGCCTCAAATTATAATGTTTTGTTGATTGATTGAAAAATTGATGTTTACAGTGTTTTTTATTGTTGCAGGTTTTAATAACATGCGCTAGGATAATTAAGAATTTAGCAAACAACGAATCACACTGTAAGTAAATTTTCATGCACATGATCAGCATCTTCATTACTGGAACAAGTAGCAAGAGAGGAGAGAAATTTTATCAAGACTAATCATATTTCTAAATTTGAGTTATCAAATAACAGAATTTGGAGTCATAGTACAAACTTTTTGGATGTGTAGTACACTGAGGATTCTCACCAGAACCAGGGCATTATTATGCTTACACTAAGGTAGCAACTTGTTAAATTGCATATTCAATCTTTGACATTCTATTAAATGTGTATTAGTGATAGCTTGATTTATTCATGTTTCATTTTATTTACCTTAACAGGAAGCTTCTGGTTGATAGTTACGTTGTAATGATGCCAAAGTTTCAATTTCAAGCTCACCAGAAGTTTTGCCTAAGAAGGTTTACATGCTTTTTTATATACACACTAATTGTACTCTAAAGTCAAACAAAGTGGTTATCTTGCAATGGATTCAAACTTTCTGTTGTAAATGAACTATTTTCAGAATCTAGTACAAAGTCTCCTTGTGTTTGACTCAAACAATAATGCTATTCCAGTAGCTTGAATCATTGCCCCAAACTTGATGAATAAATGTTTTGAGAGAGAGGTCCAAGCTATGGTGTCAAAACGCCTTGGAGAAGCATTGTCCAGTATTTGCAGAGGACATGGTGGCATGGATCTTTTTGAAGCATTCATAGAAGATTTTGTTGATTGCCGAGAATTCATGGACTACTTTAGGGCAACTTGGCTTCCTAGACTTGGTTGGTGCTAATTTGATCAGAAATATCAATTAGAATCTTCATGTTTCTTATCTGATCTTTCTCTCTTTCAAAATAACAAGTGCATGGATTGCTGCTTTAAAATCTCTTCCATTGGCTAGTTCAGAAGCTTCAACAGCTATTGAATCATATCATCACCTACTGAAGCTCAAACTCCTAAATGAGTTGGACTCGAGTGTTTACCAGCATGCAGATTGGTTGGTAGATAAGTTGGGCACCAAATTACATTCATACTACTGGCTGGATAAATATTCTCAGAAAGAAAGTTTTGCCCACTACCGGAAAGATGAATGGAGAAGTGAATTCACATCTTGGCAGCAGGCACTTAGAATTCTTGATTCTGATATTTTCATTGATGGCACATGTGCCAAAGTAGTGAATCAACAAAACCGAGAGAAGTTGCATGAAGTATGCAATCCTGGTTCTGAGTTTGTGATATGTGATTGTGATTGGTCTAGAATGGGAAACCTCTTTGAGCATGCTATCAAGACAACTTAGCATCACTTTCTATACAATAATGGAATACGTAGTGTTGTTTCTCGCAAGTGGGCTTCAGGTTGTTTATATCTGATGCCTTTTCGATAAATCAATGGTGTATAACAGGGTCTAGATTTCAAAAAGCAAGGTGGAAATGAAGATGCGGTTCATGTATTATGCTTTAGCATCTTTTATATTTCACTTCAACTAGTAAATGTTTGTTTTTGTTGCAAGGATTTCCTTTGTCAAAGGTTTTGAGGCCGATGGTGATCTTTATTTGTAATTCGATTGTAAAAGGATAAATTATGGGAGGGTAAACTTTGTTTTGTTAAATTAAGGTTAAAATGATTAAATATTTTAGTACGTCGAACAAAGCATAAAATCATTCGTGATAGTTGATCCAGAAGGATAACTATTTGATTTCCTATTAATTCTCTAATTGTGTTTCTTCATAAAAATATATTAGTTTACTTTTCTTGTGTTGTGTTTACCTTTACAGAAGAGAAAAAAATATAGTTTTTAAAGGGTTTTCTCTCCTTTTCTTGATAGATTCTTGGTATGATCTTCCCATCGCATGACCTACAATAACCAACATTTCATTGTTGTTACTTACAAACATAATAGATGCGTAAGGACTCGAGATAGTAGAAAAAAAACCACCCTTTACAAACAAGGACGATTTTTTTTCTACAACCCAAAATACAAAGATCACTTTCATTTTTTTTTCCCACAATGGAGTTTTTCGGAAACAAAGAAGATTAAAGATGAAACGAGCAGGACTAACTGAAAGGGTAGAAAGAAGAAGTTTTTTTTTTGTTTTTTCTGGACGAAGCTAGAAAAAACAATTCTCAGACAAACTGAAATCTAACACGGCGAACAACTTAGATAACAACTTAGAAACAATCCTCCATTGTTTTAAGTTGACCACATCACTTGCAACAACTTAAATAACAGAAATATTTAAATTTCAACACAACACTGGCAACAATTTAAATATAACCAGCAGTGTTTGAAGTTCAACTTAGATTACAATTTGAAACATGTCTAATCATCATCACTGATTTGTAGAGAATTCAAATGATGTTTTAAATCTTCCAATGCATCTTTCAACTTAGTTATTTTTTCAGACGACAAAAGTTTTTTCCTTGAATTTGAACTTGATAATGAGCTTGAAGCCACACATAATCTTTCTTTCTCACTTGATATAAAAGAAATGGGGACAGATTTTTTATCTAGGTATGCTTGAAAAGCTTTTTTGGCCTCCTCTCTACTTTTGAAAGATTAGTGTACAACGCCCTTAAAGCCATTAACATGATTAGAGGCTTCTACCCAAGTATCATAAATACCTGATTCACATCCAACAAAGACAACATATGTCTTTCTCTATAATAAAAAAATATTTAGAAATATTTAGATTCTTATATAAACAAAAGATTAGAATATATAATGAAATGACTTACCATTTTTTTGTATACAAAAAAAAATATTTTGCAAGTTTGCTCTAAAATTTGATAACTGAAATGTATTGATAAATCCAAAATCATCATGTGTGATGTCTTCACGGCCCTGATGAATCACAAGTTAAATACTACCACGTCCAATGATTAGATCAACTGCCTCTGCCACTACCGTGTGTCTTTCAATTAATTGAATTATTTGTTTGCAATTTAACATGATGCATACAATTTGTTTAGGCACCTATGAAGAATCACAAGTACAAAAATTACAAGTTAAAAACTAACAAAATTGTAGGGGATCGATTGGACGCTAGAGGGGGGTGAATAGCGTGTGCTCGTACCGATGATGGAATTCGATCGTGATCGCGTCTACAAATTGTGTTAGAGCAGCGAAATAATAATAATAAAAGTAATAACACAAAACACAATTACAAACACAAGGATATAATGTGGTTCGGAACCGAACGGTTCCTACTCCACGGATCGAGCTCTAAAGAGCTCTAGCGACGCCAATGCAATCACTAATCACAAATACTCCTTCTCGACACAAGTCAGAGGCGGAGAAACCTCGTACAACAATAATCTAAATGGATACAAGCAATTACAATAATGACATACAATGCAAGTAAAGAAAACTACTTTACAATTGCTCTTTGAATGTTTGATCGCTTGGTAGCTTGATATCGACTTGGAGACCCTGATTTGCAGTAGCAAATCGCCCCAAATGCTCTCAAGAAACCATCCCTTTTTCCTCCTTCACGAGCTCCTTATAAAGCTTCAATCTGTGCTGGAAAAAGTCGATCAGTCGACTGGTCGGGACCATTAGTCGACTGATGCCACTGTTGTCGTGAGACAACGGCTAGATCCACGCTGAATAAGTCCAACGGATCCATCATCAGTCGACTGATCAAGCCATCACTCGACTGCTGACAACAGCGGTCGAGTGAGACTCCATTCTGTGCTCGATTTCTCGAGCACCAGTCGACTGATCACAAGATCAGTCGACTGCTCGACCAATCAGTCGATTGCCCACCTATGTCAGTCGACTGCTAGGGCAATTCCCGCAGTCAAACCCTAGTTGACTCAGGCCAGTCGACTGCCACATGGCACCAGTCGACTGGCACACCTCAAACATGAAGTTTTAGCCCAAGTATGGTTCCCCCATACTTGCTAGACCACCCTTAGCCTAGACCTAAGCCTTCTAGCCACCTCTATTAGCCTCACGCCTCTCGGATCCCTCCAAGTCATCCATGACTTGTTCATCCATCGCGCTAGCCTTCAGGTGCTTTCATCGGCTATGTCACGCTAACGGTGTCTACACCGCCAAGGCACATTGGACTTACGCAGCCAAGACTCCGCTTGGACTTTATGCCGTCAACCATTGGACTTATGCTGCCAAGGCTTCACCCTTGGACTTTATGCCGCCAATATTAAACCCCTTGGACTTCTCAAATGCCAAGACTCAAGATTGGACTTTCCCTTGCCAACCCATGTTGGACTTTCCATGACAAGACCCATGCTTGGACTTTCCCTTGCCAAAACCCATGCTTGGACTTTACATTGCCAAGACTCATGCTTGGACTTTCCCAAATGCCAAGTGTCTCACTTGGACTTTCCATGCCAAGTACCTAAGACTTGGACTTCACATGACAATTACATTGTCATATATTTTTGTCGAACATCAAAATATCTCTCGAGCCAAGCTCGAGTCCTAGTCAATCGTGACCTGGGCCGATTGCACCAACAATCTCCTCCTTTTTGATGTTTGACAAAAACCAAACAAACCATTTGAGTTAGACCATCTAACTCAAAAACTCCTTACCAATTATCCCAAATTGGTAATCTTAACTTTCTCCCCCTTTTTGACATACATCAAAAAGGTTATCTCTCCAAGGAGGTTAATGTCTCATGTCCTAATGAGATCTTACAATCTCCCCCTTGATTCAAAAATACCTAGGATGCCTATTATCTTCCTAGTGATAAGTCTCATTTCACTCAAGAGAGGCAATCCTATCCACTCTCCCAATTTCCAAATTGGGTCTCTCAAAATCCCGTCAATTTTCTCAATTGATGTCCTTTTCCCATAACTTCTTCTCTTCAAGAAGAAAACACATCCATCATCCCAAGATGGATACCTCCCCCTAAAGGCTTACTCCCCCTTGACCATTGCATCAACAATGTCCTTGGGAAATCCCTAAGCCAATAGGAACTCTAAACCATCAAAAATAAGGTTCTAAGTTCAAACATGAACTCTTCCACCCTTAAATTTGATACTTTGACCTAACACCTCTCCAAATCCATATCCAATGGATTTTCACCCTTTATAATGCTTCCCAAAGCATATCCTAGGGTTAAGAGTAGTTAGGGACCTTAACCACAGCTGAACACGGACTAAACAAACCTAGTTTTCCCGAAATCAGCATTGGCAGTCGACTCCGTCAGTTACCAATCGACTGCCACTCACATCAGTCGACTGCCACCAAGGGTAGTCGACTGATAACTGAAATTTCCGAATTTTAGTTATCAGAAATGAGATTCAAAAAATCATAAATAATTATACGTAATTCAAAAAATCATGAAATTTGATACGTATAATACCTATGACTAATACAATGGGTAAAAAATATTAGAAAAATATTTTACCCATAAAATACTGAAATTGATACAAAATTCAAAAGTGAAGAAAACTTCTAAGTTTTGGCTCACTTTGTATCAATCTCATCAATGGTGATTGCTATCAAAAGATAGACTTCACCAAGGTTTTTTAAAATGATTTCAAAATGCTTTCAAAACCTTATTTTGGATCATATTCCTTGGGCTCAATGTACATGACTTGTACACAAGCTTTCCCAATGATCCACCCTCATATAAGATGAGTTTGAGTTCATCTAGATGCAAAAACTATGCACCTTGAACTTAACTCATATTCTAGCATCTCACATGTATCTAGGGTGTATAACATACACATACATGTCAATTTAAATGTGAGATGTGGGTTTTGTTCTCCCTAATCTAGGGTTTCATGTATTTTTCTAAGACAACCCTACTTGATTCCCTTATAAATGGGACTTCAAGTCATGTCAATTGTCCTTAACTCAATTTTAATCAAATGCATGAATGATTATGGCATTAGTGATGATATAAATAAGCATATGCTCATAATCATGATGTCATGGCATAATATGAAATCTAAAAACACATGACATCTAATCCTTAATCCTAAACATGATCATGACATATAAATGATAAAAATTAAACATGATGTCATGACATGTTATATGGCACCCAAAGCATGGCAAATAAAATATATAGGTATAATAATACCTAAGTTTTAGAATTAATTGTCATTTGATATAATTAGATTTATTTTTCCATATTACTACTAACCTCCCCAAGCATGCCAAAAACCCAAAATGGTACACTAACTTCTAAACCTAAATTGTGACAATTTGATCATTTTATCAAACTTCTCAAATAATATTGGCACATCCTAAAATCTTTTAGGATTAAAGCTCAAATGTATTTCCAAGGTAACCATAACCTTGAAAATAACCTAAAGTGCCACCTTTATCATGGTTGAGTTAACTACCCACCCAATCAAGGTTGACATACCCTAAACCCATCTAGCGTGAATCAATCACGCTCTTAGGAACCCAAAACCTATTTGAGCTCCTAGGATTAATTAGGTATTCCTTAGGGATAACCTCCCTAGATACCTTCCTAGTGACCCTCATAGGCTTGGTAGCCTTGGTCATTGTGGTCTTACCTAGGTTGACTCTAGAGGTAACTCCCCTTGCAACCTTCTTAGTGGCCACCCTAGGTTTCCTTGAAACCCTAGCCACTAGGCACACATCATGGTCAACTTTAGGGATGGCTTCCCTTGTGACCTTGGCTTTTCTAGACCTAACTTGTGTTCCATAATCAAATGGAACACTATGATAAGCCACCTTAGGCTTAGGTTTGTGACTCAAACCCTTCTTGCCTTTGGTTGACTTTTTGTCTTTAGGTCTTAGGTGTTGACTTTGAGACCTAGACCCTTGACTTTGACAATTAGACCCTTGAAATTGATTTTGCATCTTATTGAGGGTATTTTCAAGTTTTTCAAGTCTTGACCTCAAGGCTTGGTTCTCTAATTTTAATTGCCCAATTTTAGAATTTTTATTTAAACCTTGGGCATGGTTCTTTCTAGGCATATGTCTAGTCCATTTAGGGTTGAAACCTAGATGCTCTCCTATTTTCCTAATAGACTCCCTAGGTAAAACATTTCTAGGGACATTAGTCCCAAATTTCTCCTTCTTCCTAAGGTTGACTTTCTTAGCTCCTAAGCAATATTCTTTATTTATAGCATATTCTTTTTGATAAATAGCAAGATTGCTAAAATTATTTCTAGCATGCTTTTTGACATTATTTGAATAAGGAGCTTTATTTAAAAATACCTTAGGGTTAGCTTTGGAAGCTCCCCCTACTTGTGGTGCTCCTTTTTGCCCCTTCTTCTCCCCCATAGAGCATTGACTCCAGTAGTGTCCCGATAGTCGACATTTGAAGCAAATAATGTGCTCATTGCTTTTGATGATTGTTGGGGGACCGACATCCTTAACTTTTGGTGTCGTTTGAGCTTTTCTTACTCTCTTTGGGCATTTGCTCTTGTAATGCTCACTTTCCCTACACTCAAAGCAAATTATATGATTTTTATTTAAACCTAAATTGCTTGAGTTACCTAGGGTATTTGTGGTGGTAGGTGTCGGAGTTGGAGCTTCTTCATTCCTCCCGGAGGTTGAGGCTTCTCCTTGATCTTGCTTCGGCTCCGATGTGGAAATTTTTTCCTCCCCCTCAATCCTAGAGGTGGAGGTTCCTTCTACTTCTTCCACCAATCTAGAAATTGATTCTCTATCAACTTTCGAATCCTCAAGCTCTTTAGATGATGATGTACTTGCTTGAGCTTGAGAGGGTGAGCACTCCTGTTCTTCTTGAACCGATGATGAATTTTCATGGAGCTTTGCCACTTGGCTCCATAATTCCTTAGCATCCATATAATCCCCTAACATACACACAATATTGTTAGGGATCAAATCAAAAATAAACTTTACTACCTTCATGTTTTTCTCGAAGGCTTGGATTTGATCTTCACTCCATTTCTTCTTCTTGAGGAAACCACCCTTTGGTCCTTTTGGATATTCGAATCCATCCATCAAAATAGACTATTCCTCAAAATCTCTCATCATAATAAAATCTTCAATTCTCCTCTTCCAAGAATTGAAGCCTTCTCGTCCGTACAAGGTGTAGGGCACCGGTGTGTTGATGTCTCATCCTAGTTGTCCTTGGACTTCCATCTTCACTCTCTAGCGTGCTCCCTTAGTTGTTAAACTTCAAGAGCGGCCTCGCTCTGATACCACTTGTAGGGGACCGTTTGAACGCTAGAGGGGGGGTGAATAGCGTCGTGCTATACGTGATGGAACTCGTTCATAATTGAGTCTACAATTTTCGTTAGCGCAGCGGAAACAAATATAATAAAGCAATAACGAACACACAAACACAAGCATATAACATGGTTCAGAACCGAACGGTTCCTACTCCACGGATCGAGCTCTAAAGAGCTCTAGCGATGCCAATGCAATCACTAATCACAAATACTCCTCGACACAAGTCGGAGGCGGAGAAACCTCGTACAAAAGATTACAACAATAATCTAAATGGATACAAGCAATTATAATAATGAAATACAATGTAAGTAAAGAAAACTACTTTACAATTGCTCTTTGAAAGCTTGATCTCTTGGTGGCTTGATATCAACTTGGAGACCCTGATTTGCAGCAGCAAATCACCCCAAATGCTCTCAAGAAACCATCCCTTTTTCCTCCTTCACGAGCTCCTTATAAAGCTCCAATCTGTGCTGGAAAAGTCGATCAGTCGACTGGTCGGGACCATCAGTCGACTAATGCCACTATTGTCGTGAGACAATGGCTAGATCCACGCTGGATAAGTCCAACGGATCCATCATCAGTCGATTGGTTATGACCATCAGTCAACTGATCAAGCCATCACTCGACTGCTGACCACAGCGGTAGAGTGAGACTCCATTCTGTGCTCGATTTCTCAAGCACCAGTCGACTGATCACAAGATCAGTCGACTGCTCGACCAATCAGTCGACTGCCCACCTATGTCAGTCGACTACTAGGGCAATTCCCGCAGTCAAACCCTAGTTGACTCAGGCCAGTCGACTGCCACATGGCACCAGTCGATTGGCACACCTCAAACATGAGGTTTTAGCCCAAGTATGGTTCCCTCATACTTGCTAGAACACCCTTAGCCTAGACCTAAGCCTTCTAGCCACCTCCATCAGCCTCACGCCTCTCGGATCCCTCCAAGTCATCCATGACTTGTTCATCCATCGCGCTAGCCTTCAGGTGCTTCCATCGGCTATGTCACGCTAACGGTGTCTACACCGCCAAGGCACATTGGACTTACACCGCCAAGACTCCGCTTGGACTTTACGCCGCCAACCATTGGACTTATGCTACTAAGACTTCACCCTTGGACTCTACGCCGCCAATATCAAACCCCTTGGACTTCTCAAATGCCAAGACTCAAGCTTGGACTTTCCCTTGCCAACCCATGTTGGACTTTCCATGACAAGACCCATGCTTGGACTTTTCCTTGCCAAGACCCATGCTTGGACTTTACATTGCCAAGACCCATGCTTGAACTTTCCCAAATGCCAAGTGTCCCACTTGGACTTTCCATGCCAAGTACCTAAGACTTGGACTTTCCCATGACAATTACATTGTCATATATTTTTGTCGAACATCAAAATATCTCTCGAGCCAAGCTCGAGTCCTGGTCAATCGTGACCTGGGCCGATTGCACCAACAAAAATAACGCATATGAATAACTTACGAAGAAGGAAAAAACTTCGTTGATAACTACAATGTAAAAAATAAAATAAAATTTTGGATTCACTTCAAGGAGGAATTAGATTGATGGTATTTCTTTTCCCAGTGATATTTCTTTTCCTTATTTGTTCCGAGGTTTTTTTTTTCTTCTTTGTGAAATAAACTGATTCCCAAGGGACAAGCAAAGAAAGTAGGACCAAGTTCTACCCTACTTCCAAAGAAATGTTAGGACCATTTGCTATTGGAAACTGAGAGCAGTGAATCATATTCTTTGAAGCTTGAACCATTACAACTTTGTTTATTCCATTTTTATGTCAACAAGGGAAATTGAAATGATTCAAATGAATTGAACTCATCAACGAGAATGTGCAGGCAGAAAATTTACATGTTAACTCTAAATAGAAAAAAAGGTAGGGTGGAGACATGATTCAAGTAATAATTTATCATTAGTTGGCTTGCAAATTATGTTCTGGCAAGTTCTTGGGACAGTATGGAAATCTCCATCTCATACATGATTGTATTTTCTTGCTGAACATAAGACGCAGTATGCAAAACATGTCATATAGTTGTTTGAAAGTTTAGAAAAAAATAGGACTTCACTCACAAACTTAGTATAGAATGAGGACAATGCTAAATTGCTACAACAAAGAGCCAGGTTTAAAACCATTGCAGAAGCAATGAAATATCATACTTAACAAGAAACAACAATCAAGAAAGATCATGAGGTTTTATGATATAAAGGCACATAACACAATATCGAATAAACATGTGTTAAGCATTTGGAATTAGAGATACTATAAGTAGATTGATAGATTGAAATATACAACACCTGTGGAAGAGAGTTCATGGGATGCGTGTTGGGTTTCCAACACCGCGGCGAGTGTGTGTTCAAACATATTTCGTACACATGTGTACAGCGGAAGAAATAAAAAGTAATAAATCTAATTTATTACATCACACACACTACACGCATGCATAGTACAACATGTATAGACATAACCGTAGTTTCAAATTTTGCAATAAAAGGAAATTATTCTACGTATACCTGACGTATCACGTGTAGCGAAAAAGGCATCAACTGGAGCGACTCTCGCTAGAATCACCTCTATCTGTATCCACATCGAGTATTGTCGGGATGACTTCACAAAGTCACGAGCCTCATCTTCGTACGAGTCACTAGCCTCGTGTCGAAGACGATGTGATCGAGAGAAGATCACAATCCGAATCAAAATTCGGATTCAGAACCGAGTCCCCAAAACTCGCTTCTCCGGAGAGGTATTCGTCAACCGTTTGACGAATCCTTCATCCTCCACCTATGAGGATTACCGGAGATTGAATCCTCGGCAAGGTAGTCGTTGTCGGAGCTCAAAACGTCGTTTAAACGATGCTCCGACAAGAAGGAAACAAGCTGTCCAGAAAATTAGACAGCTTTGGTGGAGAACTTGCATTGGCCAAATAAGGAAAGCTAGATGCTCACCTTATTGCCGGAGCCAAGGAAGATCACTGGAGCTCCTCTGGCAGCAGCTAGACGCCAGCAAGTGGGGAGAATGGCAGCTGCTGGACGCCGGCAGGAGAAGCTTGGGAGGTGGTGGGTACCGGCTAGACAAGGAGAAGAGAGAGAGGGGGCGGCAAGATTAGGGTTAGGCTTTCACAAAACCCTTAAGCCCTATTTTATAGAGAACAAATTCTCCTAATGGTTATTGGTTCATAACCAAAAACCCGTTAACCCACTCCATTAACTTAAGTTAAAATAAACCAAACCCCTTTGGTCTATTTTAAGTTAAAATGAATAGAACCAACTTTGGTTCATTCGTTTAAAACAAATCAAACCCCTTTAGTTTAATCTTCACCATTAGATTATAACCAAACCATTTTGGTTCATCCATTATGTCTTCATAAGACTCAGCCCATCCACGCTTCCATTGTGACTGAAACGATTTCATGCTCGCTTTATGTTTGGTCCAACCAAACCTAGTTTCTCTCGGTCTGAGAATCCCATTCTCAAGCTCGTTTTAAATCCTTTGGATTACGCTCGTTGTGCGTGTGACCAAATAGGTTCTTGGTTTATGTTGGTCGTCTATAATTAACCATTAATTATAGAATGATCATGAGTGGCACCTAGTAGTACATCATGATCCCTAATTAATCGAAAAGATCAATGGTTGATCCAAAACTATTTCTGAAACCCTTCAGTAGCTATAATGATTCGTGTCTCATTCCCTTCATTCATCTTATACCCACATGGTTTAGGACATGGTCTATAGTGTCAGTCCCCACTAGGTTGACTATGTCACACCTAGCCCAAGTATCATTCCCTCATCCTACGGATTCTAGTTACTGCACATGTATCCAAGAGTACCTTACTCTAAATATGTAATGCTTTGGCCAAAGACTTTAGTAACAATCCGATGAGAGACCATGGGTATGCATCTCCTTGCAAGGAGTGGTGAATCTTTTATAGGCTATTCAAACACCTTCGATCACTTCGACTTATACCCAATCATGCCGGGTCCACATCTCCTTAGAGATGTTTGCTTAAGATGTCAAAGCATAAGTCTCCATGATCAAGATGACTTGAATACCGCAAGTCAAAGGAACATCGCACTTAAGCCACAGTAAGAACTTCATTGACATATCTATATATGCAGAGAACCATATGAAGTCTTACGGCTGGTCACTCCAATGAACTAGTTACCATAACTAGCATCCACGATTAACTCCGGACATTACAATGTCTCCAGCCAGTGAGAATCAGCTGCTTGGATACACCAAGGAGTATAACTTGTGCTAGTCTCGATAGAATCGATGGTGTCCAAATCCATCAATTCATCGACTAAGGATAATTCTGATACATCACAATTACACATGTAGAGATACTCACTAGTTGTGATCCAATCACAAATTCTCTCATGTTGTGAATTGTATTGTGGACATTCAGTAAATGAGTTTAAGATCTAATCAAATACATGAAAACATGTATACTCTCAAATAGTGAATCTTCATTTATCATATAAATGGTTCAAACATAAGGCGATTGCCTTAGGACATCTCTCATATATTACTAACAAACTCCCACTTGGCCTAATGTCAATAGCTACGGTATCCAATACCATAAGCTCTAACATGACCCTCAAACTTACTTTGAGATAATGCCTTAGTTAAAGGATCCGCTAATTTCTTTTCAGTGGGAATCTTCTCGATTTGTATTTCCTTTCTACTAATGATCTCTCTGATCAAATGATAGCGGCAAAGCACATGTTTGGATCGTTGATGAGACCTTAGCTCTTTTGCCTGTGCAATTGCTCCATTGTTGTCGCAGTAGACCGGTATTGCTTCAACAATGGCTGGAACCACACCAAGTTCATAAATGAACTTCTTGATCCAAACCACTTCCTTCACGCCCGGTTGTAATGTATTATGCCTCAGTGGTAGAATCCACTACAGTGTCTTGTTTGGAACTTTTCCAACTCACTGCGCCCCCATTCAAGGTGAACACATACCCAGACTGAGACCTGGAATCATCCTTGTCTGTCTGGAAGCTAGCATCTGTATACCCACGTATCACCATGTCCCCTTCTCCATATATTAGGAACACATCCTTAGTTCATGCACTGGTTACTAGTCTCAAGGGCCAAAGGTCCACTGTAATTTACCTCCCTTACAATGGCCCTGGGGCGGGCCGGTAGGGGCCGCTAGGTTGGCGGATTCCAACCTTTGCACAAAGGAATACATCCTTAGTTCTTCTTAAGTACTTAAGGATCGTCTTAACAACCGCCCAATGATTCATTCCTGGATCAGACTGGTATCTACTCGTGACACTCAGAGTATATGATACATCGAGCATCGTACATAACATAGCATACATGATAGATCCTATTGCAGATGCATAGAGAATCTTACTCATGCAAATCCTCTCGTCTTCTGTGCGCGGACACATAGACTTCGAAAGGTGTATCCCATGCCTGATGGGTAGGAAACTTTTCTTGGATTCCGACATGCTAAACCTCTTTAGCACTCGGTCTATATATGTAGACTGCGAAAGACCAAGCAATCATTTTGATCTATCTCTATATATCTTAATCCCGAGGATGTAGGTTGCTTCTCCTAGGTCTTTCATGGAGAATGTCTTGTACAACCAAATCTTAACTGACTGTAAGACAGAAACATCGTTTCCTATAAGTAATATGTCATCGACATACAATACTAGGAACACGACTGCACTCCCACTAACCTTCTTGTATACACAAGGTTCGTCCGGATTTTATGAGAAATCAAACCTTTTGATTGTCTCATAAAAACGGATATTCCAACTCCTGGATGCTTGCTTCAATCCATATATGGACCGTTGCAATTTGCATACCTTGGTTTTATCAACCGATGTGAAACCCTCAGTTGTATCACATACACATCCTCGAGTAGGTTTCCATTAAGGAAAGTTGTTTTCATATCCATCTGTCATACCTCATAATCATAATGAGCCGCTATGGCCAGGAGCATCCGAATGGATTTAAGCATAGTTACAGGTGAATAGGTTTCGTCATAATCAACACCTTGCTTTTGACGATATCCTTTCGCCACCAATCTAGCCTTATAGGTAATCACATTACCATCCATGTCGGTTTTCTTCTTGAAACCCCACTTGCACCCTATAGGCTTTATGCCTTCAGGTGGGTCAACCAAGTTCCAAACTTGGTTTTCATACATGGAATCCATTTCTGACTTCATGGCTTCAAGCCACTTATCCCTTTCTGAACTTGTCAGAACTTCTTCATAACTGGTAGGCTCCTCATCATCAATGAGTAACATCTCGTTCGATTCACTTACGAGAAATCCATATCTCTCAGGAATATTACGTGTTCTACCAGATCTACGAAGATGTGGTATTTCAATAGGTCCATCCGATGGCTCATCACTATGAGTTATTGGCTTTGGTGCTTCACCAGGTATCTCATCAATTATTCGAGTTCGAGCCTCCCGGCTCAAGCCTCTACAAGCAATACGTAACCGGA